>OZ024884.1:2438072-2960847 GCA_964017185.1 Rugalucina vietnamica | reverse complement strand
TGTAAACGCTTTGGTTATGCCTTAACACATTTCTTGAACATAAAAGAAAGGAAGAGTCATGAATAAAAGAAAGAAAAACATGGTTTGGTTGTAAAAGAGACATAAAAACGATTTCCTGAAATTAGCAGCTTTAAAGCTAAGAACATTGTGGAATATCAATCAAACGAAATTTAGCCTTTCTATAAATACACACGCGGTTAATTGATAGCTATGTAGTTCCACATCTAGACCGGTTGTGGCGACCTTGCACTAGATGACCTACTAGCGAAATCGGAAGCGTGAAAAGAGAGATACAGAAAAGGTATACGCTATCGTTTTATTATATTTTTCAACAATCTATAATATATACTGTATATGGCAAATTTAATGACACGAAAGGTAACCATCGAGTTAAACCAATTGCTTGTTATTACGAATTTTGGCGTTTGGTCTTAACAAGTTACTTATAATTATGTCACCGCTACCGTAACGGTGTTCTATGTGTGTTGTGCATAGAGTAGTAAATAGCATACTAAGTTGTCTTGTTATTGTGTAGTTTGTGTATTATGATACGGTGTAGTAACTTCTTTATATTTTCGTTTGGCAATCCACACTACAATGACGTCATTGATGCTGGCATATCAGACTAAGGGTTTCTATGTATACCAATCTGGCTAGGTCTTCCACTGAAGTGTTTTCAAATCATAACATATTTAACCCATGCAAGCTAGGATAACATAGGTGATGTAATTCAAATGAGAATTATGGTGTTTTCATTGTAAAAGAGGCATAAAAATGTTCCTGGAACTAATAAAAAATACAACTGAGCTTTAAAGGCTAAAATCAATGTGGCGAATCAAGTAAAATTAAGTCTTTCTATAAAGAAGCACGTAACTGATGTTAGTTCAAGGGCGAGATAGGCTGAGATGACCTAATACCTGATAACCTTCTTGTAAAACTGAAAGTGAAAAGGTAGAGATGTAGAAATGATTTACGCTGTCGCTAACATATTTCCCCCAAACATAGTCTACAATTTTCACATCATAAATCCAAACAAAATGATAGGTAACCATCAAGTACAAATATATTCTTTGATTTTCGTCTTTGATTAAGATTTCGTCTTTGATTTAGACAATCCTTGAGTAAATTCTCGAAATTGCATCACAATTGTCTAGCTTTCGTTGCCAGTTCATAAGGGTCACTGATGAGGGTTCATTACCCAAGGTTGTGCAATATGTCCCATACTATCACTCTTTGAATGCTGTTACTGCTTCCAAAGGATAAAAAATGTACTTAATTTATTGTTACGAACGTTGATAACTATTTCGATTAATGCACGTGCATTTGCTTATTCTGGACCCATCGTTACAGTGTAGAAGGACTTTGTGCCTTGTGCAAATTGAAGCATAGGCGTCATATTATAATGAACTAATTAATACGTTTTGTTATGGTGTAGAATATTATGTTTATGTTATACTATTGTAAATGTGTTACGTAATAAGGTGAGAACCATGCAATACAAACTGCTAGATAAATTCCTTTGGCCGTCTATATTAGTTACAGTGACGTCATGATTCCTGGCGCCTAAACATCAGATTAAAGTGTATTTGATGTATACCATTTTTGTAGTACCTTCTTCTGAAGTGGTTCTCAATATTTACCCTACTTAATCCCTGCAAAATGTGGATAACATAGGATGAGTTGATTGTGTTTTATCAAGTCATAAATAAAAGGAAATTTATAATGTTTCGATGGTAAAACAGACATTAATAAAATATAAACGATTGATCCTTTGGAGGCAGTAAAACGTACAACGGGAGGTAGTATGGACCATATTGCGCAAATTCGATACTGAACCCTCATTATTGGAGGATAATAATCTATCTATCTATCTATCTATCTATCTATCTATCTATCTATCTATCTATCTATCTATCTATCTATAAACCGGCGACGATAACTCGTACTGCAATTTCAAAACTTTACACAAGGGATGTGTAAATCAAAGACACATGCCTAAACGGGGTCAAATAATTAAAACGCTGTTTAGGAAATGGCTTTATAAACGTACAATATTTGATACTCGGAATATTCTCACTGATCTCAAAGGACCGAAATAAATAATATAATCTGCACTATGGATGATGTACGAGGAGAATTTTAGGACCGCCACACGGCACAACGCCAGCTGCAGTAATAGCAAATAAAATATAAAAGACTGATCATCTGGAAGCAATGAAAACGTTCAAAGGAAGGTAGTATGGACCATATTGCGCAATTTCGGTACTGAACCAAACAAACCGTTTCCTGAAATTACCGGCTATTAAGGCCAAAGTCAAAGCTGCAAAAATCAATAAAATAATATTCACACATTTGATATAAGTCTCAGAGCTAGATAGACTGACATGACCTTGACCTACTTAAAACCAAAACATATTACCCCGGAAGTTTGAAAGAGTATTGAAAATGGATTCCTTATTGCTACAAAACTTGCTATATTCAGATGACAAATAATGTGGAAGAATCAAATCAACAGAGAGGAAGGCAGTACAAATCGCCCGACTTCCAAGGTAACTAGCTGTTTCGCGACAATGTAGGCATTCCGCTATTCTGGCTATGCGTTTTCAATTATTACAGACTTTATCTACGCGATACAGACTGCGATAGCAATAGATGAGTTGATTGTTTTTATCATACAAGAAAAATATAGTCATAAATAAAAGGAAAATTATGATGTTTCGATGGTAAAACCGCCATAAAACAGTATTCTGAAATTATCAGCTTTAAAGGCGAAGAGCAGCAGGGTAAATCAATCATATAAAATTAAGACTTTCTTAAAATAAGTATATAATTGATTGTAGGTAGTTAAGTTCTAGAGCAAGATAGGGCGAGCTGACCCAGAACAAAGTGACCTACTTCCAAAACAAAGTGAGCCACATCACGAGAAAACTGGATTTTTGCCTATGCGAAAACAAAGGCGCAGATCAGCTTCGCAGTTACCAGTTACCAGTAACTGCGAAGCTGATCAGCGCCTTTGTTTTCGCTACACAGATAGTACTATTCCTCTTCTTCTTATATCCAAAGTTTCAAGCTTCTATCTATCTTCTGTAGCTGCACAGCCCGGTTTGTGTCAGACCTGGTCGGAAACACCGAAGACCGGTATTCTCGCGTCGCGGCTCAAGTAATAGCTCGGCAATATTTATGAAAAGGTATGCAAACGAAATATGGCTGACTTTATAGCATATTCAAACAGAGCCTACAACATTGTACGGCGCGACTAAATACGTAAGACGTGCGCCCAAGTGTCGGCACAATTAGCTTCATTCGAACAAACCAACTCCATCCCGAATACAAATACACAACATATAACTTTCTAAAAGCAATACAGAATTCGACAATAATGAAATCTTCAGTTTAGTTCAACTAACACTGGACCATTTTACTAGAGAGAGAAATATAATGGACAGCATTACAATAAATATAACAAAATATTAATATATATTATGTATCTACCAGATCCGAAAATGGTATAAGTAATAGTTAGAGTATGGAGGAGAGGTCAATACGCAAATTATAGACCCGGCACGTGAACTTAAAGCCGACCGAGCGCAGCGAGGGAGGCTTTAAGTTCACGTGCTGGGTCTATAATTTTCGTATTGACCGATACCGACATACTCTAACTGACTTATATACTGGCTGCTTTGTTTCATTATAACAACTGCTATTAATCTTACGACAGCAAGCCTGTTGGCCAAACCTTGCGCAGCATATTTCGACCAATTATATTCCGCTTAACTTTCTTTTCTCGCGACATGGCATATTAGCCAAACTATCCCACGGACTTATCGAGTTTACTAGCTGTGAACGATATTTACATTTCCTCGTGCAATCATGAACAAATAGAACCGTCACAGTAATTTCCCTTTTAAACGTCGTTAAACGTATTGCTTATGATAAACGCAAATAATTCAATACCATTTAAGTATGATTTTACATAACTACATGATGTGCTTAAATTGATGAGCTAGTGCATATGGATCTGTCAAGGGCTAATCTCCTTGCTTGAAAGACAGAGGACCATTTCATGCCCGGCTGTTTTGGGGGAAAACAGCTGGTCTAAAATAACTGTGTGAAGTTCGTTCCTACTGCCAGGTTTCTCATTCAATTCACACTAACCCTAACCTTCTACTAACAATGGAACCAGGGAGCAAGAGCTAGCTTCACACAAATGTATGCAGCGATTCGTTTAATATAACGTTTGGGGGAATTGTAAATAAATGAAACCGGAAATTTCTTTCTTTTTTCTTTCACCGCAAAGGATTTTAAATACACTGTTGAAAGAAACTGCATTTAACGTTAGAAAGATTCTTAGCCACGATTTGCTAAAAAAAGCTTCCAATCAGCCTTGGCAATATTTAATGTCTTTGAACACGGCGAAAACATTATTTTTGCGGTGCATCTGAGCCATTACATAATGTAGATCTACTTACCTTTTTATTGAGTCTAATATAAAAATCATAACATATATATACAGGAGGACTGATAAGTTTCCCGCCGGATAGTATACACCGGTGTATAAGTTTCCGGGAAACTTATACACCTCCCGCCAAAACTTCCTTTGTTGAGTAGGTGTATATGCTTGTTAGAGACCTGCTGGAAACAAAGGAGCCAGTATATAAGCGACAGTCATTTTAAGCTATGAATCAAATGTACCTATAAAATTAATAGCATATCACGAATCACGTACTTTCACCTGGTGATGCTTAATTAAATTGCTTAGCGTAATATTAATATTTAGGGTTATGCTCTTAAATACTGGAACCGAAATAACAGAATTTAAGCTTTGTCCTCTATTTTTTCTGGCCATGTGTATATTTACGTACTACGCATGTCTATATTTATACTGTCGTTTGAGGCATACATGTACAAGCCTACACAAATACTAAAACAATATTCAAATTTCAGGCGATTACTGTTATTTACTTATTTTGACCATTTTATCAATAAATAGTATGTGTACCAACTTACCTTTGGTGGTTTCTGTGACCTTGACCCGGAAGTTGACCTTTTCCGAGGTCGTCGTTTTGCACTCCCACTTTTCCCTCCTTCACTCACAGTGTCAAAGCTAAAATGATTCCTGTTTCTATCATTACTACTTCGACGAGGTGTTCGTGGATCCGGATTATTGTCACGTCCCTGATTATTATCCATGGTCATAAAACTATAAGCAATGGCGGTTGACATTTTTGTGGTTATTATCCAAAGTCTGTATACCAAATACGGTACATGCATTTCGCATCATTTAGGGCACATTGGGTCTTTCACTGTGCGTTTCATAAAATAGTGTGCATCTCACGTTCGTTCTAAGTAATCCATTTCATGAAGGAAAGAAATAATGATAAAACGGCTTGGCACATAACTTTTACTTGACTGAATCCATATGTAACGTAAATAGTTTCCATGAAGAAACTGCTGGTGGTTAAATGTCTAACCTATTACTTCGAATATGTCATAACAGTGCTCCTTTCTATTAGAAACATGGAAGCAATGTTCTAAAAACATGGAATAGATCTAAATGAACGAAAGCTCAAAGACTTAGATATGAATTGATACTACTTTGTTTACAAACAAGCAACATGTTCACTTATTCATACCATTTCTCTGGCCAAATCATACACGAATGGGAATCGGCGTCCGTGTAATTTTAAAATTACAGTGTGATTGAGAGTTTAAAACTAATATAAATGTGTTGCAAAAACTTAAATAAATTAACCAAAAATGCGCATGAACTCATGCCCTTCTTCAAGTCATAATTTGATTGCATATTTATGACTGGTGAGCATTTATGAGTTTCAACATCAAAACCGTAACGTTTCCGATATCTCGAGGTGTTCGAACACGTGTACGAATGTGTGATATACCCCAAACACAAGATTACTACATGCATAGTTTACTGACAGTGTATTACAATTGTTACTAATAGATTTGATACGCGTACGTCGTTACTGGAAATATCAAATTACGCGGATTTCGTTCACTGACGGTGTAAAACAACCCCAACGATGATAGATTACGCGTACTACGTTTGTAACAATTGCCATTTACGAATTAATACGTGGACTCCACTTACATACAGTGTTATAACGATTGGCATTATACCTTCTTATTCTGGCTATCTGTCTAAGCTAATTCCATGCTGGATTTCGTTTGTCTGACAGTTTCTCGCATCCTTAGAAAATCCGATCATACAGCCAAACATTCATTGTCCCGTATAACCTCAAAAAATAAAAGTATAAAAAGCTCTTAATATGGTCATATCATAAAAGCACATAAAATTGGAATTAAAATTTGTATTTGCAACGTGTTTTTTTTCTTGGACATGCAACGTTTTTTTTCATGGACATCAATGAAGCAAATTTTCGCAGGTTCTAACTCATAAATAATTCCCAGTTTAACTTGGAATACTATAAATACCACATAGTTAAACGGTTTTGGCCCGCCATGGCCACGTGGTTTATTTAGTTACTCGGAAACATGGTCTAATTGGTCACATGGGTCATATTTCAGAAATGAATATTTAGACAGCTTAATTCTCTGTTCAAAAATTGTTTGTTTGACATTGCTTTCCATATTGTTTGACATTGCTTTCCCTATTGTTTGTTTGACATTGCTTTTCCTTAAAGGGACTCCGTTTCACTTTTATTTGTTGCTTTTTTATCGACGCATTCAACAACGCCGGTCGTGTTGGTACATTGCCTCTATTTATGGGATTTCATACTGGGACAACCCAGCATGTCTTTCGAAATGGGCTTCACGTAAAGAATCCGATGATCAGTCAGTAGGTAATAAACATTGCCTGGCGGAAGATACTTCCAAACTACTTTAATGCATCAGGAAAACAATTCCGTGAAATAAATACCCGCTAAAACCCCACTTTTATATAGCAAAACCGGGGTTTGCAGGGGTATACCTAGTTTTCTTATTTTTGCTCCAAAACATAGATTGTGGGTACTCGTTAGAACCGCCTCGGCGAGGCGGTTCTAACGTGTACCCACAATCTATGTTTTGAGCAAAAATAAGAAAAATATCAAAATTTTTCAGCTGAAAATTTTCAATTTTTTAAGCTCGAAAAATCTCTGTTTATTACATGGGCATGTTTTCGTAATGTCCCAATGGACAGGGGTATGACAAGCCAACTACACATTAAGTTAAACTTAGGTTCAAACAATAAATGTACATTTGGCTACTTGAAACCCCAGTTTGAAGAATTAAGGTGCACTTTAGATTTCAAACCGTGGTTTACAATTTCAAACTTATCAACAGTTTGAAGTTAAAGCCTAGGTTTAAAGGATTAATTTGCATTTGGCCAGCTCAAAACACAGTTTGAAGCTTTAAACCACGGTTTGAAAAATTAATGTGCTAAAAGTTTTCAAACCCTAGTTTGAAGTTCAAATCTAGGTTTAACTTGAAGAATTAAATGTGCACTTGTATGTTTAGTTGTATGTTTAAAATGATATGTATTACCTTTTATAATAAATATGTAATTTGTATTTGAATGTATTATGTAAATGTAGTCGGTATATAGCTATCCATAGCTAATGTTTATATATGTTACACTACCCGACTTAAAATAAATTTTGACTCTCAGTTTGACCTTGACTTTATACCAATTTTCTTCATTTGATCTGAAGTGAGAAAAATCGCTCTTGAAGTGTTGTTTCAGTTTTAATGGCGTGCTCCGATAGACTAATGCTAAATCGAATAAAACATTAAGGCGTGATATTTCGTTAAATTCTAGAGAAACGCACCCATGGTAATAGACAAATTTGCATTCAATTAGCCTCGAATGTTAATTAAACAATCATAATTGAACCATATAGTTCTTAGTACACATAACTATAAACTCATTCGATATAAATAGGATTAATTCTGCAATAATTGCAACTTCATTAATAATCTTTATAGTTATGCTTATATAATTGGGACGACGCCTTACAAAAATGAACATGTTTATATGTCAGAACTGCAAATACTTTAGATCTGCCCTGTGACAAAGATTTTAATTTCTATTTCGGAATGTCATGTTTGGTGTTTGATGGATACATATACACATATATATTTTGTTATATTGGGTATGCCATATAGTCACTATTAATAATAGTATACATGTGCATTTTGCCATTTAAGCAAGAATTCTGGCATTCATGCAGTGACTTCCAAAGTGTCATTGTACCTCATGTTTGCTTTGTTTCGCAGTTTCATGTTGCCCATTTTTTACTAAGCGTACGTAGTGCTCAGTCCCAGTTATGTTCCAGATTTACTTGTTTCAATGGTTTGCCTATTATTTCAATTGTTTGAAAAGTTAACTTTGCTAGCTTTGGTTGTCCATTTGCCTCCTACCAAACATTAGGATGTCATGATACCACAGATGTGCTTTAAAACTGACCATCCAAGTAAACCAAAAACTATTATATTAAATTTCATTGATTGTTTGACTTAAACAACTTTTCTCGGACAGGCTTAGGCCTTCTGAGAGGTTAACCGACTTAACCATCAGTCAGCAGTATGACTTGTATGCAGGCACAAGCAGTTCATCTATTTCTCGCGGCTCCAATGGGTGGGCCCATATTCCCACCAGAAGAGCCTTTATTATTGTTGCTAGACAACGCGACGTGTAATTAGCTCCATTGGTTTGTGAATATGGACAATAACACAGTCACCTAGTATAGGTAAAATACTTTGACCGTGCCACTTGATAACACACTATACATATTCACGGGAAGATTTCATGGTAGGTAATGTCAACATTCACGTCTTTATCTTTGACTGCGTATTGCCTCGCAACATTAACGGTTTATGACTATCACATATACGTAAACCGCTCTACCTAATAACATTATGCACTCGATCCAGCCACGTGAGTTCAAGCGACACGGTCAAAGTATTTTACCTATACCATGATATTATGAAAATAATACACATAAACGACACCAGACTCTGTCAATTTACAATAGTTTTCTTGACCGAACCATTTAGTAATTATGGCAGTAAGCCATAACATTGACATGTGTTTGACCTGTGCATCACACAGAATAAACATAGCAATGGAATGGCTAATATTTGGTACAATAATATCCAAAGCCATACTCTTCTATTGTACTGTATATAAATGTGTGTACTTATTGCATGAAGAAAAAACAATAGTTATTTTGCAAATATAAACTGTTTTGGTTTCATTATACATGTTTTGCGAAAAAAAAGTAAGCATAAGCAATGATCAGCAACTTGTGTATCCTGAACCAAAGACCCCCCCACCCCACCCCCACACACATACAAAAAAAAAAAAAAAAAAAAAAAAAAAAAAAAAAAAAAAAACGAGGTACATCATATTAACAATCATGTATTGATACTAAGAGGACATATCGCAAGCTGATTGTGCGGCTATTTCTCTAAAGGTATCCATTCAAAATACTTTTATTTCTTGTACGAAAGAATTACAATATTACATTTTATGAAGGAGAAAAAAATTAAACTGAAATTGAATATACATGTATAATAATGTATCTGATCATTGTACGAGATTAATAAACTATTGATTGATATGAGGGCCATGTCCAATAACTTTGTAAGAAATAGAAGGGTTGACTTCATATATTTCGTATCACATATACATGTCATTTTGTAATTTATACACTTAATTACATTACCCGCAAATGTACATCATAGCCCACTTTTTCCCTTTAAATGTTCCTAATGCTTCCAAAGAATCGTACCATAATAATATACATTAACTTATAAATAAAATATTTTTGCTTATAATATACTTGAGCCCATGTTTTTGTCTCCATGCAAAGCTAACTACCGACTACTGACTGACCATCAGGACCCAGTTGTTCAAAATTAACGACATCGTTAGTTAACGACTCGTTAAAACTTCAAACATGAATATAATAAATACACTGCTATTTCTTATTGATAGAATATGAGAATCCTTTGCATTGCAAAGGATTCTCACATTTTATCAAGAAAAAATAACAGCGTATTTGCTTATGTAGTCAGCATTTACTTAACAAGTTGAGGTTTTAACGATGACGTTAAGCTAAGGAAGTTTTGAACAACTGGACCCTGATTACTAGGTACTTGCTTAGTGAGCCTGCCTTTGAAAAATGTCTAAATGAAACCATTTAAACTCTAGTTATTTACTTGGGTGATTACATTTTGTAGAATAATTTGGATGTCACGACATCCCAATACTGAGCAGAAGTCTCATAAAGTGGTGGCATCATCCCGACATAACCATAACTTGCGTACAATAATTCTAAAAGAAAACATTTATATCAAAATTGCCATTTGTTGCTATATTGTCAAATATTTATTTCGGACCCCGCCCATTTGAGCCTAAAGAAATAGGCTGCTTGTGGCTCCAGTCAATGCTTCTTCGCTACTGACTGACCATCTGATTACGGGTTAACCGCTCAGGTCTGAACCTGTCCAGGAAATGTGGTTCATATCAAACCATCCATACATATAAGCCTTGTTGGTTTAGTTGGGTGGTTGTATTCGATGCACTTTTTGGATGTCATGACGTCCTAATTTTGGGTAAAAGTCCCATTAAATGGAGACAGCGTCCGTACATGACCATTTGCTGTTGACTAGGACGTTCAGCATCAATTCAAACAAAACAAATATTTATTTCAATTTATAGATTTGTCCTATAAAACTGGTTTAAGCACCCCACCGCCCCACCCCCAGTAATTTTATATTACTGATCGTTCCAAGGCGATATTTCTGTTGTTTTGTTTTGGAGTCGATTTTTTTTTTTTTTGATTAAGTTTTACGTCCCTTTCAAGCTTTTTCACTCATATCGAGACGAATCAATCGGTAGGTGGGGCGAAAACCGGAGTACCCGGGGAAAAACCACCTGACACACCCGCAAGCAGAACATGGCTTGTCTCACATATGAATTCGTGCCCCGTGCGAGGCGCGAACCCACATCGGTGAGAGTCGAATTTTTGTGCTGTTTGAGCCTTATGTACGTTTTCATATTTTAGTTCAGTAACTGAGTGGCCGCCTATTGCGGAATAGCTGCTCACTCGGCTTACGACATGCTTTCATGGTATAAGTACTTAAGTGTCATTTCAGTTTTTTCCCACCCCTCGGTTTATGGAGTGGGAATTTCTTTCTGATTACGCCATTTCCTGATCATTGCCTATTTGTACTTTTTTAATCATTTTCAAAAGATCTACAAATATCATTCAGAGAACAATGATCCTCGAGATTTAAGATATAGCATCTAAATAAAATTCCGAGACCTTTCGCCCAATCTACAGACGAGGAGCTTTGTGTCCTTGGTGTAGTGAGTAGGACTCCAAATCGAAAAGTTCTCACTCCATCGGCGTCCGAAAAAAAAAGTACAAAAGCTGTCACGCGCGACGTCAACGTTGGATACCAGTTTTGGTTTTGATAACGTCATTCATGACGTTCATTCATGACGTTACTGTCAATTTCGATAAAACGTCACTAAAAGCATATCATGAGTTAATTAATGTTACATAGCGCAAAAACTAACTCGGTAGTCAAGGCAATTTCTGATTCTAAAATGTAATGTCAATTACAATAAATTTAGTTTTAACCAAATTCTATGGAACAATTCTCAAACAAACTAAAATCAACGGGATTTTATCAATTGCCAATTACCTTACGTACCAACTGACCGTCAGCCCTATTCTCAGATAAACCAACTCCGTTAATGCACGAATCGATAGAAGACCATGACAAATTTACTTTAAATGATAGGTTTATTGTACTTCTTCACCCTACACAAGGCAAGCTTACTCTTAACTCTTACTCTTACTCTTATCGCTTGCTTCCCTCATGACATTACTGAAAAAAATGTTGTCTGAGACGGTTAGCAAAGTTAACATTACCTATCAAAGCTTCTACGAAACATTTGGCATACAAAATGTCACTGACGACATAAGAGAGAGAGAGAGAGAGACAGAGAGACAGAGATGAGCCATTATACACAAACAAATGATAAAATAAACAATAAACCATTATCTTCGCCCACGCAATAAAACACGCGTGGGTGATCTTCTGGTAAACATCCAATCAAGAATCACATTGTTCAATTCAAAGAACACTTAGTACGCTTCTAGCCAACTGTTTTCCACGAAACAGAACATGAATTATATCACTATCAAAGAAGAAACACATTAAGTGCTTTGGTCATTCCATATTCCTTGCTTGTAGATAGTTCCATAAAACTAAGCAATTCGTTACAAACACTAGATATTGCCAATTGGCATTAAGACAAAAATAGTTGCTCAGTGTAAGACATCGTTTACAAGAATCAGCTGAGAATACAAGATCCGCGGATCGGGGAAGCTTGTCTTCGGGGTGACGACTAGGCCCGACAGATACCAGGCTGTGCATACAACGATAATCGTCAGAGGCGTCAAAAATTGGATTCAAGAGGACATAGTGCAGTAGCATCAACGGCGTTGATCACAGATACTCATATCAACGACTGTTTTAGTATATGGAATTAATTGTTTCGTATGATGCGGCTTCTATAAATGAGCCGTCTCGTGGGAAAACCAACAATGTGGTTTCCGAACAGGTCTGAAACAAACCGGCCTGTACAGCTACAGAAGCAGGCTAAAAGTTTGAAATTTTGGAGTTAAGTAGAGGAGGAATTGTACTATCCGAGTAGCGAAAACAAAGGCGCTGATCAGCTTCGCAGTTACTGCGAAGCTGATCTGTGCCTTTGTTTTCGCCTATGCAGATTGTTGGTTTTCCCATGAGGCGGCTCAAATACGAAAAATTCCCCAGGCACATATGTTGCCATCTAATTTTCTCTTTATGTGTGTTTAAATGTCTGCATTGTTAAAGTAACGTCATATCGGTCTTCTACTGAATATCAATAATGAGATATACAGATAAGGAAGGATACTTTCTATCAATATTGCTTATTACTTTTTCCTCGTCTGTTAATTACTGTTTCTTAGTGATGATTGAGTTGACAATGACTTTCGTATTGGATTCTGTCGATTGCATTACCAAGTGATGGTAATACGCGACTGTAAAACTTAAAGACCTACTTCTGAAGAAGCTAAAAGTGGTACCACTATTCATTTGGTTAATGACCCCTAATGGTGCAATATGGTCCTTAGATCAAAGGACTGTCATAATTAGGTGATTATCACATCTCTGCAGGGGGTCATAAAGAGGCCCATAGAGGATAATACCTGTAGATCCAATGTTTATTGATTTTATGGTCCCTGATAATCTGTGAAATAAAACTGCCTCCCTCTGCAATCAATATTAATTTTTCCTGTATTGGCTCCTACCTGTATTCTGAGTCATTGTCAGGGCAGTAGGTTTTCTAATGCCTTGTCCATTATCTAATAACCCTCAATAGACATGCAAATAGGTCTTTAATGACTATATCAACTGAAAATGGTATACTCGTATTTTATTTTCTTGCACACCAGACAGAAATTGCCACACTTTTTGCCTGGGTGATAAAATTGCATCTCACCCAGGTGTTCTCACCCAGGCTAAGTGCGCCAAAAAATACGCAAAACCTTGAAATAAACTAGATTTGGGGGTTGTTGTGCAAGAAAAAGAATCTAATATGGTGTTCTGTTCTAGATGGAAGTTTCCAACCCTCGGGATGACCGTGCTGAGCGGAACCTCGGCGGAGCCTCGGTTCCGCTCAGCACGGTCATCCCTTGGGTTGGAAACTTCCATCTAGAACAGAACCCCATATAAGATTCTTATAATCTATAGCATCTGACGCGTTCTATCGTGGTGTTCCGTCGATTTTGGCTATTTGCAATACCTGAAGAAAGCAATGTGCCCCGCAAATATTACACAGGCCGCTTAGGTAAAAGGCGACAGGCCAGTCATTTCAGCGCCACCTGTCGGCAACAATGTTGACATTTCATTGGCCAAAAGCGACATGTCAGTGCATAATGCACCACCTGCCGGCAACAATGTTGACTTTTCATTGGCCAAAAGCGACATGTCAGTGCATACAGTGCCACCTGTCGGCAACAATGTTGACATTTCATTGGTCAATAGCGACAGGTCAGTACATACGGTGCCACCTGTCGGCAACAATGTTAACTTTCCATTCGTAAATAGCGACAAGTCAGTACATACAGTGTTACCTGTCGGCGACAATGCTGACTTTCCAATGGCCAATAGCGACAGGTCAGTACATTCAGTGCTAGCTGTTAGAGACAATACTGATTTTTCATTGGTCATAGCGACAGGTCTGTGCATATAGTGCTACCTGTCGGCAACAATGCAGACTTTTCATTGGTCAATAGCGATAGGTCAGTACATACAGTGCTAGCTGTCGGCGACAATGCTGACTTCCACTTGCTTAAACGCGACATGTCATAGTGCATACTATCTGCTGGTGCTTCATTATCCTAACTGACGTCATCGACATTCTAACCGCCCATTTACGCCACTTGTGATACGCATAAAACTGTTCAGTCGCGACACGAGACAACTAGTCTTTGGGGTTTCCGATACAGTTCCGATACAATCTGGTCTGTTCAGTTACAGAAGCTAGAAATTTGAATTTTAAATATACCTAGGAGAGTAAAAGGAATTGTACTATCCATGTACCGAAAACATAGGCAGTGAAAAGCTGTGCAGACATTGTTTTTGTATATGCAAAGCGTGGTTCTAATTCGTATACCATTGCATATAATGATTAAGACATTCTGATCAAGTGTATTCAAGAAAATGGTAGTATAGAAAAGTTTCCTACCCAGTAAGCTTACTATTTATAAGACATTTGGCACTAAGTTCATGCAGTCTGGCATTAGATATTGGCAAAAGTACATACTTTTATACTATCAATCAATGCTGTTCCGTAGAGATCAAAAAAATATAACATACAATATGAGCCGCGTCATGAGAAACCCGGATTCTTGCCTATGCGAAAACAAAGGCGCAGATCAGCTTCGCAGTAACTGTGAAGCTGATCAGCGCCTTTGTTTTCGCTACACGGATACTACAATTTCTCTTCTTCTTAAATCCGAAATTTCAAGCTTCTAGGCCTGCTTCTGTGACTGTACAGGTTGATTTGTGTCAGACCTGGTCGGAAACCCCGTAGACCGGTTTTCTCGCGTCGCGGCTCATATATATTTATGCCGTTTGTATAGGAATAATTTGATATAATATGATAAAAATGATATTAGTGCATGAACCCTACTGACTTTGAAGAATATGCATCGGTATGGAAACAGCTAATGTCTCAGAGGGAATAAGTTAGTAAAACATCTTTGAAAACGTCAAAGGGGCCAGAGCTTCTTTTCTGTTTCTTGGCCCACGGATAGTTGGTATTTTTCTTTTGCTCCGGATTTCAGTAAGTTATTTGGCGCCCAGGGATCACCATAATCGTCGGGCAGCTTACTGAATCTGTGAGTCCTCGTTTTTGATTCATCATAGTGGTTATCATGATTTATTTGTTTGTCCTTGATGATGCATTGACTAGTTCGAGATTCACCACGAGGACCGAACAACGAACTAAATGTTGTGAACCACTGCAGAAGATGAGGGTGCGGTTAGGGCACTGTAAATCGATTGAAGCCCTCAAGTTATTTTATATTACTGATCGTTCCAAGGCGATACTTCTGTTGTGGTTCTATTTGTTTTATGTTTTGGAGTTGAATTTTTGTGCTGTTTGAACCTTCTGTACGTTTTCATAGTTTTGATTAAGTTCGGGTAACTGAGTGGCCGCCTATTTGGAAATAGCTGCTCACTCAGCTTACTATATGTTCCCTTAGTATAAGTAGTTAAGTACCTACTGTAATGTCAATTTAGTATTTTTCCCACCTCGGTTTTTGGAGTGGGAATTTCTTTCTGATTGCGCCTTTTGCTGATCATTGCTTATTTGCACCTCTTTCTATAAGTATTCTAACCTAGTGTGTGTTTAAACATTAAAGGCGTAGAATCTGAAGAAACTAAATTGGTACCACTGTTTGTTCGTTTAATGGTCTCTAAGGGTAGTATATGATCCTTAGATCAAAGGACTGTCCTGATGAGGTGATTATCTCATTTCTCAAGGGGGTAATAAAGGGGCCCCTAAAGTATAATACCTTTAGTACCACTGTTTATGGTTTTATGGTCTCTGATAACCTGAGAAATAAAAGTGCCTCCCTTTGCGATCCTGTTGTGGCCCCTACCTTTATTCAGAGTCGTTGTCAAGCAACCAGAATTACCAGTGTCATGTCCCTTTTCATTGATCAGCTAATGTCCTTCAATAGACAGGAATACAGGTCTTTAAGACACGGGCTACGTTGCGAACACCATTCCATGCTTTTGATATAAAACTATACAAAGATACACACTTTCACGTAGCTACTGGCCTTTACAGCGAATCGTATTGCTTCCCAATGTCCGAACACCTCCAATGCTGTGACAAAAAGACGAAATAATCACAACGAAATTCCATCAGAGTCTATATCAATAACAGGTCAAATAGTCAGAATCTTGTTATATCCTTCCTTTGACACAAAAAAGAACAAAAATGGTGTCATTGTTCAGACACAATCGGATGTGGTGTTTTAATTTTTCAACCTGGGAATTTTAGGAATCATTCACAGCATCATTACAGATGTGTCAATTCTCCAACTATTAATGCGATCTAACACAAATTTTCTCTGATTACACTAATGCCTCTGGGCATATAAATAACCCCAAGGCAACCATCTTACAATGATATTTATTACAAGCGTCTTATGTCATATGGTGTCTTCGAAGGTATGAAAATGTAAAAGTAGGCAATGATCAGGAAATGGTGCGATCAGAAAGAAATTCCCACTCCATAAACCGAGGGGTTGTACAAAAACTAAAATTTCATTAGGTACTTATACCAAGAAAACATATCGTAAGCCGAGTGAGCAGCTATTTTCCAGAAGGCGGCAACTCAGTTACCCAAACTGAACTAAAAATATGAAAACGTACATAAAGCTCAAACAGCACAAAATTCGACTACAAAACACAAAACAATTAGAACCACAACAGAAAACGGCATTGACCACCGGCGACCAACCAAGATCTCAGAATCTTTTCCCCAATAGGCGGCCACCCAGTTACCCGAACTGACCTAAAATATGAAAACGTACATAAGCCTCAAACACTACAAAATTCGACTCCAAAACACAAAACAATTAGAACCACAACAGAAGTATCGCCTTGGAACGATCAGTAATAAAATTATTGGTGCAGGGGGGGGGGGGGGGGGCTTAACCCGGTTTTTCAGGCGCCTAACCTCACCCTCATCATCTGCAGTGAATCATAACATTTAGTTAGTAGTTCGGTCCTCGTTGTGAATCTCTAACTACTAGTACTAGTCAATGAATCATCAAGTACAAACGAATAAACCATGATAACCACCCTGATGAATCAATAACAAGGACTCAACAGATTCAGTAAGCTGCCCGATGATGGAGATCCCTGGGCGACGAATAACTTACTGAAACAAAAGGAGCAAAAGGAAAACACCAGTTGAAGCCCGGTGGTCCTAGCAACAGACAAGAAGCTCCGGACCCAACCAACTAAAATGAATAGCTTAATGTCGGGGCCATCAAAGAGTCTGTCGCCCGACCCAACGGCGCGCAATTAAAGAAGGCAGCACAGTTATCAACCATGATTGGGTTAAAAACTAAGCATGCAGACTGTCGCATAACATTCAAGATATAACCTACAGCTGTATACGTCTGTAACGTGTTATGATTTTTCTGAACTGAAAAGAAAAATCATTCCTTCCTATAAGTTTCTAAAATTTGTAAACCAAGTCACCATAAAATTCTGGTTCCGAAAGTCACCATATAATTCTGGATCATAAAGAAATTCTCACTCCAAAACCGAGGTGGAAGAAAACTAAATTTATAATCAGGTATTTATTCTAAGACTACATACCTTAAGCCGAGTGAGCAGCTATTCCCCAATTGGTGGCCGCTCAGTTACCCGAACTGAACTAAATGTAGTTTTACAAACATTCTTTTCTCTCTGATAGTTAGATTTAGTCTTCTAGTCCACTAGATAATAAGGTGCAAAGAACTTTAATTTCTTTATGCAAGAAAGGTTGATTTACTTAGAGACATTAATGACTACTTGGGCCAGTCTATACGGGGGATGATCCAAAATTACGTAGACTTTTGCTGTAGCTTCTATACAACTCATTCAAATGCTTATAAAATAACATGAGCATAAATCGGAATATGTCTAGAATATCGTGGCAAAATATCAGGCAAAAATAACGACCCGTTAAAAATCTACAGTCACAACAAAAAGGTCACTAAGGTCTACCCGGCGCACGTCATCTTTGATTTCGTAACGTCATTGACGTTTTATTCATTTTGAAATTAGCACATTCTAAGCGCTTACGGCCACCTATTCAACATATACCAATGATAAAAAGTATTTTTGCTTATTGTGCTTTGTACTTCACAAATTTCCCGTCAGTATCCAAAACTCGAAACAAATTCTTACAAAATCGCCGATTCACCAGCCGTCTGCATGCGGTCAGCGCATTACGCATTTACGTCGCCACTGACGCGCGTTATTTTTTTTCTTTTTCTATCGTTGTTATGCTGTTATATCGTCAGAATCACAATGGGAATATTTTTACACAACTGATTTATTCACTGAATATTTCCGTTATGTCTCCATTTAGTTATTTTTCGGTTTTTGTGTTGGCGCTATCAAAAATCGCGGCAAGTTTAGTAATAGCATAGATTTTAGCAATTTCTGGAGACGACGTTTTTAACGTTAAATGCACTGAAAAAGCGCACAATTGATATTAATATTTCAAAAATGCACTGCTCAAACTTGTTGAAACTTATGCACAGTATTATCTAAACACCAAGCCTTTACTGGACTAAGTTTGGCGCGATTCGCATGCCTATTTTACATTTTGTCGAGACATGTATGACACAAGACAGGACCGAAAATTCGCGTGCGCCGCCTATGCGTCACCATGGTTTTAAAATGGTGCGGCGTGTTTCAGATACTTATAAAATGTGTGATTGTTTCATCTTATCTTGTTCTAAGAATGTTCTGATATATCGCAATATACATTTTTCTAAAATTTATCCACGTATATTGAAGCTACAGCAAAAGTTTACGTTATTTTGGATTTTCCCTCGTATAATAGCATATCTATACAAGAAACAAATCAAAATGTACATGCTAGTTTTAAGGTGGATAAATTCATATTTAAATCATGTCATGAATATTGACTACTCAAAGATAGATGAGGACTTCTTCTTCAGCATTATGTCAGAAGATGAAGATTCGTAGCCACTATATTTCCATTGTGCTTCGAAATTTTTGTAGGACATTTATTTGTGTGACTTTGAAGAATTTAGAAAATTTAATTCGGGTTTCTTCTCTTTTTGAATACATACAAACCGATAACATGTGCCCCTTATATATGTCATACCATAAATCCAAGTGAGTGTGCATAGCCATAGGAGCACACAATATTCCAGCATGAAAAATCATTGTGTAAAACGGTTGACATACAAGAGATAAAATAGTCATTTATTTTTGTGATAATCGCTATGTTCATTCCCAAAAATCGAAACAAATGAATAAGAGACAATATTCCGTATTTAACCTAAAGTTGATTGGTGAATACCATAATAATAATTATTATTTAAATGTAGCCTGTACAAGCACAGAAAAGAGTTAGAAGCTTGAAATTTTGGAGTTAAGTAGAGGAGGAATTGTACTATCCGAGTAGCGAAAACAAAGGCGCTGATCAGCTTCGCGGTTACCGCGAAGCTGATCTGCGCCTTTGTTTTCGTCTATGCAGATTGTTGGTTTTCCCATGAGGCGGCTCAATTATCTTGATAGTCCACTGATCGGTTTGTGTCGGACCTGATCGGAAACCACATTGTTGGTTTTCCCACGAGGTGGCTCATATGTCTGTAGTACATTTAACAGTATACTGTATAATATATGACGTTTGAATCCATTTTGCAGATATAAACATCGGTTGTGCATTTGTATGAAACACAAGTCGTCAGCTCCTTTGTACTGTTCAATACCCACACATTTGGTTAGAGTTTGAAATCGGCAACCCCTTAAGCATAACACTATGTTATTTATTCAACATGTATGAGTTCTAGCAAAGGAAAGCAACATAATCAAAATCTTGATATCATTGTAAGGAAAATAATCACTAGAATCTTACTGTGCACAATCTCAGATAAACAAATGTTATATCTTATTGAACAGAAACACATGGGGTGTGGGCGTTAGGAAAACGCATGTCTATTCACATTCACAGCATGCACTTGTAAATATGTCAAGAAAAAAATGGGCAAACAATACAAATCAATAAACACTGTCAATCAAAATGCACTTTCAGTTCAATTTTGGCCTCCGACCAAAGATCTAATGTTTTCATGTGGTAGCACGAGGCAGTATGGCCATGACCCAGCAGGCACATGACGTCAGAATGACGTCAGATCGACGTCGATGTGACGTCATGACGTCGCATCGACGTTGATATGACGTCATTCTGACGTCATGTGCCCGCTGGGGAAAATACAACTCATTCAAGTTACTGGCATCTACCAAATTGAATCTTTTCATTTAACTAGTTGATATACGTAGCTGTTCTGTAAATTTATTGACTTTACATTTACTATATGTAAGTGCAAAGTTTGAGTGCACAAAATCATTCCATTTTCACAGCCATAATCGACTATACACAAGCTGATCCATTGTCTTTGTGGGCCGCAGCTGCGAAAACAATCCTCGATTTCCTCAATAACATTACGAAAACTTGTCCATGCAATAAACAGATATTTTTTGAGCTTTAAAAATTGAAAATTTACACCTGAAAAAATATTGATATTTTTCTTATTTTTGCTCAAAACATAGATTGTGGGTACACGTTAGAACCGCCTCGCCGAGGCGGTTCTTACGAGTACCCACAATCTATGTTTTGGAGCAAAAATAAGAAAAATATGTTTACCCCTGTAAACCCCAGTTTTGCTATATAAAAGTGGGGTTCAAGGGGGTATACATTGCACGGACATGTTTTCCTGATGAGATGCTTCTATAATTATCACAAACTTAAAAGGGAGGCGTGGACCGTTGATCATTCCAGAATGTAACTTAGCTTGAGTTCTCTATTCCGTAAATTCACCAACCAACTTACAATCTTTGAAGTGAACAAATGGCTATTGACGTCAGATGGCGAAACCACCTGCTTATTCCAAATCATTTGGAATAAGAAGATTCTGAAAATATCTGACGCTTAACCAAGAAAGTATTACAAAATGATAATGTACCACTCAATGTACTTATATATTCATTACATTAATATGCGCGTATGAGAACCAATAGCGTATTAATAAACAAAATACGTAAGTCACATTTAATTTTACATATTCAAAATTAAAAAAAAAGTACAAATAGGCAATGATCAGGAAATAGCGCAATCAGAAAGAAATTCCCACTCCACAAACCGAGGGGTGGGAAAAAACTAAAATGACACTTAAGTACTTATACCATGAAAACATGTCGTAAGCCGAGTGAGCAGCTATTCCCCAATAGGCGGCCACTCAGTTACCCGAACTGAACAAAAACTATGAAAACGTACATAAGGTTCAAACAGCACAAAAATTCGACTCCAAAACACTAAACAAATAGAACCACAACAGGAGTATCGCCTTGAAACAATCAGTAATATAGAATTACTGGGGGGGGGGGGGGGGCTTACTTTAAGATATCAAACTTTTGAAAACCTTAACTTGGTCGTTCTGGGACACGATTATTGCGTTTCTTTTTGTCGGGTATACTTAATTTGCGTTAATCAGAAGGACGTTACAAAAAGGGGTGATCTGTGATAATTCTATTTAAACAACACACGAGGACGCGTGACTATTGTTCACTAGAAATTTTCCACGTTTTGTCCGTGGGATGGCTTTGCCTGGTAGTCATGTTGCGATAGAAGGTACTGAACAGATCATAAATTGTTTAAGCATAACGTTCAAGATTTGGGCAATGGGCTTGCTATCGAAAGGCTAAATAGCATATTTGTTATAACAAAAAAAGGAGACAGTAGGTTAGAGACTGTCCAAAAAATGAAAATTGGAGATCCGGCACGTGAACGTAAAGAATCCCTCGCTGCGCTCAGTCGACTTTAGTTCACGTGAGGGTTTCTAATTTTCGTATTCACCGATATCGACATTCTCAACCTATCACAAAATACATCATGTTCCAATCTTTGTACTCATAATTGCACAAAAATTCATGAGTAAGACTTTCTTGTCGACCACATTTTTCTGAATGCCAGTTTCGAATTTAACGACGGCGGTGCCAAGGCGTGTTTCTCGGTACACGTGACATGTTATGACGTATTCAAATCTAACAACAAATATCGACATAAGCGGCTATAAACCCCACATAATCGTAGTAGACTCACGTCACAGATTAACCGTTATGAACATGAATGACACACCTGTTCCTATTGGTCAAATACATCCATTTCAACGGTAAATCTGTGACGTGAGTCTACTACGATCGTCCATGTTCTATATTAACAAATGATGTGCTTACGAGAATAATAGACTGAATAAATAGATAAAATTAAAATCATAAACTGGACTAGTAGTTACCTGTTCCGAATTGTGCTTAGAATCCATAGAAACAAATTTCACCTTGCTCATTTTCTCTGGTTGGTGTATCATCCTAGTTATGAGATCCTTACTGATTCTTTGAATAATTCAGTTGTGATGTTCCAGTCTAAGACTGCCTAAACCCTTAAAGCATGCAAAACTTTAATGTGATTACATGTTGCATGTTGATGTGTATGTGTTATTAAAACCATGCTTTGAAACTAGAAAAAGTACGATACAAATGAAAGGGGAAAACATGTGTTGTGTGTTAGTTACAATGAGATGAGATCTATATATACGTTGATCAATAATTGTACAAATGTTCATTTATTAACCCAAGCTTGTAAAAACTAAATAAAAAGTCAATTATATGACTCACTATCGAACAAATGACATAAACCAGAAAGCGGCAACTCAAACTCAAATGTGCTGTTTGCGGCTTTGATGTGCGTATTCACATATTAAGTTAGGTTAGGGTACCTGAGTGACCACCTATGGGAAAATAGCAGCTCATACAGCTTACTATATGTTGTCTTTCTATCAGTACATGGTTTTCATTGTTTTTGTCAACGTTTTTAGGGTGTGACTTTTATTCTGATTGTACCAGTTACTGATCATTGCTTACTTTTACAACAATCATGATCATTGCTTATTTTTACCACAATCGTGACCATTGCTTACTTTTACCACAATCGTGTCCATTGCTTACTTTTACCAGAATCGTGACCATTGCTTACTTTTACCACAATCGTGGTCATTGCTTACTTTTATCACAACCGTGACCATTGCTTACTTTTATCACAATCGTGACCATTGCTTACTTTTACCACAATCTGATCATTGCTTACTTTTACCACAATTGTGATCATTGCTTACTTTCACCACAATCGTGACCATTGCTTACTTTTACCACAATCTGATCATTGCTTACTTTTACCACAATCGCCACCATTGCTTACTTTACCACAATCGTGAGCATTGCTTACTTTTACCACAATCGTGACCATTGCTTACATTTACCACAATCCTGATCATTGCTTACTTTCACCACAATCGCGACCATTGCTTACTTTACCACAATCCTGATCATTGCTTACTTTTACCACAATCGTGATCATTGCTTACTTTTACCTCAATCGTGATCATTGCTTACTTTTACCACAATCGTGATCATTGCTTACTTTTACCACAATCGTGATCATTGCTTACTTTTACCACAATCGTGATCATTGCTTACTTTTACCACAATCGTGATCATTGCTTACTTTTACCACAATCGTGATCATTGCTTACTTTTACCACAATCCTGATCATTGCTTACTTTTACCACAATCGTGACCATTGCTTACTTTTACCACAATCCTGATCATTGCTTACTTTTACCACAATCGTGACCATTGCTTACTTTCACCACAATCGTGACCATTGCTTACTTTTACCACAATCGTGATCATTGCTTACTTTTACCACAATCGTGACCATTGCTTACTTTTACCACAATCCTGATCATTGCTTACTTTTACCACAATCCTGATCATTGCTTACTTTTACCACAATCCTGATCATTGCTTACTTTTACCACAATCTTGACCATTGCTTACTTTTACCACAATCTGATCATTGCTTACTTTTACCTTTTTCTAGTTTATAGTGATGCGCGGCGATTATAATGCTCATCAAGAATATATTAACAAAATAGTTTACAAAACTGAAAACTGCATGAGCATGTTATGGTCGAATATCAAGAACAAGAGTCTATTTTGGTTGCGCTGACATTTTACCGGCCGTGATACCTAATGTAGTGGATATCTTATTAATGCATGCCTTGTAAGTAAGATCTCCAGTCACCTGATATGCCTGTCAAGTGGGTGACTTATTTTTATTAATACAGGCCAACCGTGCATATAGTGAAGGTACAAACTGATGGAAATGTTCTGTTCTGAGTGCCACGCAGTAGACTTTTTGAGCACATTAATATTTAAAGCGTCTTTGTGTGTCGAAGTTTTGAATTTACCTTTAATTTCTAGCAGTAATTAGCCATTTACCCGTATAAACTGAACAATCAACCCATATGGCCGCCTCATGAGAAAACCAACAATGTGGTTTCAGACGGTTCAAGGAGGCAAAGATCAGGAAAAGGCGCAATCAGAAAGAAATTCCCACTTCAAAAACCGAGGTGCGAAAAACAAAATTGACAATAAGGTACTTATACTTAGAAGACATATCGTTAGCCGAGTGAGCAGTTATTTCCCAATAGGCGGCCACTCAGTAACCCGAACTTAAATGAAAATATGAAGACGTACATATTAAGGTTTAAACAACACAAACATCGACTCCAAAACATATAACAAATGGAACTACAACAGAAGTATCGCCTTGAAACGATCAGTAATATAAATCACTGGGTGGCTGAAATCGATTTTACAGGCGCCTTACCTCACCCTAATCATCTTCAGCGGTTCACAACATTTAGTTAGTTGTTCTGGCCTCGTGGTAAATCTCTTACTAGTCAATGAATCATCAAGTCATGATAACCACCATATGATGAATCAAAAACGAGGACTCACCGATTCAATAAGCTGACCGACGATTGAGATACCTGGGCGCCGAATAACTTACTGAAACCCGGAGCAAAAGAAAAACACCAGTTGAACCCCGGTGGACCAAGCAACAGACAAAAGGCTCCGGTCCCAGCCAGAGCAGGTTTGACACAAACCGAGCTGTTTAAGCTCAGAAGATAGCTAGAGACTGGGAATTTTGAATTTAGAAAGTAGAGGAACTGTACTATCCGTGTAGCGAAAGCAAAGGCAATGATCAGATTCGCAGTGACTGCGAAGCTGATCTGCACCTTTGTTTCCGCATGTGCAGATTGAAAGTTTTCTCATGACGTGGCTTATATTTTAGCTATTTGTTCCAAGACGATACTTCGCTTTTTATGTTTTGGTTTTGAGTGGCCGCCTACTGGAAAATAGCTGCTCACTCGGCTTACTCTGTGTTCTCTTAGTAACTTATTGTCAATTTAATGTTTCCCACCTCGGTCTTTGGATTGTGAATTTCTTTCTGATTGCGCCATTTCTTGTCCATTTCCATTTTAAATTTTTCAGAATCTTGTGATTTTACCGACCATTTCAGAGTAACCAAATTCATTTGTGGTTGATTCTATTCTGTTCACATTTTTACTCCATGATCGGTGTATTTTGTTGGGATTATATTCGGCTCTGTTAATGTAGGTACAGTGGTCAAATTTCTGCGCCCTCGTTGACTCAGTGATTTCCATTTTCGATTTGCATTTGTGCTTCAGTGACATTGATATCATGTCAGTTCCTGAATAGTGATTACAGTTTGTTACTTTTGAAGAACTTGTTACTTTTGTGACTTGTCTCTAACGAAGTTACTATGAAACTATTGATCATTTCAACATTCATTGTTTGTATTTAATTATTTTGGTATTTCGGAATAGGGGAGATAAGTAACCTCCTGATTCAAAATTTGCGCATGGTAGTTATACAAATGGATGCATTCTTGACTGGGTACATTCGAGCAAGTGATATACTATTTAGAATGGGAGATATGTGATGTCACGAAGCATGGTTTTATTTTAACGTAAAGATAACGGTATATTTAAAAATAAAACGGACTTTAGTTTTTCATGTATTAAAGACATTTTGGTAGATGCTATCAGATGTTGTGTTCAGAAAACAAGTCGCACATTGATACGCGTATGATTCATGTGTATGACCAGAACACATTAATTTTATTAAACATTTCAACTGTATGCACTTGTCACTTCAAGCCGAGAGGAGATATTTTGTCTGTCTTTATAGCTTATATCACTGGCGAAAATCATACCGTGACGTTGCTTGAAAAGCGCGAGAAATCGAGGTACCAAATGCGCGGATGGCCTTGATAATCACCCAGATAACCTATGTTCACGCTGGCTTTGGGCGGGTAGTCTTGTTCGACCGTTATGATAGTCATATCTTTTATAGGTTTTTGACGTTTTTATAGTGTTTTAAAGTGTGATTTATCCAGAATTATATTTTAACCATCATGGATTTTAAAATTTCTGACACTAATAAAGGAAAGAAAAGCTTGTTTCGCAATGGTCAAAGCTATAGAATTGATGTTGTACTCAAAAGCGGTGATAAAGGGGGCAACAGACGTTGAATTCAACACAGGCCAACGGAAGAGTGAATATTTTTGGTCTCGGTAGCGAGATAAAATCATAGCACAGGTATACCAGAAAAATACCTGTAAAATATTAATTAAATTTTGCGCTTTTTAAACGCGCTTTTAATAGTCTTTTTTCTGCGTTTTCGTAAAAAAATCTGCGCATTTGATATATCGATCAACTCCCATATCAGTAAATGCCTGCGGAATGTCTCTATTCAACATTTGTAAATACATTTCTCTTCAGTTTATCAATCACGTGTGGATAAGCTCCTGTATTCGACACCAGCACAATCTCATGTAATTCACTATATTTTATACATAACGGAGGGTTTATTGTTTTGAGAAGTACATAACTAGAGTCATATACATGGATCATCTTGACATCGGGAAGGCAAACGTATAAGTTGTTACCCCCACATGTTATCTCCGAAACACCACCCTTATCATGTGTGATGAAATAGTCAAATAGCAGCGTTCCCTTCTCTGCATCATAATTTCTGATTCTAGATGCATGACCCGATATAACCACTAACACCTTCAACCGGTCATCGTGCACCATGCAACACATGGTTATCTTTTCTGGAGAGACTCCGCCGAATGTCATACTTGTACTCCAAATTAATTTCCCATTGCGATCTATCTGATTTAAGAATGACACTTGTTGTTGCCGTGTGTAAACTCCGGCGATAAATATTCTAGTTTGATACGAAGTCATAGCTTTAACTTCAATGTCCCCTACATATGACGTATTCTTTATGGATGGCTTAGCGGCACCAATATCCACTATGTGGAAACTTGTTCCAAATGTCTTGGTTCCTCCGAAAACGCACAGCATTACTTCTTCATTGGTCAGCACCGCCATTGTTTTCATAGCAGATGTGGTCCAGTATTTATCTTTCTTAGTCGGCAACTTAAATGATGAAAGATATTGAAATCCAGCGCCATAGATTTTGAGCGTTGCATTATTTGAGTCAAGGACGACAATTTTGCCATCATGGGTTGTATCAATGACTGTAATCAAACATTCTTTTTCATCACTCTCTATCTGTGTTGAGAAGATCCCAGAATGGCCAATTTGGACAAATGAACTGCAAAATAATTGTATAATATGGCAAATATTTATAACTATAAGTACGTGCGTAAACATATAATCATGGTCATCTTGCACCGGGATTTGCGCAAATTTTCACTATGTCTCATGACATGAATGGGTAAAGTAAAACCACAAATCATACAAATTTTATTTTTCGAAAAATAATATATTAACAAAGTTTATGTTCTTTAAAATCTAAACAAAAATCTTAAAGGACTAAACTGGAATAAGTTTACCTGCCTTCCTGTTGCAAACATGTTGATGTGCTGCCTTCATTCTTTGTACCAGCATCGTGCGCAGTTTTGTTTAGTGTTTGTCCTTTGGCCTCTTTGGCCTCTGTTTTCCGGTTTTGTATCCTTGTCCGTGTCTTCTTTGTCACCTGTATCTCCTTGGTTTTCAAATTCAGTGGTTTTGTCTTCTTCAACGAACGAGATTTTCGCTTGAGTGTTTTCCTCTGAAGTCCCATTGAGCTTTTAGTTCGCTGCTGGTGCGCTGATTTGCTTTTCACCCTCTCCATTTATAAGACTAGCTTACTTCATATATGAAGAAAAACTGTTTCAGATCAGCTACATTCTAAATACCCAAACGCAATTAAGCGAACACAGCAATATGTATGTCGCTAATTATAGTCTATGCAGGTAAAATATCTATGTCATATACTAAGTTTAGCTAGGGTGTCAAGTTTAAACCCATTCTTCAAGTATCGATCACAAACCTTATTATATTCACTGCTGGGAATCACGTGATACGCAATGTTTATGATATGTGCAAATTGTAAACAAGAAGCCGCCATTTTCCACCGGGTCTAGGTAAGTCTATCGAGTTTTCTTTCAAATGCTGAGGGATAATGATGGATGAATATGCCCAGTCCATGCAGATACATCAGATTTATTTAACTATGTGCGAGCTAATCTTTCAAAGTGTTTTGTTTGTGTAAACACCTCATTCCCATCATCAAAATTGTTTGTTGCCATGTACACCAAATATTTATTTTGGGCCTTATTCATTCTTCCAGCAACAATGCGTCCTTTCTTAGAGGTAAAATAACATTTTTTTCAAAGGACAATTACCTCCATTTTACAGAAATATGCTAAGTGCCACATGAAAAAAGATAATCAACATCATTGACATTGCATCCCTATACACATGCAATGTGGATTGATACCCTCCACACTAAAACAAAAGTCATCATGTTTCTATTCTTTCGTCGATAAATGTATTGATTGCTAATGCACCAGTCCTATGTAACCATTGCCCCCCCCCCCCCTTTCACACATACCTATGGTGAAGGGTGGGGGATAGCCGGGCTTAAGTGCAGAGCAATTACTTGTCGAGTGTATCCGCAGTGCAGGGGGAATTACGAGGTTTTTTATGCATTAGGATCCTTACTCCAGGGCAATTTTCTATTTCTAAGGTGAGGCCAAGCAGCAAAGTTTTGACCCCCCAGTTTGCCCCCTGTGTGTGAGGCTAATAGCAGGGCACTGAAAGCAGAAATGCCACAATCACCGCCCTTCCCCGTAGGTGGATGAGCAGTGGTTACAAATGACTTGTGCATAATTGCAGCTAAAAAAAAAAAAAAAAAAAAAAATAGCCATTCTCGGTCTTGTTCAATATTGAGAACGAATCTTTGAATGCTTTCCTGGCTTTATGTATCAGCAGTCACACATTAGCGTATAACCCAAACGCGCGTCTGGCGTATGAATACTCTCAACATGCTTTAGATTTTGGACGTATAAAAATAATTTGTTCCTTTAACTCGCTTTAGCAGTCACACATTAGCGCCTGACTGAGACGTGTGCCGGACGTACAAAAATCTCAAAGTGTTTAAGTACGTTTGTGTTACTTCCCAGACGCGCTAAGCATGTGCTACAGGCGCACAGTAAACGTTCAACGCGCGTCTCACAAACGCTTAGGGCACGCTACGGAAGCAATATCTCATAAAATCTGAAAACGCATGTGGCGTACACTAGCGTGCATAACACGTGCGCCAAATGCGTTCATAGCGTATTCAACGCGCCTGTAACGCGCATGGAACTTATTCAAAACGTAAAAGACATTCGCACAAGACACGCCCAGCTTCTGGAAAAATTTTAAGCATTATTAAACACAAACGTGCCTAGAGCGCGCACCGACCTTTAGCGACGTATATCAACGTACACCCAGCGTACACCAAGCGTACACCAAAAACACACATGTAGCGCGTTTCTAATGTGTCTCCGACGTGCTCCTGACGTAGGTTGAATCATTCAAAGTTTATATTTCTGTCAACACGCCCGGCGCGCGTTGGCTTATTCTGCTATTTTAAACTGTGACAGCAGTCACACACTAGCGTATAATCCAAACGCGCACCGGGCGTGTCGACAAAAATGTAAAATTCAAAAAAACGCCAGGAGCACGTTGGAGACACGTTAGAAGCGCGTTAAACGCGCGTTTTTTTTACGCTTGGTGTACGCTTGTTGCACGTCGATATACGTCGCTGTAAGTCGCTGCGCGCTCAAGGCGCGTTTGCCCCCCCCCCCCCCCCCCCCAAAAAAAAAAAAAAAAAAAAATCAAACATGCTTAAAAACTTTCTAGAAGTTCGGTGTGTCCCGGGTGTGTGTCTTATACGTTTCGAATAAGTTCCATGCGCGTAACATGCAAAATGCAAATTAAGCATGACCTGAAACAGACAAGCTACTTTCAAACTAGATGCACTGCGACAGGTAAAATGCAGGTTTGTCGGACAAGCACATTTAACATATCGCAATTTTTACACCCATGTACACCACATTAATTTTGAGAAATGTGACATTAATTTTGCGTATGCCAGTTTCGATAAGTTTTTGGGTATCATGTATGTTCCAATTTAATACGTTTTTATCATTGTCGTGTGAAGAATTTGTACGTATTCATCACATCTGTGAAGAACTTTTTTTTGATATATAAAAACGGTACCAAGATTCACGTGTGTATTTTTGACATGTGAAGAATTGGTGCGTATTCTGCAAACTTTCTGTCAAGAACTGTTGAATTAAACTGTGCGTATGTTCATTTTCTGGGGCACACGACGGTAGAAAAGTCTATGCTTTTACATGTCAAAAGTGAGTATAAAAAGGTAAGGAGAAGTTTTTGATATGTGTAAAAAGCTAACTGATACTTTTTGCATACTTTTTGCATTAATTTAGAAGCGTGTGAACTTGTCTTTGAGAGACTCTAAAAACTGGTTTAAGGCCCCCAGCATTTTTTGTATTACTGATTGTTCCAAGGCGATACTTCTGTTGTGGTTCTATTTGTTTTATGTTTTGGAGTCGAATTTTCGTGCTGTTTGAACTTTATGTACGTTTTCATAGTTTTGGTTAAGTTCGGGTTACTGTTTTGCACTTATTGGGGAAATAGCTGCTCATTCGGCTTAAAGGGAAACATAATTATTAAACTCCCGCATACGATTTTCGTGAAACTTCACATGCTTCAAGATACTAAAATCGAAATAAAAGTGGGATGTCACCGTCCTCGTTTTCATGGTATCAGAACTTTTTGAATGTTTCTCAGAAAATCGCTTTCGTAGCGGACATGTGTTTTAATATATGTGTTATTTTTGCATAAACACTTTAAACATACGATCAGTGTTATTTTCTTAAATTTTGATACTATTTGCTTTTAAACTGAGGAGATTACAAGCAAAATTAACTTTCCCGCCATGTTTTCAAACCTGGAAAAACTATGTATTTTTGCGATATCTCCTAAACTACGCATATGATTTTAATTAAATCAAACCAATAGATATGAAACGCTGTAACCATTCAAAAGTTGAAATAAAAAGTGGGGGTCATCGAATTGCGTTGGAAGATTTAGAGAAAACCCGTTCAATATTCCCGCCTTTTTCGTCACAGTTTAATGTTAAACGTTGCACTGACGTCGCGTATATTAATGCGACGTCATCAACAGCGAAATAACCGTTTTCACATGTAATTAACCTTATACACGAATTAGGGTATATCAATTGTCGCATAACTAATTTAAAATAAAAATTAACAATATGTTTACCCGCTTTAGGACTTAATTATGCAGAAACAAACAAAATAAGATTCTACAGCTTGCAACGTTATTGGAAAATCAAAACAAAACGACGCTAAAAGCTATGCATACACTAAACGCCGACATTGCGCAAACAGTGTTCACTTAGCCCTCTGCATTTACTTGTTCTGTCCAAGCTAGCACTGTGACCACCTAATACCTTCAATAGCTGCTCACTCTGCTTTCCGTTATTCATGTTAAACGTTGGTATCTATGTTTAGTATTTTCTTAATATGATTTCTTATTTCTTGTTTATCACTGAACCACTACAGAAGCTGAGGGTGAGGTTAGGTACCTGTAAAACCGGTTCAAGCCCGCCAGTAACTTTGTGTTACTGATCGTTCCAAGTCGATACTTCTGTTGTGGTTCTTTTTGTTTTATGTCTTGGTGTTTAAAATTTTTTGTGCTGTTGGCGCCTTATGTATGTTTTCATATTTTTAGCTAAGTTAAGGTAACTGAGTGGCCACCTATTGGGAAAATAGCTGCTCATTCGGCTTACGATATGTTTCATGGTATAAGTACCTGATTGTTAGTTTGGTTTTTTCCCACCTCGGTTTTTGGAGTGGGAATCTTTTTCTGGTTGCGCCTTTTCCTGATCTTTGCCTACTTGTACCTTTTTTCTCATAAACAATAGGAATTTCATTATGATTGCGCCTTTTCCTGATCATTACCCACTTGAATCGTTCTAATTTGATCGCTCTTGATCGGTACAGCTAATAAAAGTTAGCCTAAAACTTTTCATGGCTTATACGGTTTAGCCCCAGTAAGCATTTTTGTTTAAATTAGGGTTAAAACAAGAACTACCAAGCCTTTAAGGAGAACGTTCAACGACAATACCTTTTAAATCTAAGAAACATTTTGGTGCAAATTTTGTTCAAATCGGTCAAGGATTAAGTGAGATATTATGATTTGAAGTTTTGGAACGAAGTGAATATTTAATTAGAAAATTGTAAAACCATAAACAATGAATAAATTTTATATTTCAATTTTCTTATGGAGGTATACGTCCAAAATTGATAGTAAATCAATAGTACAAACCAGTGTAACAAAAATTAACAGAAAAATATTAATAAGGTTTCATTATTATTAATTATGCATATTTAAGTAGAACTTTATGACGACATTAAGCCTAATGAATATCCAAGATGGCCGCATCTTTTAACAGAAATTAACGTATATTCAAACCAACACAACTTTCTCAATATCCATCTGATTTTAATAAAACTTGTACCAAATTGTTAAGAGAGGCACCTACTTTCATTTAAAATGCATTGTGTTTTAACCTTGCCTTTCCCTTTAAGAGTCCATGTTTGAACAAAATGAGAATAAAAGATGCAAAGAGTGTGTGTCTGTGGTCGTTGAAGTGTACTCAAAAGATTCTAAACATCTAAAGCAAATACCAAAGTGAGGGTAAAAAAAGGTGCAATTTTAAAGTGACTTAACATATGACCCCCACCTGGTTGATGGCTAACTTTTGAAGCACAGTTTTTGCCCATTGTTCAAAAGTGTGATCGAATAGCATATCTATGAAATGGAATCCATAAAATTTTGTTAATTCTTATGAGCTTTATGGAAAATTGGTTAATTGCATCATTACGTTTCTAATTTTGTCGGGTATAGTAAATAAAGAAATGAAGAAAGAAAAAGGTATTCAACATGAAACATTTAAAAGACCATTGATGGATATGAGTGGTAAAGAGTCACACAGTTTGTATGATCTAGTACTTTCTGAACTAGCGATAACATGGCTATGTCCGTCATTGTATTGGACTTAATCAATTTTAGAGAGCCAAAATTCATCTACTTAAAATTTAATATTAAACTGACAGAAAATAAGAACACAATTTGTTTGTGTGGAAGGAATCAATTTGGTTTGCTGTGTACATGGTATCTAGCAAAGTAATCTGCTCGTAAAATTGCAGAATTTGGTTTTATCCGTTATGAAAAAAACTTCCCACGTTTTTATAATACCACAGCAGTATGTAATGAATTTTAATGTAATGATTAACATTTAATATTTAAGATATTGAAGGAAATAAAGCCTATGTGTGTAGGGTAACGGCGTATTTAAAGTGAATTTTTGAAGTGTTTGAAACACTGGCCAGGTGAAATGCCACAAACAATGGCTCAAATTCTTCCAAATAGGGTTGTCCATGGAATGCACTAGGTGGCATAAAAATCAACAGGCGTATCTTGAAGTTATTTGGAAAGAAAACAAAACTGATGACGTCATTTGTTTACATTTTGGTGTATATGGAAACATTTGCGGTCACATGATTCCCAGCAGTGATATTGATCAATCATACAGTGTACCACAAATATAGGAATCAAAGCAAAGTAAGCATTTTTCTATTTAATCAATTTAACTAAGCTTTCACCGTCTATTATTTTCACTTTTTGTTCCATAAGTAGATAGTTGATTCATATTTTAGCTTGTTTTCTTTTCACTAATAACAATAACACCTGACTGGTCCGTTCCTGGTTTTACATTTGTAGAATAAAATCCGTATTTAATGTCTCATATGGCTGTGATATGTTTCGTGATATGCTAACAGTCTCAATATGAGGCAGGCAATATCCCATATCCCGAAATAAACTGTCCACTATATCCCATATCCCAAAATTAATTTAACTCGTATCCCAAAATAAATTCCAATATCCCATATCCCGAAATTCCTGAATATCCCATACCCCAAAATAAAAAACACAAATATCCCAAAAAATAGGCCAATATCCCGTATCCCAAAATACCTTATACAAGCCTCCAATATGCTCAGTTGCAGATAGTCTGATAATTTGGGAACTGTTATTGAACAGTCCAGTCGGAATCTGGCTTATTAAGCCATATTCATTTACTTTGTACCTCCAAGTTATAAAACGGACAAGAAATACATTCACATTTTGTGTGATGAATGATATAATGAACGTTTTAGATTCCAGGTAGAGATTTCACAAGGAAGACCCGAGCTTCTCCAGTCTTTGGGATAACAATATAAATCGGGGTCTTGCTCTTGAGTGGACGCCGAATCCGAAATCAACAACAATAACAACAACAGAAGCAGCAACAACAGCAACTACGGCAATAACAACAATAACAACAATAATACATCGGCAGAAGAAACAAGGACAATAAAACAACAACAATATCAACAACAACCAAAACAACGACGAAAGCAACGGGGTTTGAAAACAAAAACACCTTTGCCTAAGATGGAGCAGGGAGACTACTTTAAGATGGTCGAGTCGGCTCTTTCCAGTCTCAAGTCAACGAGACGATCCTTCCATGATATATGGTGCTTCATCATCATGAATTATCGTATTAAGGCCGATACTAAGGCATATCATAATATCCAGCAAGCACTGAACACCGGAGTCAGGGATGGTTTGTTTCAGGAATATATGTGTCGTGGAATAACAAGATTTAAGCTAAACATGGATAAGAGACCTATCGCCACGAAAGGCCACCTAAAGTCCGTAAAAGTGCAAAGCAAAACAACTCAAGTGAAGGGTAAAGAAAGTGACATTAAATCACCAAGTTCAAACAATGTGCCTGAGAATCGGTCAAATAAAAGAAAGAAATCCGGCCAAACTTCTCCGCCGAAGAAAAAGATAAAAACCCAAACAGTTCCCAGCAAGTCAGCCACAGCAGTAGTGGAAACTCAGTCAGTCCCAAGGTAATAATAATAATAATAATAATAATAATAATAATAATAATAATAATAGGGCTTTGTAATAAGACAAAAATTGACCCTGATTTTGTAAACATTGTTTCTAAAGTCGCATCGACTATATAATCCCATTTTGCAAACATGTCATGGCAAAGGTCGTTTTGGCTCCCTGTATCATTAAGTTAAAACAGTTAAACGGAATAATGTAGGTCACGGGATGCGACAATGAATAATGCAAGGATTATAGTTTGGTAAATGATAATGATAATAAATTATTGTGCCGTAATAGATCTAAGGTAAATGTTGGAATTACAATAATTATACATACTAGTACTAAGAATCAGTCCACAACATAAAATGCCTGACATTATTACTTATTTTGTATCTGTTTTAATGGATAGAAACTTGCGGATGCTATACATGGGTTTTACTGTGAAACTACCCGATGACCGCTGGGATTGCACAGTCAGAGGTATCGATGTAACACCGGACGGACGGATCTTGGTGGTGGATCGAAGGATAAAGCTATTTGATAAAGACGGAAACATCTTGGATACTCTTAAAATAAACTTGTTTAATGGTCCTGACAAGATCGCAGTAATCAGCAACGACGAAGCTGTCTGCACAGTCACGCCTGACAGTGAAATATATATAATTGATCTCAAGGACAATAAGCTATTCATAAAAGATACCATTCGAGTAATACCACGAAGCTGGGTGAGTGATATATCCGTCCATGGCGACCAGTTTATAGTCGCTAATGGGACAATACCGATGTCAGTTCAGTTGATCGACAGACAAGGGAAGGTATACTGGTCAAGGCAAAGAGATGCGTTCGGACAACAGCTACTGGCAACTTATTCACGACTGACCAGTTTTACGGAAGGGGGGCGGTTGAAGATAGTTATTGTTGCTGTAAGTGATAACAGACTGGTTAAATTAGACGGCGAAACAGGTGAAGTGCTTATGGTTACACAACTGTTTTGCAGCGGCATCAGGACGCCCGCAGAAATTACACACGATGGCGAAAATCTTATATTCGTGTCCAATCCTGTGACAGGCGAGATCTATTCATGGAACTATGGACTCACTGAATGCAATGTAATATTGTCAGACACCAAAGAGCTTCGTGGCAAACCTTCCTGTATAAAGTATGATGCTCCAAATGAACAACTGTTGGTGTCTTATGGCAACCACCAAACAAATGTGATAGATCTCTACCGTCCACTACGTACTTCGTAAAGAAATACATGTAACTGTGTACGTTTATAGTTTTATTATGCTTCTAGTTGAACAACAGTGTCTCCTTATAGAAACCATGTAAACATTGTCAACTATCCCTTCGATAGTCATTAGTGACATTGTTATTCTAGAAGCCTTAACGTTTTGTTTTGCAAACAATTGTGCTATATTCGTTCGTGGTAAAATTAGGTGAGTAATTGGTGGCATTGACACACTAAACTGTCACAATGGTCATAATACATGCATCTATATGATCTTCTTACTTGTTTTAATATTCTGAGGTTTTATTTTGTCTGTATGTTTATCAGTGTTATCTACATGTGATTATTCTAAAGCAGAACTTACTGTATATACATGCATTGTATATATTAGTCTGACGTTTTATGCTGTACCATCCCATCCCACTTGAATGACCTTGAGGTCAAGCTCAAAATTTAAAACAATAACCTAATACATGTAATTAATAAAAATAAAACTGAAATCGTTTAAGAGCACTGAGCATATTAATGAGAAAAGGGATAGGCCATACCGCGTTTTCGGCTACTCAAGCTTCATCATTGATTTTGGCAACATGGAGCCAAAGAAAATAACAGTAAATTTGGACTTTTCAAGCTGGTAGTCAAAACAAAGCCTAGTATTATCCAAATGGTGCCATATATATTAAACATTGGTTAGAAAATGAATCTAAACCAATAATAAATTTCTGATTTCTCAAAATACCGCGGTTTCGGCTATTCAATTCTCATCAGTGACCCTTTAATTTTGGCAACATGGAGCCAAAGAAAATAACAGTAAATTTGAAACTTTCAAGCTGGTGGCCAATACAAAGACTAGTATTATCCAAATGGTGCCAAATATATACTTAACGACACTTCCAACGCTACCGATAGAGTTTTTGTAATAATTTCGAAACCACTCAAAATGTTGAAATGAAAATTGCAGGGACGATAGAAAAATTCATGGGGCGTGTACTGAAGTTAAAATCATGCCAGCGGACCTTTATTAAGAATCATCCCGAGCGTTTAGACAAACCACACCTCATTTTCAAAAGAGTCGCAAAACTTGAGGGATTACACAAAACATTATTTCAGCAATAAACCTACAATTTATTGCCATACTGTATTTTTTTTTATCTTTTATTCATGAAAAACAAAGAAGAAAAAAGAAAATAACAAACAAAACAGTTGAAACTAAACTATGACAGCAAATATTCATCAGATCCAATCAAATTACCTAGTTAGGCCGCCATTTACTCGAATGACAGCTAGCCAACAATTACAGATCGAAGCTACGTACCGCATACAAGTATGCTGCCCTATACCCTTCCACCCATCCCTTGCAAATACATGCGCGGATCCAGAAATTTTCATGAGAGGGGGTCCAACGAAAATGGTAATTTTTGGTCACAGACGAGGGGTGTCCAACCCCCCAAAAATCCAGAAATTACCTTTGTTTAGGTAAATTTTTCAAATTCCAGGGGGGGGGGGGGTCCGGACCCCCGGTCCCCCACTTTGGATCCGCGCATGAAATAAATTGTTCAAACTGTGTATATTAGCAGGGTACCATCTCCTTACTACACAGCTGAGAACGTCCCAGATAAGGGTTAGGTATAATAAATCTATTTTAGGTCGGTGATTTAGATGGCTTAAACATTAACTCTGTTTGCTTGCAGTTCTAAGGTTTACAGTCTTGCATGCTGTAAGAGACGTCGCACCGTCGTGCATCAGGCGCATACCCTACTGAGTCCGTGCATATGATATTTTTTTTTCTGAGAAAAGTTCTTCCTTCCATGTGCTGTGGCAAAAAGAGAAAACAAAACGAGAAGGAAATACAGAGGAACTGTTGTAACGATCTTTGTTCGCTGCACATGGTTTTGTGACTTTTGAAAATGAGATGTGGTGTGTCCAAACGCCCGGGGCGTTTCTTTATAAAAGTCTGCTGGCATAATTTTGCCTTCAGTACACGTCTCCTGAATCATGCTATCGTCCTTCAATAGCTTGAATAGTTTTGAAATCATAGCAAAACTCTATCGGTAGCGTTGGAAGTGTCGTTGAGTATATTAAACGATGGTTAGAAAATAAAACTAAACCAATAATTAATTTCTGATTTCTCAAAATACCCTTGCTGGTCTTAAAGGACAAAAAAGAAAATATAATCTGCTCTATGGATGATGTACTGTACGGGTAGACTTTTAGGGCCGCCACACGGCACAACACCAGCTGCAGTAATAGCAAATAAAAATAAAACTGAGATCCTTTAAGAGCAGTGAGCATATAAATGAGAAAAGGGATGGGCCATACCGCGGTTTCGGCTACTCAAGCCTCATTAGTGACCCTTTAATTTTGGCAACATGGAGCCAAAGAAAATAACAGTAAAGGGGTGGGCCGTACCGCCATACCATAATTTACAAAAATGTATTTTTACGCGCGACAAACTCTTTCTCATTTTGAAGAATTATTTTGGAAAAGGGTACCGACAACAGATAAAATGCAAAAAAGTAAGCAGTAATGGTGAACTAGTACATGCTAAAACACCTGGCGGAATACAAGAAGCATGAAGAGGGCAATATTAAAAGTAAAACATACAGTTAGCCACTCAGTTACCTTAACGTAACTACAACTACTTGTATAATGATGCGTAGGCACTGATACAATAAATGTTCCTTTTATTAAAAGGAGAGCTCGGCCAATAGGGTATTTTAGCAGACCTATTAAGACTTTATCAATATTGACATGAGTGGGTGGGGTATATAAATCAGAAGTCTACTGTTTTCTTGAATCTGTCAATCAAATGATGATGTGTATTTTTTGCTAATAGACGTCACAGATACTAGGAATGACTCAATATAGTTATTATTTTAAAATATTAAATAGCTTGGTGTAAAATTTGAAATGTAACTGGTTTTCGTGGGACCCATTTCCTGGAAAATAGAATGCATTTGAATAAAAATTACGCAAAGCCTAAATGTCTAGGATACGTAATCTGACAAATTAAGGATTATTTTGGGGTCATGGAAATGTTTTTCTCTGGGAAAGGTTAGTGTAAACATGTTTTTCTGGAAAATTCTGAAAGTGGGTAACTTGGGGCGGGTCGTGTGCACTTATTGTTTGCTGAAAGATGACATGCCTTTTATTTCAGGTTCTTATATGATTGAAGTCAATGACTATATTGAAAAATCTGGCTTATTATTTCAAAAAGCTAAGAAAAATGGGTCCGACGATTTCAACCCGGAAGTAACTGAACAATGACTCACTTGCTCTGAGCTGACCATTCATTTCACAATCATGTATACACAAATCCATGTATTTGCAACATATTCAACAGTCCCATGATAAAGCATGCTAAAGAATGTAGCATTGTTGACAAAATAAACAATGCTTTTTTATACAGGTAAATCTTCAATTATGCATATACAGTGACCACCCATAAGTCCTTAACCAAAAATATCAGAAATACCCGATCAGTCATGTTATGCGAGTATCTTAGCACAGGAAAAGCACAAGAGACTTAACTTCTTGATGACTTTATGAAGAAAACGGTGTGGTGTATACCAGTACTTGGCACAGAAGGACCCGGAACCTTGTCGAGCGAGCAGGATCTTCCACAAAGAAGGGGAACAGTACATCAGAAAAGCATGTCCATGAAAGGTATACCCCCTTAAATCTCACTTTTGTACAGAAAAACTGGGGTTTACATGGGTATACCTATTTTTCGTATTTTTGATCCAAAACATAGACTGAGGTGGTTCTAATGTGTACCCACAGTCTATGTTTTGAGCAACAATATTAAAAATATTGATATATATTTTTTTTATTTATTTCTATTTTTTTTTAATTTTTTGTAGCTCTAAACATTTCTGTTTATTGTATGGACGTTTTCTTGTAATGACAAAGGAATGTTTTTTAATAATGCTTTATGCGTTCATCATGTCAGAACGGTCAGTTATCCTGCACTGTTCCTGGGGAAAAGTTTCAGAGTAAGCTAAATATAAACAATGCTACGACACTGATTCAAACATTATCAAACACTCACCATTGAAATGGGTGTTATAAAAAGAAATAGGTTAGATTAAAAAAAAAAAAAAAAAAAAAAAAAAAAAAAAAAATAAACACAATTATGATGACGTACAATTAATTATTCCAACACTCAAATATTAAAATATACTTAACACCTAAAGTAATTTTATACTTTTGCTTACTGGATATATTTTCACTCCTTTTGAATTGTAACAAATTGTCTATTCAAGGGGGAGTGTGTATGTATCTGTCGATAATTTCTGAAAAAAGACCCTTGAGAATCGTTTCCCCTCTGTCCCAGAGAAGACCCGTGTTAAATTCTAATATTAACTATCATATAAGGGACATAACTCTTTGATAACTAGAATTACTAAACCTTATTCTATTATGACGTTATCAACGTCATGAAACTATAGCGACGACGTCATGAGTTTACCTTAGTGTTGTTACAGTGTACAGCTTCAACTTCAACTTCAATGGGGATACTCGACAACATCCACTTGTAGACATCAACGTCGAGGAAAATAGGCTGTACATCGGTGAAGCGTGACGTGCCCCAACATCTTCCCAATAAACTGATGTCACACAACACCCTAAAACAGTCCAATGACCAACATGTATTTACACTGTACAGTAACTGATTCTTTTATTTATAGGATGGTACGAGCGAGACGAGCTGGATGGATGATTTGAAAGCATCCAGACTCGCAGAGGCAATACAGGATTCCGGTATCATATTCCACGTGGTAACAGTTCTTGGGAAAAAGGAATGATGATAAGCATTAATACGTGCCTGAATAGGGATGAATTTCATGCTGTGGCTTCTTCTTGTAGAGCGTACAGTGGCGGCTACAGGATGGTAGATCACTGGTACCGCGATTAAACAGTTGACAACTTTATACATTAGAGTTACATCCGCCCATACTCTGCGTTGTTGTAAGCTGGGCCAATTTAGTTTAGCAATCATGTCAGTGACACTGCTCGGGTTGTGTGGGTTGTACGGTTGATTCATCACCCATCTCGCTGCATTTCTTTGCACCTGTTCTATTTGCTTTATCTGTGTTTTCTGAGTAGGGTTCCAAATAGGGGAGGCGTACTCTAACTTAGGTCTCACAAGGCTGGAATAGGCTTTCTCCTTTACTTTTGGTGGACAGTATTTTAAGTTACGTTTCAGAAATCCGAGTGTTGATGAAGATTTTTTAGTGATATTGTCAATATGGTCATTAAATTTCAAATTGTCACTGAATTCAACACCAAGATATGGATGATGTGAAACAATTTCCAAAATTTCTCCTTTCATTTTATAGTCAAATTTTTGTTTCGGAGTAGAAGGTGTTGTAAATTGCATTATTGCACATTTCTTAACATTGAAATCCATTTGCCAAGTGTTTGACCACAGCTCGAGTTTATCCAGATCCTGTTGTAGTGCTAGATTGTCAGCTGTACTATTGATAGTTCTATAGAGGACACAGTCGTCGGCGAAAAGGCGTATGTTTGATTGAATGTTGTCGGCTATGTCGTTAATGTAGATCAGAAAAAGTGTGGGTCCAAGAACGGTTCCTTGTGGCACTCCAGACGTTACCGATGCTATGTCAGATGTTGCGTTGTCCACGACCACTTGTTGTTTTCTATCAGTTAAGAAAGAGTTAATCCAAGTCCGAGTTTTTTCATCAAGTCCATAGTATTTTAACTTACGAGAAAGGCGTTCATACGAGACCTTATCGAAGGCCTTCGAAAAATCCAATATAGCCATATCCACTTGTTTTCCAGAATTCAATGATTTAGAAATGTCATCAGTTGTCATTAACAATTGGGATTCGCATGATCTCTTGGCACGAAAGCCATGTTGATTTTCATGAAGTATGTTTTGTGAGTCGAGATGGTTCATTATTTGAGACACTATGATATGTTCTAGCATTTTAGATATAACCACTGTTAATGAAACAGGACGGTAATTCTCGGGTTTACATCTGTTTCCTTTTTTGAAAATTGGAACAACGTTTGCATGTTTCCAGTCAAGGGGGACTTCTCCAGTTTATAACGACTGTTTAAATATACAGGTCAGAATGGGTGCGAGTTCATTTCCACACTGTTTTAACACTTTTATTGGAATTATACTATTTTACTAGTATTCTGTGTTTATTGTTGACTTTAACAATGGTAGCAGAGCGAACTAAAATGATCCTCTGAAGTGGCTGTGGTAAAAAGATCATTCTTGCAATGGAAGAGTAAAAGAAAGGTGGAATAACACTACATGGACTTGGGTGGTGAGATGAGCTGAGGAAAATGGATGCAGAGATCAGTATTCCAGAGTTTAGGTCAACAAGCTATGAGTTGTGGAAGAAGGAGATAGAGGCACGAACAGTTGTGACTGAGCTGAGAAAGGAAAAGCAGGCTGTAGCAGTTATGCTAAATCTTCCTGGAGACAATATAATAAAGCAAAAAGCATTGGAAGAGCTGACACTGGAAGAGCTGAACAGCGAAAATGGGCTGAGTATACTGTTTCAATTTTTAGACAAACATTTACTTCGAGATAATGTGAGAAATTGTTTAAATAAATTTGAGGAATTTGAAAATTTTGAGAGGGCCCCAAAAGAAAACATCAGGGATTATGTATCACAATTTGATTATATTTTCTGCAAACTCGAAAAAGTAAATGTTAGACTACCACCTGAACTGAAAGCATTTAAGATGCTTGGTAAGGCTAACATCATAAAGGAAGAAAGAATGATAATTTTGGCCCAAGTAAATTATGCAGACAAGGAAAAACTTTGCCAGTAGCAGTAAAAGGACTGGTTATATCCAGCAAGATAAAAATGTGACAGTGAGAAAGAAACTGAATTCTTTAGGTCAAATGGAAAGACCCTACTTTGCCACTCATGTGGATCCTACCGACATCTTGTGGCGGACTGCCCAGATAGCTGGGAAAACATTGTAAATCAGCAAACCAGTGGGTTTGCTATGAAACAAGGAAACCTAAGCAGAAATGATGAGCTTAAAAATGTCAAAAATGGGAGAACAGATCCATTTGTTGTCTGTTGATCTCCTCTAAGAGCATTTTCTCATGACCTGTCTCTTCCTCCTGTCTCTTCAGCATGCGGAGCTTAACATCTCGTAATGCATGTATTTCATCTTTCAGATCACTTATCTCCATTGTTAGTTTTGTCACTTCTTCAGTTGTCCTATTTTTCCATATGGACTATACCACTTTCTACCGTGACCCCTTGGCGTCTTTCTCCAAGCTGGTTCTAGTTTCAAATTTTCCATTCCCAGAGAACCATCTAAATCTCCAAATCTCAATAAAGCTGTCTTCATCTCCTCATAAAAGTTTTCTTCCTTGTTCCAAATATGACAGTCTCTGAGAATTGTAATTTGCTAGAGGGTCTTATCATAAAGAAGTCTCAAGAAGAGCATACATCAAGGTTGCTAAAAGCATTGAAGAAAGTGGCAACCATGGATTGTTTTTCAAAGCAGAGTCAGTATATTGGTAGAACCATAGAGGAAAAAGACAGTTACTGGTTGGAAGTGAAAGAGAAGAAGGACAGCATTAAACTAGCAGAGACAAATCTGCAAGATAGTCACATCAACATGAAAGATTCCAAGATACCAAGAATAGATGAGAACCAGATATAACCAATACTTTTCAGCGACTACCTAATAGCAATATTTCTGAAACTTTTCATGTAAATTAATGGATGGTGTTTCTTTTATTTCACCAACAAAACAAAAGACAGAAAATATAATTAATGTTAAATTCTAATATTAACTATCATATAAGGGACATAACTCTTTGATAACTAGAATTACTAAACCTTATTCTATTATGACGTCATCAACGTCATGAAACTATAGCGACGACGTCACCAGTTTATGTTAGCGTACATGTAGTCTTGAGTGTAATGATTAAACTGCTATATTGTCATTTGGTGTTCTATATGACTTTAACAACCTGCCTGTGTGGGGTTGAATATTCTGTGAGCATTATAAGACATTGTGGATGATGTATCAGTTTGAGCCCTCAGATCTATTGATATCAAAACGCGCCTGTACTCGAAAACACTTGACCATGGAGACTGGAGAGTGAACCGATGGTGAGGCGGTTTATTTTCTTTGGGAATATTAAACTTTGCATCTAGAACTCGCTTCAGTTCCTGAAACATATTTATGTCTGCCAGCGCTTGTATCTTCAGTAGAATATCCTGTTAGATAGACAGCGGCATAGTCGAAAAAACATGCATCAAATGCCTTGATGTTTTGGCATATTTAGAATAATTAAGTTCCATGGCCACTAATTATTACATCATATTGTATAAAGTCTATATGATGAATGAATGATGAGTGTAGAATGAATGCACTTTCTTTATACACAAATCCACCCCACCCATGTAGTTTGTAAGATATCCAGAGGAATGGTCCTCCCTGACCCTTTGGGTATCAAATGACGGGGAGAATAAATGGGTTGCCCTCAGGTAACTGAAAAAAAAGTTCCATGGCCACAAACCACTCTAAATTTTACGCGGCATCCAACACCTTACACCAGTTCCAAATGTGTGTGTGTTGTGTACATACATACATACATACATACATACATACATACATACATACATACATACATACATACATACGTCATACTCTATTTCCTGATTAATTCATGATTTATTTGTTTGTTCTTGATGATTCATTGACTAGTTAGAGATTCACCACGAGGACCGAAGAACTTACTAAATGTTATGAACCACTGCAGAAGCTGAGGGTGAGGTTAGGATCCTGTAAAACCGGTTTAAGCCCGCCAGTAACTTTATGTTACTGATCGTTCCAAGTACATACTTCTGTGGTGGTTCTTTCTGTTTTATGTCTTGGTGTTTAAAATTTTTGTGCTGTTAGCGCCTTATGTATGTTTTCATATTTTTAATTAAGTTAAGGTAACTGAGTGGCCACCTATTGGGAAAATAGCTGCTTATTCGGCTTACGATATGTTTCATGGTATAAGTGCCTGATTGTTAGTTTGGTTTTGTCCCACCTCGGTTTTTGGAGTGGGAATCTCTTTCTGATTGCGCCTTTTCCTGATCTTTGCCTACTTGTACCTTTCTAGTATACCTGATGCAATATGATACATTCTTGATAATAGACAAAACCCGTAGTATAAAACCCACTGACTGCCTCTGCTCTGCGCGCTATACTCAGTTATCATCTCTCTCTGATAGATCATGTTACTTGTATTAATAAACATATATTCGTATCATACAAACGTATTGACTTTTTATTAAAACCAGATAATTTGATGTTGCATCTGGAAGCTGTATTTCGAATAGTTTGAATGAATGTGTTGTAGTCTTGTAGATGTGGCTTGAATGTTTTGGAGTCGTTTGGTTTGTTTGTGTGTTTTAATGTCCTGAATAATCACATCTGTATCTGTATGGTAATGACGGTAGAATCCAATTCTGGCATCTACAACCGCGGTGTGCGCGCTATGAAAAGTTAGAAACTTTTTTTTCCGGAATCCGTTCACTGTCTCTGCACGAATGTGACACTCCTCCAGTTGGTTCCAATCACTAACAGTTCTAACAAAGAACGAGTTTTTGAATTGATCTGATTTAGATTCTGGTATCTTGAAACACTCTGTGTGGTTTACTGAATATCTTTGTACAAAATTTGTGGTTTGAAAGTCAGAACATAAACGTGGTTTGATGTTTCTTTTGTTCCTAAGTGGAATGAGGAACTCGTCAGCATTGATTGCTGGTATCATACCCCGCATTACTTTGTATAATATAACCAGTCTTGATTCAATGTGTCGTTGTTGTAATCTGAGATAAAGATGAAGAGATAAGAAAGTCCACCTAGCGGTCACTTTTGATTGACGCGCCTCTACCTGTGGCTCCACCTTATTCCGCCATTTTGTATTTTTACTCTAAACGAAGACAATTTCAACGCTATAAAAATCAACTTCCATCGGCAATTTTATACATCTGATGAAGCAATATTTTAGTCCTAAAGAAATAATAAGCATTTTATCTTTCATTTTTGAACCAGATTCTGAAATTTGTAGTGTTCTTATTGGGTTTTTACTCGTGTATTTTACGTTGATAAAACGATGCAATCCTTGTTGAAGGTTTCAAAATGGCGACCAAGCGTAAAATAGTCGGTACTTTTTTACTGCAACGCGTTGTTATTAATAGGCTAGGTAATTTTTAATCAACAAAATATGAAAGAAGAAAGATGTAAAAGTCGTTTTATTTGTAAATTAGCACTCAGCGCGTGACTGCGTTTGGGTTATGATCGTATAAATATTGACTATTTTTGTAATTTTAGGAAAATCTGTTCCGTCCGATCTCAAAACGATGCGTTTTATTTTTCATTATAAGGCTTCCATGAATGATATTTTTTTGATAAACATCATCAATATTCTTAAAGAACAATGTCTTACAAATCGTTTTATTGCCCTTTGATACTGTTTGGGTATTTTTGACAGGGTCAAATCGTCCGAATTAAGCAGCTGTTTTTCACAACTTTTCGCGCTTTTGAATTTAAAATGGCGATATTTTCTACACCTTATTTGGCATTGCAAATAAGATGAAAAAGTTACATTTTGAAAGAAAAAATGACAAATGATTTTACAGGACATCCTAGATGTTAGCTTCTGAACTGAATTTAGCTAAATTGTGGCTAAAAGGAGCTTAAAACTGATGATGATCAGAAATTGATCGACTCAGTATAGCTATGAAGATAGATAGATAAAAATTGTGTATAATTATTTTAATTCACAAGTTCGTTAAACATTGTGAAAACATTGCAGGAAAACACCTGATAAAAAGTCATTTTTGGGAAAATCGAGAGAAAAAAAAATCGAACAATGAAATATACAAGATCAAAATATTGAATGGCCTCCTTACCTTTTGCATTTGTAATTCCATGTTTTTTTCGTAGATGACCGCGTAACCCAGATATCGACGCATACGAATTAGTACACTCGGAACAATTGTACGTTTTAGCCTTAGCACTATTTTCACTATTGTCACTTTTCACTTTTTTTTTTGCTTTCTGTTTTTTTTTGTCGATGGTTCATCATCGTCCGTGAGTTCAATTTCACTACACGTATAATCACCTAGCAAAGAATCAAGATCAATATCATCATCCCAATGTAAAAAATCGTCTTTTCCGTAAGACATTCTGACGCGCGTTTAACGTAAATTGCGAATTTGAAATGCCTTGAACTGTCGGAGTTAAAGCTTGAATATGCATTTTATTTTAATTAGCGCCTTGTTCACTAATTATCGTTTCTTTTTTTCGGCGTTAAATATGATTAGTATTACGGCGAGATTAATCAATCGGCGATTTCTTTAATCTAAAGATAATCCGTAAATAATTGTTTCAAAAATGGCGCTCTGATATGCGGATTGCATTTTGACTTGATTTCATAAACTGAGTCGATCAATTTCTGATCATCATCTCAGGTGTGAAAAGCATCCCATTGTTGAATTTTCGTGCAAGTGTACATAAACAGCTAGAGTATTATTTCTTTTCAAAATTTTGAGTATGACTATATCATGATGAGAGCTAACAGGGCAAGAAAAGTGTAGTTGAATGTTGGCCTATAGTTTACAATAATTTTTTCGTACTGTTTTTTTTTTTAAATTATGTTTCCGAATACAATCTTCAATAAAGTGTGTGGATAATGTGTGTGGTATCGGTTATTAATTAATGCGGCACGTGCCTGCAACGTGACATAAGTGCGAAGATCAAACAAGTCACCGAATCAACAGGTATTGCACGGTGCAATACGGTAGCTGGTAATAAAAGTGTCATTTTATCTTTTGAAATCCGGTGGTGACAAAATAGTCACTGAATCAACAGGTATTGCTTGGTGCAATACGGTAAGTGTCATTTTTTCTTTTGAAATCCGGCGGCGACTTCTTAGAATATACATGAATGCAAGAATGAAAGATAGAGAAAAAAGAAGAATGTTCGAGTTCATGCCTGACTGAGTCCATTAAATTCACATAATCCGTCCCGCCACTGCCCGTTTTGTAAAGAAAAGTGTAAAATAAGACCAACAAAATGAAGTGCAAAATTGAATTATATTGGCGGTATTCTTCATTGAACTCGATAGATATACTCGATGTGTTAAAGAACTGCCCGTTGTGTCTAAAGATAATCCGTAAATAATTGTTTCAAATGTGTCCAGTCGCGTAGATAATAAGCATAATTAAAAACGTATTAATTTGTGGGAGAAAAAAAAAAACAACAACAACGGCTTTTACAAATCGTAGGACAAAGGATAATAATTATATAAATTATCAACCGTAAATAAATAACTCTTTTTAACAAAGATACCGGGCGTGTTTAGTATCTATTTGTTGGAAATTCGAAGGCCTATTTAACAAAAATAAATATTTCTACTATCATCTAGATAATAGCGAACCAAACGAAGAAAATATTAACAATATATTTTTGCTAATATACAAACTTTCAGAACAGATTCAGCGGCCGATAAAAATATTGATTTTTTCCCTCGATTTACCTGTCTACCTGAGCGACAGTCATAGCGGGGGCAAATATCGATGTTCAATAGCAGTTTCAAATCTCTGTATAGTATATATCTCTGTTGTAATGTTGGTAACTTTAGGTCCTCTAACATCGATGTTACGCATCCTTCAAATCTTGATTTATAGTCATTCTTTATAAACCGAGCTGCTTGTTTATGTACTTTTTCCACGGCTATAATGTCACGACTTTGATACGGATCCCATACAACTGCACCATACTCCAGCGTCGATCTGACAAGGGAAATATATGCTAGTCTTTTACTTCAGAACAGTATTTCAAATTCCGTCTTAAGGAATCCGGGTCGTTTCCCCCCTTGGTCGTTTCACCAGGTCGTTTCGCCCTGAGTTGTTTCTCCCTGATTTTATGGGTGGGTCGTTTCGCCCTTATTAGGTGGGTCGTTTCGCCCGTGAGTTGTTTCGCCTGTGAGCTGTTTCGCCCATTATTATTATCATTATTGTAGTTGTTGTTGTTGTTGTTGATATTGCTATTTTTGTTGATGATGCTGATAGGTAGGTAGATGGGTAGGTAGGTTTGGTTAAAATGAGTATCTTGACGTACCTTGTTAAAATATCATATATTCAAACATTTTAGCGCTCCCGCTTCTGTGGCTTTTAATGTTGTAGAAAGATCATACGGAAGTAAGGAAGGAAGGAAGGAAGGAAGGAAGGAAGGAAGGAAGGAAGGAAGGAAGGAAGGAAGGAAGATAGATAGATAGATAGATAGATAGATAGATAGATAGATAGATAGATAGATAGATAGATAGATAGATAGATAGACAGATAGATAGATAGATAGATAGATAGATAGATAGATAGATAGATAGATAGATAGATAGATAGATAGATAGACGGATGGATGGATGGATGGATGGATGGATGGATGGATGGATGGATGGATGGATGATGGATGGATGGATGGATGGATGGATGGATGGATAGATAGATAGATAGATAGATAGATAGATAGATAGATAGATAGATAGATAGATAGATAGATAGATAGATAGATAGATAGATGTGGTATTCCTGGTATTTCGACAGTCAGCTAAACTAATCAAATAATTAACAGAAGTGTGATATTTGTCCAAGGCAATTGATTAATGCGATAATCCATTAATCTGTTCACAGCTTAATCACACGTAGGTGACAATAATCGTATTTGTCAATTAAGGCGATGTGTGAATGCTTTATCTTTGGCAGTGTCCGATGGCCGACATTCTTGAAATGTTAAATTGTAAAAGAATAAAACATGACTCCGCTGATAGCGTGCAACCTTAAGCAAAAAAAAAAAAAGGACTTTCGTACAATGCCATTTAAGGGGCTAGCGTTTTTCGCTGACGTCATGAGTAAAGTGGTCAAAACACACGGACATGTATAAATATTAGGGTAAGTTTTACACAAGTCCGTGCCTATGCGTTTCATTTTGCATGCAACAAAAAAAATTTCTTCATAAACGTTCAAGTGACGTAATTTCCACAGTTTTAGTGCAATTGAATGTCAGCTAACAGCATTTGCTTGGCTTTTGTGTTTCTTTTCATAGATCATGTTGGACTTGGTAATTAGCTTTCGTCCTTATGATTCGTTTTTGTTAAATTTTTGGTAACGATTGAAATCATACTGTACGACGTAAATCACTGGCGTTGACGTTCCTGTTTTAGTATGAAATTTAAGCAGGCTGCTTGTATTTTCTGTTCGAAATTATTTTTGCCGAAATATCATGATGTATTCTAAAAGAAATAATCATCATCACAACCAATTTATAGTGAGGCGTTTTCAAAGTCCTTTAGTATATTGATGTGCGGCTGCTTTGGTATGTCATCTAGTCGGTGCACGTATATCATCGGTGAACTGTCTCCAGTTGTTACGTTATCACTCAGCCCACGAGCTACCACAAACAGCACGAACTGCCATAAACTGCACGAGCCTTATTCCCCGCCAAAAGTGACGTCACCAAAGCCTCCAAGAGGGTTAGACTTCAGTTTGCCTTGGACCATCAGCCGATACAGTTGAGATCTTCTCCTGATTGAAGCTGATGGAAAAGGTAAGCTCATAGCCAGCGTTTCAATGGCGCTGCGAGCAGGGTCATTATTGCGGAGACGAAGAGCTTACCTTTAGTTCAGCTGTAAGCAGTAGACGAACTCAACTGGACTTGGCTGAAGACACTGGTAAACTGAAGGGGAAATCTCTCTGCGGCTCGGATGACGTCACTTCTGGCGGGAAGGTAGTTCGTGCTGCACGGGGGTTCAAGGGTCAAGACAGGTGTGACGAAGTACCGGAATCTGTAACCGGGGGAGCGCAACAATATATACCCAAAAAGACAGTTGTGAATGATCAGCCCAAGACATATCATTAAGTTATAAATAACAAATAATACACCAGATTACACATTTGAGTATGGTAGAAAAATAAGGGCGAAACGACTCACCAAATATTAGCGAAACGACTCACGGGCGAAACGACCCAGGGCGAAACGACCAAGGGCGAAACAACTCACGGGCGAAACGACTCAAGGGCGAAACAACTCACGGGCGAAACGACCCGGGACCGTCTTGAGAATCCAAGTGTTGAATTTGCTTCTTTGGTTATATTGGTTATACGTGTTTTCCATTGTAAGTCCTCTGATATTGTGAGTCCCAAATATGGATTAGAGTCCACTTGTTGTAGAATTTCATTATCAAGCTGATAAAGATTGGATGATTTCTGTTGAATACTGAGGATGTAGTATTTTAGCGTTAAATCTCATGCCCCATTTTGAAGCCCAATTTTCGAGTTCCTTTAGATCATTTTGGAGTATTTGATGGTCCTTTTGAGTTTTGATTTGTCGATAAATGAGGCAATTGTCATCATAAACAAATCGGCGAAAAATATTCCCGCTGTATGCCCTTCACTGCTGAAATTGTTTGGGATCAAAACGACCCGTTGCTATACCGGTTAGTACCGGTTGTTAGTTCACATTTGTATTTCGGCACTTAGTACAACCGTCTCATGAATATTCAAATTTTACAGCGCCACCTGGGGATAATGTAAACTGTCATGGAGGACAAAGTTAAAAATGCCTTTGCTGTGGTGATTCTTTGCTTCTTATCACAATGTTCTGGTAAGTTCTAAATAACTGATTGTGTCAGACTGATCCATTTTCTATTTATCTGTAATATGTGACGGTTTTCAGCCCTTTCAATTCACCGAATATCCAGTTCAGAGCAGAAATTTCGCCAATTAACTTACTTTTTGGTGAGTGTTTACAAGTTTCCAGACTGTTTGGCACCACAAAAAATTCCTTGTTTGAAAATATAATATGTTTGGTATTTTTAATCTATTTGTGGTTTGATACTACAAATGTAGTGGAGCAGATTTGCCCAGCGGTAAAGTCTAGGACTTTGCGGCAAGGGGACTGTGGTCGGAGACTTGATTCAACTTCAAGACAATTCACCGACAAGACAACTCACCATCACGTTTTTTTGAGACAATTCACATACAGATTAGAGACAATACACCAACCTTTCTGACGACAATTCACCGACACTTTTGTTCAGACTTATATTTCTGTAACTGATAATTAGTATTGGTAATCATTAGCAATTAAGGGTAATCAGAATTATAATATTAATTACGAACTTGGTTAATTTAAGGATGTTCGCTGCCAATGAAAAAGTATTCAAACTTTTTTTATAACCACTCTTTTTTGATTCCAAAATTCAACACAAGACTTTTGAAAACAAAATAAATATAGGGTAGTGTGCATTTTTTCAAGCTACAGGCCTCTGAATGAGACCTCTGAGCACCATGTTTTAAATTTAGTAAAATTTATTTAATTTTCAATTCTTTGAAACATACCTGTCTTGAACAAAGATACACCTAGGATGTTTTCAAAAGTCATAGTATTTACGTAACGCAGACTATTTTGGACCAAAAGCATAGAAAAATTTGCAACTTGAAGTGAATGACAAAATTTTACGATTCTTTTTCCAACCCTACCCCCATACTTGAAAAGACGGAAAAACTCAATATTTTAAAATGTGCCAAACCCATATTTATTGATTCAAACTTTTTCTTGTATTTTCACACAACATAGAACTTGGTAATATTGTTCGAATAAAAGAAAGAAATATATAGGGTAGTGTGCATATAAGAGAGAACCAATAACTTGAAAATCGCCATTTTCAGCCTTTTTTCGGCTGTTTTGTTTCTTAAAGCCCATTTAATAAAATCACCTAAAACTTTAAAACCAGCACACCAAAGACACAAAAACTGACTTAGAGGACCATGTACACATATACTGCAGCTAAAATAAACATCGAACTAGTGCAGTTAATTTGAAGATGTGTAATATTCAAGTTTAATCTACCCCACCCCCTAAATTTTACTGACAACTAAAATTTTCTGAAAAGTTGCAGAAAATGGGGTGAAAAAATGAAGTTTCTTAGATTGACAATTTTCATGGCTCATTCAATGCATATCATCAATATGTATCCACATATAAAATATTAGGAAAGTATCTGCAACCGTTTACAAGATATTCAACAAAAGAAAAACCGGAAGTTCCGAAATGTCGAATGTTAGCAGCGAACATCCTTAAAGGCTTAGATGGACTTTAAAAGGCAAAATTAGGAAGCTTATCTCATTATCTGTCCACACACCAAAGGGTTAACATCTCCAGCAGCTCCTAAAAATCCAATAATCAATTTGATTGGCTGTGACTGCTACCTGTGGAATAACTGATATATGCTCGCTTGTAAAATAGGTAACCTAAATACCTATGCCCATGCCTGTGATTAATTTTTTTGCACTTTATTCAAACAGGTAGTGTCTTGGAGATTATCAATAAGACAATAAATATGACAGCAGCTGCACAATAGCACCTCTACCTGTATTACATGTCTCAATAAAGGTATTAATCTCTTGCCACCCGACGGCTGACTTAGGCCTTTAACCTGGCCAAACCTAGTTTTGCTAAAAATTATCTACAATTTTACAGAAACTAACAGTGAATCGGACTATATATCAGTTTGTATATACAGAGCTTTTCAGTTTATCCAAAACACAATTCAAATGATTTGTTATTACAGCAGAATTATTTTTATGATGTGCACATATTCTCTCAGTATATATACAGTATACAGTATGTATTGTATGTCCGTCTGAACGCATGCCATTATTAACTAAATTGTATTTAAATTGCCCTTTCAAACCTTAAATATGTCAGTGAATTGTCTTTAATACAAGTATGATCCAATATTGATTTAGACTTTTCTTTTATACATGTATCATAAATAGAGGATCTTACACGAGTGGTCATTTGATCTGAAATTTATTAAATAAGCCTTTGGCGAGTTTAGTAAATTTCATCACTGTTCATATGAAGTGACCACGAGTGTAAGATTCGTTTTATAATATGACTTTTAAAATAGGATTTTATCACCTTCGAAGTGGACATATTTTCAAGGAAAATTTACATTGTTGTTCCGGACGTCGTCAATGATGTTACGTATTCCCGCAAAAGTGTTAATACACGTGTGGTCATACGATTTTTATGACGTGACATTATCCACTGGAAAACAGCAAGATCATATGATAAACAGTATTGACTAGCTCGTTTCAGAAGACTAGATAGAGGGGGTATTTAGTGATAATTAAGAGATAATTTTGCTAATTTTTCATAACATCTATGTTGTGGGGGCTCATTAGAATCTCACTGGCGAAGCGATTCTAATGTGCACCCACAACATGGGTTTTTATGAAGAAACAGACAAAATTATCTTCCAATTATCATCAAATACCGGATCTCTTATGTATCACAAAAACAAACCCTGCTGCTTCTTGCTAACAGATACAAAGACGGTTATTAGACATGAACAGTTCAACACATTAAAAGCGTCTGCCCTCTTGAAGAGAAATCACGCGTCGCAAATGCCCTGACAAGCCTGTGGCACCCTGCCCTCTAAAAAAGTTAGCTCTACCACTGTACCCCCTTATCTAGTCCCCTGTCATTTACTACTTTTTATCACACCTGCTTATAGCCGGGTGCGATATAGGAGTCCACATTTCTGTTCGTTCGTCCGTCCGTTCGTCCGTCCGTCAACATTTAAGTCGAAGTTTGGTTTTCTCGACATCAGAGATAGCTGCAAGTCTGAAACCTTGCATAGTAATTGTCCCTGACATACCCTTCAAGCATGCACCTTAACCCGGTGGTTATGACCTATATTTCACGGTCCACTGACTTTGAAAATTTTTACGTCGAAGTTTTGTCAACATTTATGTCGAAGTTTGGTTTTTTCGACATCAGAGATAGCTGCGAGTCTGAAACCTTGCATAGTAATTGTCCTTGACATACCCTTCAAGCACACACCTTAACCCGGTGCCCTTGGCCTATATTTCACGGTCCACTGACTTAGAAAATTTTTACGTCGAAGTTTGGTTTTCACGACATCAGAGATAGCTGCGAGTCTGAAACCTTGCATAGTAATTGTCCTTGACATACCCTTCAAGCACACACCTTAACCTGGTGCACTTGGTCTGTATTTCACGGTCCACTGACTTTGAAAATTTTTACATCAAAGTTTGGTTTTCTCGACATCAGAGATAGCTGCGAGTCTGAAACCTTGCATAGTAATTGTCCTTGACATACCCTTCAAGCACGCACCTTAACCCGGTGCCCTTGACCTATATTTCACGGTCCACTGACTTTGATAATTTTTACGTCGAAGTTTGGTATTGTCGACATCAGAGATAGCTGCAAGTCTGAAACCTTGCATAGTAATTGTCCTTGACATACCCTTCAAGCACGCACCTCAACCCGGTGCCCTTGACCTATATTTCACGGTCCACTGACTTTGAAAATTTTTACGTTGAAGTTTGGTTTTCTCGACATCAGAGATAGCTGCGAATCTGAAACCTTGCATAGTAATTGTCCTCGACATGCCCTTCAAGCACGCACCTTGACCCGGTGCCCTTGAACTATATTTCACGGTCTGTTGACTTTGCCCGATGTCAGTGCGATGTCGACCTCCGCGGAGTTCCTGTGTTTACTAGATACACATTTGATCTCTCTACAGATCACATTTTATTATCGCACCTGCTTATAGCAGGGTGCGATATAGGAGTCCAAATTTCTGCCCGTCAACATTTACGTCAAAGCTTGGTTTTCTCGACATCAGAGATAGCTGCGAGTCTGAAACCTTGCATAGTAAATGTCCCTGACATACCCTTCAAGCACGCACCTTAACCCGGTGGCTTTGACCTATATTTCACGGTCCACTGACTTTGAAAATTTTTACGTCGAAGTTTTGTCAACATTTACGTCAAAGTTTGGTTTTCTCGACATCAGAGATAGCTGCAAGTCTGAAACCTTGCATAGTAATTGTCCTTGACATACCCTTCAAGCACGCACCTTAACCCGGTGCTCTTGACCTATATTTCACGGTCCACTGACTTTGATAATTTGTTCGTCGAAGTTTGGTTTTCTCGACATCAGAGATAGCTGCAAGTCTGAAACCTTGCATAGTAATTGTCCTCGACATACCCTTCAAGAACGCTCCTTAACCCGGTGGCCTTGACCTATATTTTACGGTCCACTGACTTTGAAAATTTTTACGTTGAAATTTGGCTTTCTCGACATCAGAGATAGCTGCTAATCTGAAACCTTGCATAGTAATTGTCCTTGACATGCCCTTCAAGCACGCACCTTGACCTGGTGCCCTTGAACTATATTTCACGGTCTGTTGACTTGGCCCAATGCAGATGCGATATCGACCTCCGCGGAGTTCTTGTCATACCAGTGGTCGCCAAAGTTTGTGAGGCCTTCCAGGACACTCGGTCAGTCAGAGTTGGATTTTCTGTCTGACCAAACCAGTTTCTGTCTGACCGGAAAAAATAGGCGCCTTTCCTAATACGCATTCTCGACACCTTGAGGGGGTCAAGATCTGAAATGCACTGTAAAGATTATCAAATTTAGGACCCCTTCAGCAATATGTATCTTGATTAAAAAAAGGTGCATGGCATGGGTACAAGTTGAATGGGTTAAAAGTATGGTGTTTGTTTGTTTTTCTCTCATTTCTCCTATCTCTTGAGTCACTATGAGAGTCTCAGTTCATCTGGAAGGCAATACTGCGAAAAGCTGATCTGTGCCTTTGTTTTCGCCTATGCAGATTGTTGTGGCTAACGCTATCTTTTGGGTCCCTAGAAACAGACTGTATGATAAGTGAAATCATGTTATTTTGAGGTTACAACAGCAATATAGAAAAAGAACCAATTGGAAGCCAAGACATGGACATAGTTATATTGAAATCTGTGATATAATGAGGCCATGTTATAATAGGGTTGTACTGTATGTGAGCATTCGTGGTCAATAACTTGTTACAATGTAAGGTCACTCAGGTGCCAGGTGAGCATTCTCTGTGCCATGTGGTCTATGATTCCTAATGTTGTTTTTTTTTATTTTAGCATATTTTAATCCTACATTTGGAGTGTACATACACACATATTATCTGTTTATCTGTTTAGGTTTTCTGTCTGATTTCACAAATATTTATTGAACCAAAAGAAGTTAAATCTCTAATCTGGTCAACTGAAATTGAGCCAGTTAAAGTTTAACCTGACAATGCCATTACCAAAACATGCCCATGTATACAGAGAATTTTTTCAGCTGAAGAAAAATTTGAAAATTTCATCAGAAAAAGTTTGATACTGACAATATTTATGCTCAAAACATAGACTGTGTGTACATGGAGTACCCACAATCTGTGTTTTGGATCATTAATAAGAAAAGTAGGTATACCCCTGTGCATCCCAGGTTTGCTATATAAAAGTGGGGTACTAGGCCCAGTCTAGGGGGTATATATTTCACGGACACGTTTTTCTTATGAGAATGGAAAAATGTTCATGGACAGGCATTATTAAAGCCTGTCATGGTTTAAATCAGATTTTTCACACATTTTTGCTCTGTTCCTTTAAGGTTGTTTCGCACAACACCCTCCACATACTAGGTTTGATACTATGGGTGGCTTCTTTGATCAATATAAAGAGCTTCTAGGCATGTTGTCGCCCTGTGATATGGTGCATTTGTCCTCCAGAAGCCGTTACGTATGTTACCCATTCAAACCAGAAATGTTCTCTAAGTTTGTAAAATACACTATGAATCTCTAATCTACATTCCAAACCTAAATGTATCAATATCATCTGATGCAAGAATGTTACGGGCACATATATTGATATATTTAATCATTTTCATGCATCGATGGTGTTACGTATGTTACATTTTCAAAACAGCCTGTGTAAATGTTAATTACAGAACAGTAAGCTATTTAAATATACTTCTCTTTACGAGTTTCACTTGTAATACACTACGGGTGGCCTCGTTGATCAATATAAAGAATTTCTATGCACGTTGTCGCCCAATGGTATGGTGCATTTGCCCTCCAGAAGCCGTTACGCACGTCGTATGTTACCCATTCAAAACAGAAATATACACTTAGTTTGAAAAATGCACTATGAATCTCTAAAATAAATTACAAACCTAAATATATTAATGTCATCTGATGAAAGAATGTTACTGGCACATGTGTTGATACTTTTAATCACATATATGCATCGATGGTGTTACGTATGTTACATTTTCAAAACAGACTGTTCAGAGTTTAATTACAGAACAATAAGCTATTTTATATACTTTTCTTTGCACATTTATACTTTAGATACACTTGTCTAAAAGACACTTATTCCTTTTCTTTTACAAAGTAAGAATAGAGGGACCAGGAATCGATGCAATTAAATTTAAAGTCCCAACATAGACAGCGGGTGGAAAAGAAAATACATAAGGCACAACAAAACATTTTCCGACAAACCTGAAAAAACTAATCATCATGTCATTCCTTAGTCGAAAGTTGTTGCATATATTCCTCAGTAACTCACTTCACATTATGAAAGAATAATGTGTTAAAAGTGACCTATGTACAGACAAGTTTGAAGAAAAGAAGAAAAATATATACAGTCATCCATCTTGTTGTAGATCAATAACATATATGCCTTCTTGAAGTTGAATGCTCACTGCTTTGCCAGAAATGTGTACTTGTGATTGCTAAATATGGTCACGGATGTAACACATAATTATTGAATATCAAAAATCAGTTTTAATGATTTTAATGCCGACAAAATGTTCATCGCTGTATGTAATTATGATTTAGCACTAATTTAGAAATCATGTAAGATAAAGCAAATATTCAAGAGTGTTATCCGGTTGTAAGTGAACTTAAAGCGCGCACACCCACACCACAAAATACCAAAGCATGTTTTACACCATTGTTAGTATCCAGTGTTAGTATCCGAATAACTAACTAAATGTTATGAACCACTGCAGAAGCTGAGGGTGAGGTTATGGCCATGTAAAACCGGTTTAAGCCCGACAGTGACTTTGTGTTGCTGATCGTTCCAGGTCGATACTTCTGTGGTGGTTATTTTTGTTTTATGTCTTGGTGTAGAAATTTTTTTTGTGCTGTTGGCGCCTTATGTATGTTTTCATATTTTTAGTTAAGTTAAGGTAACTGAGTGGCCACCTATTGGGAAAATAGCTGCTCATTCGGCTTACAATATGTTTCATGGTATAAGTACCTGATTGTTAGTTTGTTTTTTTCCCACCTCGGTTTTTGGAGTGGGAGTCTTTTTCTGATTGCGCCTTTTCCTGATCTTTGCCTACTTGTACCTTTTTATGAAATGACATCATCAACACCGTCGGTCACTATTTCTTAAGTTACCTTTCACAAAGCTTGCCAATATTAGTAAGCAAATATCAATGCGGGTGACGGGCGATTTAATGGTAACGTATGTAACACATTTCATTTTTCACTTAAAATTTTAGGTTCAAAAGCATGTAGTAATAAGATATAATAATCGTCACCGTAAGATTGTTGTCCGATTTCCGGATATTGAAATGACTCGCCGGCCATGCAAAAGCACAACTCTGCGCATGCTAGTCTGGGTTCGGGGCACATGTGACAGGGCACATGTGAGACAAGCCAAGTTCTGCTTGCGCGTGTGCCAGGTGGTTTTTTTCTCGGGGTTCTCCCGTTTTTGCCACACCTACCGGTTGGCCCGTCTCATATGAGCTGAAATTATATTGAAAGGGACGTTAAACGGAACAAAAATTGTTCAGTCCTTGGTCATGAGTACTGCTTCAATATTAGTACCATTGATGTTCCAGACATTGCCTGATGCGGTTGTTTTGTTTGATTTTGAGTTGATGCTTAACAGCCTAGTCAACAGCTATTGTCGTATTGAGACGTTGACTCCATTTTATGGGACTTTTGCCTGAAAATCGGATGCCATGACATCCAAACAATGCTTTAAAAGGTTTTAAAAGGGCTACTGATGAGGGTTCATTATCAGAAATTGCGCAATATAGTCCATACTATCTCCTTTTGAATGTTTTTACTGCTTTCAAAGGATCAAACCTTTATATTTTATTTAAATATAACCACCAAAATAAGCCACTACGGCTTATACGTATGGATGGTTTGATTTTAAAACACTTTTCCTGGTCAGGCTCAGTAGACCTGAACGTTTAACTAGTAATAAGATGGTCAGTAAGTAGCGTATAAGCTATGTCTGGAGGCAAGAGAAGCCCATCTATTTCTTAAGGACCTGATGAGCGGGGCACATCTTCCCACCGACCAACCTTCTGAGGGATTCTGCTTTGGCTGATACGGTTGAGCATTTCTGCTAAGGCTGAAAACATGTTTTTGAAGTTTTCACTTTATAAATGTGTCATCAAACGATCATGCTTTGGTGGTACATTTTCAATTGTGTGGCGCTAATGGCAACAGAACAAGTGACAGAAACTATTTACACTTGAACCAGATTGCCCAGCAGATGAACAGAATCGGCAAAATGTTTTTCGTACACCTTCTTATGTGCTGTGGGGAGTGTTATCGTCTGTTTGAACAAGGTAGTTTGTGATCGATCGCTTTTCTCAGCAACATTCCAAGCTTTTGTTTTACCAATGCCAGTGTGTGGAGTCTCACCTAAACTGCCTTACTTCTACTTTCTTGAAGATATGGAATGGTCGAGAGTCTCACCAGGACATCAAGGCTTGCTCAAAACGACAGACTGCTAGTATCGTGCTTTTTCGGGATTTCCAGCGTGGATCCATAATGTATTGCAATCATTTGGCTAGAATAGACAGCAGCATAAAACCAAGACATCTGATTCAGATGATTGTACCGTCAGAAGCATCGTGGTTGTTATGAAAATTCGCGTATCTGTGTCTTCATTGTCTAAAGTGCAGTTACGTCATCCCTGGCAAGAAAGCATGTTCGTGTAAAAACACATACACGTTGTTTGCACATCCTGTTCTATGTTCGGATTTCACACCGAGGGCCCTCGAGAAATTCACATTTTGTGTTATTACTGTTTTACATTGGATTTTGCCACTACAGGGGAACTGGTGTCGCAGGGCTAGATAATGTCCTTTCTCGTTCATCCGATCTGATGGATTTACTCTACAGGTATATATCAAACACTACATCAAATCAATAGTTTCGAAAGGCACACACAAACTGAAAGGAATACCACATATATTATAAAATAAATGGGTCCAGGAGTTTGAGGATAACATCCGCATCTAGTTGGATGCAACTGTCAGTGTGATATTTGCGAAGTCTTTGTCTCCCTAAGTCATTAAGTTCGCACATGTGAAAAATTCATCGTGGATCGTGGATCTTGTTCAAGGACACAACATGGCACCGAAGAGGTCGAACAACACAAACTCGCAATCAGGAGAGGACTTTAACGATGGGTCACCAATTCCTAATATATATACCTTACAGTGCCCTTTATGAAAATGGTGTTACATACGTTACCATGAGCATACTGACAAGTCACCAGTGGGTCAACATATTCCAAACACCTTACTGTGTTCTATGCGAAAACCTTTGCAGATAATTATTTGAGACCACTTTCATGTGAGCCGCAGCGCGCAAAAAAACCCTCTTCCGACAATATTCCTTCTACACAGTCACAGAATTTAGACGCTTGAAATTTCGGATTTAAGAAGAAGTTTGAATTATCTGTGTAGAGTAAACAAGTGTGCTGATCAGCTGTGCAGTTACTGCATCTTTGTTTTCATATAGAAAGAATATGGTTTTCGCATAAAGCGGCTCACTATATATACATTTATAATCACCAAAACGAAATCTACCCATGTTTGAACATTAAGGTGTTACATACGTCACCATGAGCATACTTGCAAGTCACAGGCTGTGTATTTTAGCACACTAAACATGTATTTATCAAAGGGTGTGTAAAAAGGAGCTAAATAATTTACAAAAACATATAAAAGTTAATATTCATTTTGATATTTTTGTTGAAACGCCTACTTTTCAAATGTTACAGCATACGGCGGTACCCTAAGGAAATGTTAAATTATTTAAATAAAATAAATTAAATATTTAATATAAATATATGATTTTGTGTAATAGCCAAGTTGAACTATTGGTCAGTAAGAAAGGACCTATCGTTTTTAGAATATGAAGAAAGAAATACCAGAAACAAAAACGTTTTTGAACCTAAACCCCTATTTTCACGCCATAGATGTAGAAGTAACGTTTGTAACACCGTATAATGTCTAATCTCAACTTTTAAAGATCATAAAGCATATCCGTTAAATTGTTCTAGTACGTGATATAATTAATGTTGCTGCATGATTAAAGTGGGTGGAGCATAGTAGGTTTCGCTATTTTGTTGATGCAAATATATTTTGAACATGTAACTTATGTAACGAGCTACAGAAATATTGTGCACCACTTGCACAACGTGCCTAGAACTCATCTAGGATGACCAATGGACCAATTGCATACTGCAAACAAAGTATGTGGAGGGTGTTGTGCGATTTCGTTAAATACGGTAGATACAGAATCTAGCGTCTCGCCTAAAACCACAAGGTAAAAATTTTGCATTTGAGAAAAGGTGAAATAGGTACGAGTTGTGGAATGAAAAGAAGAAATCCAACCAACAGTCATCATCATCATCAAGGCGGTTTTAACTTGTACCCACAATCAATGTTTTGAGCAAACATATATAAAGAATTAAAATTTTTGCAATGAACTATTAAAAAATCTCTGTATATTGCATGGGCAAGTTTTCGTAATGAAGTAACTCAGATTAAGTCTTCAACTAATAACTTTTAAAATAGTGTCAGTGAGGCTTACATGCACAGGAGAAATATCCACATTTTCCCAAACCTGCCCCTGTTTCTTAGATATACATGAGGCGGGTCTAACGAGTACCCACAATCTTTGGTTTGGAGCTAAAATAAGAAAAATAGGTATACCCCTGCATACCCCAGTTTTGCTAAACAAAAGTGGAGTTCAAGGGGGTATACATTATACAGACATGTTTTCCTGATGTAATATGGTATTTATTTGCCTGTTAAATTTGGAAACATTAAATTCTGACACCTTTTTATTTAATCTTTGGATAAAATTACATTCATGTCAATTGTTCCAGCTTCTATAGCTTATTGTTCTTTTGCAAACACTTTCACTTGAAAGTCAAACAAGAAATTTTAGAATAAAGTGTAACAATTAAGAAACATGCGGCCTACACAAAATGCTCACCATACTAAAGTAACTGAACACAAGGTTTTAGTTGTGTATGTGTGTGTGTGTGTGGGGGGGGGGGTTGCGGGGGAGAGAAAAACAAAGAGATAAAATTGTGATCTTACAAGTGGTCAGAGAATTATCATGCAATGTACATGTAGAGGTAGTGTTAAGTCTGCCGGGTCTTTGGTTGCAAGTTAATTTGCATACTGGTATAGACTTCCAATAAGTTGGTCAGGTTCTAAACTATTGCTTAGAATATGTCTTGATAAATTAGAATTTTAAATGCCGTTCATCACGGTTTTGAGTATAACACTGATCACTGATGGACCCCAATTGGTCATTTTAATCTTTTTGCAATATGTATTAAATACTCTTGTTATGACACTTGGATAGCTAGCATGGACATTGGCCTGGACCCCAACAATAGTGTTATAAAAAGGTTGTACTAGGGGAGCGTGGTGGCGTAGTGGTAGAGCGTCCGACTCCGAATCGAGAGGTCCTGGGTTTGATCCCCACAAGCGGCACTGTGTTGTGTCCTTGAGCAAGACACATTAACTCCCTACAGTACTGGCTAAACCTGGGAAGCGTTGGCTCATCCGGACATGACTGAAAAATTGTTGACTGGGACGTTAAGCCTCAATACAAACAAAGAAACTAAGACAGTGCGCGTGGCATGCTATGTTTCTCTTGCACTTGCAGTGCAAAATCACCCGACAGGGTGTGTACCTTTGTCCTTACCTATTAAACTATTGAGGGTCCCATAGCTACATCTACAAAGTGCAGGTGCAAATTTTAATGGCACAAAAGGTGACACTGTTTATATATACTCAATACATGTATATCAGTAGTAAAAATATTTGGCGATGAAATGAATAGAAAGTGAATATACGTTAATTTGTACTTGAAAACAAAATTAGAAAAGTTTCGAGTGGTGGAAATGGAGTTGTTGTTCAAACTTAACATATTGTTCTGTTTGTTTGCCCACTTTTCATGTTTTCAACTCGTTATTCGATATTATTCGAGCCGCCGCATGGGAAAACCAACAATCTGCATAGGCGAAAACAAATGCGCAGATCAGCTTGGCAGTAAATGCGAAGCTGATGAGCGCCTTTGTTTTCGCTACACGGATAGTACAATTATTCCTCTACTATAAATCCAAAATTTCCAGCCTCTAACCATCTTCTGTGACTGTACAGCCCAGTTTGAGTCAGACCTGGTTGGAAACCCAAATTGTTGGTTTAACCATTTTCTCACGCACAGGCTCATTCATCTATTAAGCCGAGGTGGGAAAGGATTAACTTCGCTATGAAATTGAAATTTCTTTTTATAAGTGCGCACAGGAGTTTGACTGGATTGAAATCCAAATTTAATTGAGCTGCGGCATTAGAGAACCTTCATTTTGTAAATGGGCAAAAATAGGACAGTTTCTGGCAATTTTGCTGAATATGAAGCCTGTTCAAGCTCGTGGTTTCTGTGTTTATAGTTTACAGTCTGGTTTGTGTCAACTGAAATCTAGAAAGCAACTTTTCTCATGCCATAAAGCTTGGAAAATAGGGGCATTTTGAAAAAGGCCTGTTTTTATTTGAACATGTTCAGTTTAATTTTGAGTATTCTTTAATACCTGTTAAAGGCTTCGTATGGGTTTCCATCCCAATTCGAAAGAATTTCTTCATAAAATGTGGATGTGACATTTAAATAACGGGTTATTTGTTGGAAAAGTTAGTGTGCAATACGGGTTTTTGGGATATCTATATGCTTAAATTATTTTTCATAGTGGACAATATATGGTTGTTCGTCTCTCACTAGTGAGAAAGACCATCATTATTTCTTGGACAGTATTATACTATAATGTGAACACTATAAATCAAATCTATTAATTTTGGAAGTCACTGGATTTGAAATGATATGGACATGTAACTTACTTTTGTTTTGGAGTGTAAACAGTAGCTTATTTCTGAAAACAAATTTTATATAGAGTGATATTATCACTCTATATAAAAAAAAAAAAGAATGGACATGTAATTTATTTTGTTTTTGAATATTAACTCATTTCTGAAAACAAATTTTACAATATATAGATTGATAGAAAAAGAAAAAGGAACAGAAAAACTGTGCGCTGTAATTACAAAAGGCTAAAATTTTGATTGAAAGACAATGTGATTTTGCAACATAATTTCATATTCATAAGTAAAGTCTGGAAACTTTGTAACTAAAAATCATTAAGAGTCAACTACATTACAATAACGACTGCTGCAGATGTAATTAGATATAAATAATTTGGAGTCTGCTAATGCAATTAAAGACAAACAGCGGAAGACAACCCACCAGGATGAGGCTGTATTCCAGACGAAAGTCTAAGGGTGAGCATTACGAAAACTTGTCCATGCAATAAACAGAGATTTTTTGAGCTTTAAAAATTTAAAATTTTCAGCTGAAAATTTTTGATATTTTTCTTATTTTTGCTCAAAACATAGATTGTGATTACATGTTAGAACCCCGGCCCGGCCTTGACGAGGTGGTTCTAACGAGTACCTTCAATCTATGTTTTGGAACAAAAATAAGAAAAATAGGTATACCCCTGCATACCCCTGTTTGTCTATATAAAAGTGGGGTTTAAGGGGATATTCATTGCACGTACATGTTTTCCTGATGGAATTTTTATGTGTCCTCTGTTTTTAAAATCTGTCTTTTTGATTTCCGGCTACGTCTGATACAGACCAGTCTGTGCAAGTAAACTTGTCCAGCGACAACTAACATGATTTGAGAACAACCAATGCAGATGAAATCGGTGTACTGAGTTAAGCAAAAATCTGTCACAGGGAACAACTTTCCACCGAGCATTCCAATCTGTGAATAGTTGTTCCCAGACAGGTTACTTATTACCTATTGTCGCATAATGATTTCATCTGCATTGGTTTTCTCATTCAAATTATTTGTCTCTAGATAACCGGACTGAAGTATAAAAGGCGAGATCAGATGATTAAAGCTAGGATCTTTGTAGGTATACCCCTGTATGCCCCAGTTTTGCTATACAAAATTGGGGCTCAAGGGGGTATACATTACACGGACATGTTTTCCTGATGGAATTTTTATGTGTCCTTTGTTTTTAAAATCTTTTTGATTTCCGGCTAGGTCTGATACAGACCAGTCTGTGCAAGTAAACTTGTCCAGCGGCAACTAACATGATTTGAGAACAACCAACGCAGATGAAATCAGTAGGACTGAATTAAGCAAATACAATGTATATGTCTGAGAACAACATTCAACTGATCATTCCTATCTGTGAAAAGTTGTTCCCAGACAGGTATTTATTGAGGCCTCTCCAGGGGGGTCTTTGCTCCCTGCTCCCTGAAAGAAAAATGACCTTTCTCCCCAGCTCCCTAAAATGTTTTTCCTCAGCTCCCTGCTCCCTGCTCCCTAAAATTCCGCTTTCTCCCCAAATCCCTGAAAATAAATGACCCTTCTCCCCAAAATCCCTGAAAATAAATAGCCCTTCTCCCTGAATCCCCAAAACCCCTGGGAGGGCCTCTTTATTACCTATTGCAGCATAATAATTTGATCTGCGTTGGTTTTCTCAGTTGGTGTCTCTTAGATAACCTGTGTGAAGTGTATGAGCCTTTGCATGAGAGCTGCACAGCTGATCAGCATCTTTGCTTTCACCACATGGATAGTACTATTCCTCTTCTACATTTATCCAAAGTTTCAAGCTTCTAGCTTTATGCTGTGACTGTACAGCCTAGTTTGTGTCAGACATGGCGGGAACCCCAAATTGTGTTGTTGTTTTTTTCATGCGAATGCTCATATAATGAAAACTAGGATCTTTGTCTACTAAGAATGAGTGCAGTTGTACTTTCTATACTTAAGGTCTTGGCACTGATCATTAGCTACAGTATGTAGGCTGTTAGGTGATTAACGTACATGAACAATAGCTATCATCGTGTCAGGATGGTCAGTCATCCTAGACATACAGTCTCTGGGCAAGCCTGACAGATGAGCCGCCCCATGGGAAAACCAGCAACCTTCATAGGCGAAAACAAAGGCGCAGACCGCGAAGCTGATCAGCGCTTTTGTTTTCAATACACGGATAGTACACTTCCTCTTCTACTTAAATCCAAAATTTCAAGATTCTAGCTCTTTTCTGTGCTTGTACAGGCCGGTTTGTGTCGGACCTGTTCGGAAACCACATTGTTGGTTTTCCCACGTGGTGGCTCATATGCAGGTTACCAGTACGTTGTGCACATTCCTTTCACCATTAACTGACAAAATATAGACTAGAGATTTTTTTTTAAATTCAGTTTAACTTCCATTCAAGATTATTTCATCTCATATGAGACAGTCCAATCAGTAGGTGGGCGAAAATGGGAGGACCCCGAGAAAAACCACCAGGCACACCCGCAAGCAGAACTTGGCTTGTCTCACATGTGGCCAGTGCGGGGCTCAAACCCACACCAGTCACAGCGGTGAGATGATTGAGTGATTGAGAAACAGCGCTCTTAACCGCTCGGCCACCTAAACTAGAGATGTGTGGTTCATTGGATGGATTATGGATTTGGTAATAATGCACCTGAGTCATTTGTAACCACAGCTTCCCCACCTATGGGGAAGGGCTTGGATTATGACTTTTTTAATATCCAATGCCCTGCAATAGACCCCATCCCCAGGGGACAAGCTGGTGCCTTTTGCTCTGCCCTGGGCAATAGAAAATAGGGTAAGGATCGTAATATCAAAACCCTGTCTTTTCCCCTGCAGTGCCGGCACAGTAATTGCCCTGCACTTTAGCCCCGCAATCATCCACTTTTCCCCATATGTAGGCAGCCGTGGTTACAAATGACTGGTGCATTATAGAAACCAGTATTCTAGAAAATACTGATTATCAGAAAAAGATACCCACTTTATTAAGGAAAAGCAGTCACATGTACAGAAATAAATTTCACGAATTTGCTCGTTAAGGATACAGGTAGCTCAAATGATTGTATCTTAGAATAGAAGTCTTAATTGTTATCAGAGCATGCATCATTTGAGCCACCACATGGGAAAACCAACAATCTGCATAGGCGAAAACAAAGGCGCAGATCAGCTTCGCAGTAACTGCGAAGCTGATCAGCGCCTTTGTTTTCGCTACACAGATAGTACAATGTCTCTACTTTATAAATCCAAAATTTCAAGCTACTAGCTCTTTTCTGTGCTTGTACAGCCTGGTTTGTGTCAGACCTGTTCGGAATTGTTGGTTTTCCCATTAGGCGGCTCATTTCTAGAGCTTTGCAAATGCTTCTACATCAGGTTGGAAAGATGAGGTGGTTATTTTGTGATAGTCATCAGGAAAACATGTCCATGCAATGAATACCCCCTTAAACCCCACTTTTATATAGTAAAACTGGGGTATGCAGGGGTATACCTACGTATTTTTCTTATTTTTGGTCCAAAACATAGATTGTGGGTACTCGTTAGAACGGCCTCGGCAAGACGGTTCTAACGTGTACCCTCAATCTATGTTTTGAGCAAAAATAAGAAAAATATCAAAAAATTTTCTCTGAAAATTATCGATTTTGACCTGAGAAAATTACTGTATATCATATGGGCATGTTTTCGTAATGTTAAGGAAAAGATGATGTAATGACAAAATGCGCTGCACGTCATGAGAAAACCAACAATGAGGTTTCCGAATGGGTTGGACACAAGCCGAGCTGTATAAGCACAGAAGATGGCTTGAGAGTAGAGACTTGAAATTTTGGATTTAGAAAGAAGAGGAATTGTAACTATCCAAGTAGCAAAAACAAATGCACTGAGAAGCTTTGCAGTTACTGCGTCCTTTTTTTCGCTTATGCATAATGCTGGTTTTCTCATGACATGTCTCAAATCTGCTGGGGAGGGGGGGGTGCCTGGTTTGATCACGTGCACTGAGTATCGGCACACAGCTGATCTTGTTCTTTGGTTTTCTATCTAATTTAATAAGCAACTTAGCTCATGCTGCTATAGACTTGATGATTCAAGAATAGTAAATTATGATATTTTTGATAAGAAAACTGAAATATGATAAGTGAGGATGGAAAAAGTATTCATTCTTTTCTTGGAAATGTTGTTAATTTGCATGTTACAGTAAGGCTGGTCAGAGCAATTAGCAGTGAAATGTGATTGGAGTTGAGTAAAGAGAAAATATAATTACAGAACTGCATTTTTAATTGGAATATGTGAAAAACAAATTAACAAATAGCCCAAGATGCGATGGCGCAGAATGTGGCATCCCGTTTGGGGCGCTTCTGTTTGCTTAGAGGAATTTTATCGAAAAATGGAATAAAAATTTAAAATCAATCCTGATGTCCCTAAAATGACAGTGCATATGGACTATCCCAAATGATAATGATGATAATTGATGGGCAAGTCCATTTGTCATAGATGGGTTAAGGTATTGATGAGATTAAGTAATATTTTTAGTAATGCAATTAGCTGATCAGGACCACGAACTGTACTGTGTCATACACTGTGAAAAGTCAATGTAGGGATCAATCAGCTAGATCCCGACTCCTGGGGAGTGTTGAAAACCAAGGGCGTAGTCCGAGGTTTTCAATACTCTTTCAGGGACCTGGCAAATGTTAATGAATGACAAAATCATTTTTTATCGCTATTATTGCATAAGTTCTGCAGAAACAAAAGAAATAAGGTGCAGAAACGAAAGAACTATGATGCACTATATATTTAACGGCCTCATCACATTTTCATACGTGTAAAAGCTTTCGTTTTTATGCTCGTTCCGGGCGGACTTCAGTTTCTCATTACTAGCACGTGCTTTGCGTGGTGCCCGGTAAAGAGCATAAGTAAAAGCCATGTATTAACAGCACATGCCCGCGTGAATTGCAATATTAATGCATGGCTTTCTCTTCATTAATAAACGGTAGTTAATGTCGTGTGACACGGGTATTTATGCAATAATGTCATATTAAAGCAACTCTGAAAGCACTTAATGCATATTTTCTTATGAAGAAAGTCTTATGTTTCCTGTGCTAATGAGCTTTCAGCAAATAAAGCATGTGAGATTTTGATGATTTCAGTGTTAGCAAAATCTCTAGAAAATCTCTTTCATACAGTAGATTCTGTAGTCAACACACTTTTATAAATGCAAAAATCAAACTTATTAATAAAAAGAGATCATCAGGAAAACATGTCCGTGCAATGTATACCCCCGTATACCCCACTTTTATATAGTAAAACTGGGGTTTGCAGGGGTATACCTATTTTTCTTATTTTTGCTCCAAAACATAGATTGTGGGTACTCGTTAGAACCGCCTCGCCGAGGCGGTTCTAACGTGTACCCACAATCTATGTTTTGAGCAAAAATAAGAAAAATATCAAAAATTTTCCAATGAAATTTTCATTTTTTATACTTGAAAAAAATCTCTGTATATTGCATGGGCGTGTTTTCGTCATGTGAAGCATCTATCCTGAGTTTCCGTGCATGTGCTGCTGCTTCTTCATGTAGCCATAGGATTATAAGAATCTTACATGATCAGTGTCAGGTATGGATAGACAAATCTGTCCCGAGGGTCACATTTTGGCATCACGAGGCTCGCCGAGTGATGCCAAATTGTGACCCGAGGGACAGATTGGTCTATCCATAACTTACACGAATGATGGATTCTTTTTCTTGCACGCCTTAAGGCGGCGAAGCTTGATTTTTATACAATTTACCTAGAAAAATGCTACAATCGCAGCGTCCGCAATTTTGAATTAAAACGTTTTGACGTCATTGTGACGTGTGCGCTTAGCGACGAAATTACGTGACGTCCTTTACAACCAATGTTTAAAAAGAACACTTGAACGCAGGGTGCGACCGGGGTGAGATAACGAGGGTGGGATAAGAATTTCTCACATGGGGTAAAATGTAGGATTTCTCTATCTGGTGTGCAAGAAAATTTGAGATGGTCCTCTCAAACGAAAAGGAACCTATAGCTATGCACCTTATCGCCAACCCCATTTTAACTCATTTAAGCCTGGCAACCTTTTTATGGGACATAAGCAAACAGTATAGCCCCAGATGTGATGCAGCAGAATGGGGCGTCACATCTGGGGCTGTCCTGTTTGCTTAGAGGAATTTCATCGAAAAATGGAATGAAAATTGAAAATCACTTCTAATGCCCCTAATAATGACGGTGGACTCACCCAATGATAACAATGGGAGAGTTCATTCATCATATGAGCCTCGAAGCGAGAAAACCGGTCTTCGGGGTTTCCGACCAGGTCTGACACAAATCTGCCTGTACAGTCACAGAAGCAGGCTAGAAGCTTGAAATTTTGGATTTAAGAAGAAGAGAAATTGTACTATCCGTGTAGCGAAAACAAAGGCGGTTACCGCGAAGCTGATCCGTGCCTTTGTTTTCGCATAGGCAAAAATCCGGTTTTCTCACGATGCGGCTCATATATGAGTTAAACAGCCTCATTAGTGAGTACTGTGCATCATTAAAGTTTTCAGCTGTTATTTTAATTGAGATGCATCACAGGTAAAGATGATTTTCGGGGAAAAGTGACTTATAAATAACTGTCAGTCCACTAATTTACATATGAGCGGCGTCATGAGAAAACTGTTCTTTGCCTTTGAAAACAAAGACACAGATCAGATGTGCAGTAACTGCACAGCTGATTAGCACCTTTGTCTATTCTACACAGATTCTTCTTATACCAGATTATGTGGAACTTGGCCGGAAACGTAAATTATGGAAGACCGTTTTTCTCATATGTGGGGGATGGGGGTGAGGGTCAGTGGTTTCAAATGACTTGTGCATTAAATAGAAGCAGGGATATATACATGTACTAATATTGAGAAAATATATATTTTGACTAATTTGACGTAACCAGTTTGGTTGTGCAGCTTTGTTGATCGTTTCTGATTCATTTATACAACATAAAACATGTCTTCTCATGATACAGCTTATTAGCAGTATTGTTTTAAATATAGATAAGGAAAATTTTCTCAGAATTTAATAATGCGTAGGTGCATTGCATTGTTATAATGACCGAGGATTTTATACTTAAATCACTGCATCATACATTACAAGTATAAGGATACATTTTATCTATAAGAGTAAGTTTATTTGCTATGATTTTTTGAAAATTATGGACAAATATGTCTTGGCCATTTTCAAAACATAGATTGTGGGAACTCTTTAATAGGGCATTGGCAAGGGGGTGATTGTAGAAGCACCTTTGAACTTTGCTCAGATGTGTTTTCATATTGTGTACAATATACTATACATCAGTAGAAAATATGAACTCTACCATTAAATTTATTTGTTTATTTATTTGTTTGAATTGATGCTCAACATCCCAGTCAACAGCTATGGTCATATTATGGATGTTGCCTCCATTTTATGGGGCAAATTTAGGATGTCGACATGACATCCAGAAAGTTTTTCAAATATAACCACTGAAGTAAACCAACAAGGCTAATATGTATCAATGGTTTGACTTGAACCTGTGACTTTTCCTTGGCAGAATCAGACCTGAGGGGTTAACCAGTAAGTCATCATATGTTCAGTATATAAAGTAGAAGCTTTGCCTGGATGCACAAGCAACCCATCTATTTCTTTAGGCCCCAATGGGCAGGGGCCCATTCCAGGCTACCATATATTTTGTTTTAAATGCTAAATTATTGAATGCACCCAACTTTTAAGTGCTACTAATACTATTTGAAAATCGTGACAACTCGCATTGCATGCATATGATTTCATTTGAAAGCAGTTGGATGATAAATGAGCCTGTGCGTGAGAAAACCAACAATTTGCATGGGCGAAAACAAAGACGCAGATCAGCTTCGCGGTAACCGCAAAGCTGATCAGCGTCTTTGTTTTCGCTACACGGATAGTACATTTCCTCCTCTACTTATTCCCAAATTTTCAAGATTCTGGGTTTCTTCTGTGACTGTACAGGCTGGTTTGTGTCGGACCTGGTCGGAAACCCCGAAGACCGGTTTTCTCGCGTCGCGGCTCAAATAGTAAAAATTTGTATTACTCCTCATGTCCCGCACAGTGAATAACATATGTTAGATTAATACGCCTGCAAAGATCACTGTAGGCGTCCTAAACTTGAAACATAATATTCAAATTTCGTAACTTTAATCAAAATTTATCACTTTCATATTTTTAATCCTATTTTCGACATGAATAAAAAGATTGCCTCATTCGATTTCATCATTGAATTAATAACTAAGTTGATACAAAAGAAAGCTTTTTGGTCCAGATTCAAAACGATAATTTAATATTGTAAGAATTTGATGCTTGAAATCTGTTGCTTGTAAGGAAAGTTAATTTTATTACAATCCCCAGTATGAGTAAGATTTTAACAACTTATTAATATCTTTGAGCAGATATTACCTGCAAATTTGTTTTATGTCTGGGAAAATTTCTTCATAAGATTCATTGAGGTCACCTCTTAGGCCAGCACAGTTGGTAGCTTAATATGGCTTTTATTTCTTTTGCTTTTTTTTTCAGGTTACGTCTTAGTTATATTTGAATAAATGAGCATTGCTAATTATGATTATAGTCACTTATAATCTTTTCTGGCTGCCTATATCCCATCAACACTTTAACTGCTACACCACTCAAAATACCAGTATCTCACTGCCAAGCATTTATTTTGATTAATCTATTATTGTTCAATTTATTTATTTATTGACTATATTTATTGATATATGAGCCGCCTTGTGGGAAAACCAACAATCTGCATATGCGAAAACAAAGACGCAGATCAGCTTCGCGGTAACCGCGAAGCTGATCAGCGCCTTTGTTTTCGCTACTCGGATAGTACAATTCCTCTTCTACTTAAATCCGAAATTTCAAGCTTCTATCTCTTTTCTGTGACTGTAGAGGTCAATTTGTGTCGGACCTGTTAGGAAACCACATTGTTGGTTTTCCCACGAGGTGGCTCATTTGCCACTGAAAAGGACTTTTTAATCTTAAAAATTTGATATTAAATACATTTACCTCCCTGTAGAACCGGGACATACCAGTATACTACAGTCATCAGTGGCAGTGAACGGTAAAAACGACTACAGTCGTCGGTGGCGGTAAAAGTGTTTAAAATTAAGAACTAATGGATTACTGACTTGAAACTTCTAGTCAGGATTGATAAAATTTGTAAATTCTTATATTTATTCATTTGTTTTGGTTAAAGAATGATCTAAGCTTTACTTTATTTTGGTCAAAGAATGGTCTAAAGTTTACTTTATTTTGGATAAAAAATGGTCTAAGGTTTACTTTATTCTGGTCAGAGAATGATCTAAGGTTTACTTTTATTTTGGTCAAATTTAAGAATGATCTAGGTTTTCTTTATTTTGGTCAAAATGATCTAAGGCTTACTTTATTTTGGTCAAAGAATGACCTAAGGTTTACTTTATTTTGGTCAAAGAATGACCTAAGGTTTACTTTATTTTGGTTGAAGAATGATCTAAAGTTTACTTTATTTTGGATAAAGAATGGGCTAAGGTTTACTTTTTTGGTCAAAGAATGATCTAAGGTTTACTTTATTTTGGATAAAGAATGGTCTAAGGTTTACTTTATTCTGGTCTGAGAGAAATTGATCTAAGGTTTACTTTATTTTGGTCAAAGAATGATCTAGGTTTTCTTTACCTATTTTGGTCAAAATGATCTAAGTTTACTTTATTTTGGTCAAAGAATGACCTAAGGTTTACTTTATTTTGGTCAAAGAATGACCTAAGGTTTACTTTATTTTGGTCAAAGAATGATCTAGGTTTTCTTTATTTTGGTCAAAATGATCTAAGGTTTACTTTATTTTGGTCAAAATGATCTAAGGTTTACTTTATTTTGGTCAAAGAATGATCTAAGGTTTACTTTATTTTGGTCAAAGAATGATCTAAAGTTTACTTTATTTTGGATAAAGAATGGTCTAAAGTTTACTTTTTTTTTTATAAAGAATGGTCTAAGGTTTACTTTTTTGGTCAAAGAATGATCTAAGGTTTACTTTATTTTGGTCAAAGAATGATCTAGGTTTTCTTTATTTTGGTCAAAGAATGATCTAAGGTTTACTTTATTTTGGTCAAAGAATGATCTAAGGTTTACTTTATTTTGGTCAAAGCATGATCTAAGGTTTACTTTATTTTGGTCAAAGAATGATCTAAGGTTTACTTTATTTTGGTCGAAGAATGATCTAAGGTTTACTTTATTTTGGCCAAAGAATGATCTAAGGTTTACTTTATTTTGGTCAAAGAATGATCTAGGTTTACTTTGGTCAAAATGATCTAAGGTTTACTTTATTTTGGTCAAAGAATGATCTAAGGTTTACTTTATTTTGGTCAAAATGATCTAAGGTTTACTTTACAGCGTATTGGTCAAAGAATGATCTAAGGTTTACTTTATTTTTGTCAAGAATTGTCGTCCAATGTTTATTTTATTTTGATCTAGGATGGGTTTAAGGTTTATTTTGGTCAAAGATCGGTCTATTATGTTTAGTCTGAAAATAATGAGCAACCACAGTCAGTCTGTCAGCGAACCATTTCCATTTTCCCGCCACAATAGATCACAGTTTTCAGCTTCTTTTAAAAATTCAGCAAAGCACTTGAAGGAAGATTGCCGATCGCATCAGTTTGAAATTTCTCATGCACTAATGCACGGTTAAGGGCAAATTGAAATTTTACGAGGGTGTTGAAACCATTGACCACTTTGATAATCACCCTTTGATTGCCTACTTTATGAGCCGCATCGTGAGAAAACCGGATTTTTGCCTAGGCGAAAACAAAGGCGCAGATCAGCTTCGCGGTAACCGCGAAGCTGATCAGCGCCTTTGTTTTCGCTACTCGGATAGTAAAATTCCTCTTCTACTTAAATCCGAAATTTCAAGCTTCTAGCCTGCTCCTGTGACTGTACAGGTCAGTTTGTGTCAGACCTGGTCGGAAACCCCGAAGACCGGTTTTCTCGCGTCGCGGCTCTTATAGTTTTAATTAATTCTGGATTTTCTGGGGTCACTTTGGTATTTGAGCTGCAACGTTAGAAAACCAGTCTTCAGGATTTCTAACCAGGTTCGACATGAAGTGGTCTGTTACAGTGAACAGTCTCAGAAAAGGGTTACATGCTTGAAATTTCGGATTGGACAAGAGGGATTGTACTATTTGGGTAGCAAAAACAGAGGTGCTAATCAGCTGATCTGCATATATGTTTTCGTATACCGGACAAAAAGCTTGTTTTCTCATGATGCAGTTAATGCTCAAATTGAACAGTCAGGGAAGCTTTTATTGGGTTGCTAAGCTATTTGGTGATGACAGGTTGAATTCAAATAATTGCATGGTTTGACCTGGTTGGTAATTTAAATGATGCACCTGCGGTAACAATAGTGCTGTATTCCTGAGTTTAAACATCCCACAAAAAGCTATGGTGGTAGGGAGATGGGACCTAAGATATGAAAGACTGGAGGAGCCTGAGTTAAAGTCTGGGACCCCTTTGGGCCCAGTTGTTCAAAATTTATGACATAATTAACGATTCGTCAAAATTTCAAACATAAATATTACAAATACACTGTTATTTTTTGTTAGCTCGACTGCACGAAGTGCATAGAGCTATTGCAGTCACCCCGGTCGTCCACGTTCCCGTTCCCGTTCCCGTGCGCGTGCGCGTCACACTTGCGTTAAAGTTTTCTAGAAGTCCATATCTTGACAACCACTCATCAGAAAGCATTCATACTTGGACCATAGATACCCTGTAGGGTTAGCTTTCATTCCATGGCATCGGGCCCCTGGGTCAAGGCCAGGGGGTGGGGCTGGAGGTTAAAATCTAGAACACCTTCAAAAATGGCAATTCTTATGTTAAAGTTTTCTAGAAGTCCATATCTTGACAACCACTCATCAGAAAGCATTGATACTTGGGCCATTGACACCCTGTAGGGTCGGCTTTCATTCCATGGCATCAGATCCCTGGGTCCATGCCAGGGGGTGGGGCTAGAGGTTAAAATCTAGAACACCATTAATAATAATGGCTTTTCTGTGATATAGTATTCTAGAAGTCTATATCTTGAAAACTTTTTATCAGAGGGCTTTCATACTCGGACCATAGGTACCCTGTAGGGTTGAGTTTCATTCCATGGCATCGGGCCCCTGGGTCCATGCCTGTGGGGTGGGGCTGGAGGTTAAAATCTAGAACACTAAAAAATAGATGTACTGCTGTGTAACTTTTACAAGGAGGCATATCTTGACAACAACTTATCATAAAGCATTCATACTTCATACACTTTAGGTTCCATGACATCGGACCTCTGGGTCGGAGTCAGGGGGGCGGGGCTAGAGGTCAAAATCTAGAACTCCCCGATTTTTTTTTCTTTTTATTTCTTAATAGAAACAACTTAGGAGGATGGTTTGTCATTCATCTTTTGACTTTGTGACACTGACTTGTGTGTCATGAAGGTAAGGGTCGGTTGACCTACTTTCCATGGTTCAGTGATTTTGCCTTATATCTTGACACTCAATTAGTATATTTTCTTACTTCTTTCAGATTATGAGTACATGTTATGAGTACGACCAGGCCTTTGACCCCAATATACTTATAGGTCACTGTGACCTAATTTCACGGTTCAGTGATCTTGCCTTATATCTTGACACTCAATTAGTATATTTTCATACTTTTTCTAGATTATGAGTGAGTATGACCAGACCTTTGACCCCAATATACTTATAGTTCACTGTGACCTAATTTCACGGTTCAGTGATTTTGCCTTATATCTCGGTACTCAAATGGTTTATGAACAAACTTCTTTCAAAGTATGTTTGCGTATGACAAGACCTTTGACCCTGAAGTAGTCCTAGGTCACTGTGACCAAATTTCACGGTCCAGTGATTTTGCCTTATATCTTGACACTCAATTAGTATATTTTCATACTTTTTTCAGATTATGAGTGAGTATGACCAGACCTTTGACCCCAATATACTTACAGGTCACTGTGACCTAATTTCACGGTTCAGTGATTTTTGCCTTATATCTCGGTACTCAAATGGTTTATGGACAAACTTCTTTCAAAGTATGTTTACGTATGACAAGACCTTTGACCCTGAAGTAGTCCTAGGTCACTGTGACCTAATTTCACGGTTCAGTGATTTTGCCTTATATCTTGACACTCAATTAGTATATTTTCATACTTTTTTCAGATTATGAGTGAGTATGACCAGACCTTTGACCCCAATATACTTATAGGTCTCTGTGACCTAATTTCACGGTTCAGTGACTTTGCCTTATATCTCGGCACTCAAGTGGTTTATGAACAAACTTCTTTCACACTATGTTTGCGTATGACAAGACCTTTGACCCTAAAGTAGTCCTAGGTCAATATGACCTAATTTCACGGTTCAGTGATTTTCCTTTATATCTCGGCACTCAATTGGTATATGAACATACTTCTTTCACGATATGTATGAGTATGACAAGACCTTTGACCGTAAAGTATTCCTGGGTCACTGTGACCTAATTTCATGGTTCAGTGATTTTGCCTTTTATATCGACACTCAGTTGGTATTTTTTCATACTTCTTTCTGATTATGAATGAGTATGACCACACCTTTAACCCAAACATACTTATAGGTCACTATGACCTAATTTCATGGTTCAGTGATTTTGCTTTATATCTCAACACTGAATGGGTATATGATCATTTTTCTTTCACATTATGAGTAAGTATCACTAGACCTTTGACCCTGCAATACTTATAGGTCAGTGTGACCTTTTTTCACGGTTCAGTGATTTTGCCTTGTGTCTTGGCACTCAGTTGGTATATGAACACACTTCTTTCACAATATGAGTGAGACCTTTAAATCTTAGGTAGTTATAGTTAACTTTCATGTTTCAGTGATTTTGCCTTATTGCATCAAGCCAAAAAGATGTACGAGCATAATGCTTTGGGTTACTGGTCGGGTTTGGCCTTATGTTTGACAAAGGTCAGAAGCAGTCGAGCACGCTGTCCTGCGACAGCTCTTATTGATATTTGCTATCTATATCCATTTATCAACAAAAATAACAGTGTATTTGCTTATGTAGTTGGCATGTACTTTACGAGTTGAGGTCTATAACAATGATGTTAAGCTAACAAAGGTTTGAACAACTGGCTCCTGCTGGATTGTAAGGCAAGTGGCATGTAACCACTTTGCCACGGAGGCTTCTGTTCAAGAAAATATAGCTGATGATAAAATTAGGATAAATTATAAATTGATGTGTTACGGTGGTACATTAACTAAATATATAAAGGTCAACCTCATTATAACTCTATCTTTGGGGTCCATTGAAACAGACTGTGTTATATAAGTGAAAACCTGTTATTAACTATAGACATATTATAGCAAAGTAATAATTTTGGGAGCCATGACATGACCGTGTTATATTAAAAACCATACTATTGTGATGGAGGAGCCTTATAATCAGGTTGAACTGTAGCTCATAAATGTTTTCGTTATATTGTGCTTTGTGTCTGGAACAGCAAAAATGTTATCTTCTTGTTTCATTCCTGATTCTGAGAATGTGGAAAACAATACAATCAACATGTAATGTGCTCATTATATGCATTATGATTTTGAAAGAAGAAAATTCTTTAAACAGCTTTTTAATGTGTTATAGCTGCAAATTAGTTCACTGAGCCACTTGTGTTTATTTAAAATGGGGATTAAATTTTGAACTTTTAAAAACTTTTTAACACCTTACAAAAACTCTGTACATGCTAATGTAAGGATTACCCCATGCTTCAAAGCTATTCGAGCCTTGATGTGAGAAAACCGGTGTTAGGTCTTTCTGATCCCTGATCTGATACAAACAGGGCAGAAGATGGCTAGAATCTTGAAATTTTAGATATAAGTAGAAGAGGAATTATTTTACAATGTTTTAGTGAAAACAAAGGCACTGCTCTTCTGTGCACTTATCGCAGACATGTAGCTGATCTGCTCCTGTTTTTTTGAATAAACAAAAATCAAGTCTCATTTATTGATTCACGGTTTGGCAGTGCTGCAGAAAATTTGCTTGTTGTCTTTATGGAAATAATGCCAGGGCAAGTAGATCAGCTGTACTGCAACAGACTGCAGGCAGTCAAAATGACAGAACAGTTTCTTCAGTATATCAGTGGAAAGTGCATTGTACATTTATCTTGTTAGCTTTGTCCATATACTGTATCTGCATATGTAGCCTTGTTTTCCTGAGACCAGTGTGCAATTTTCATTTCCTAGCTTTATTTTGACACATGTTAGACTCATCTATTCTGATTAATTTCTATTACAGATTTGTTTTCATTTAATTTTATTGAGATTCAAAAAATGTGAAAAGAAAAGGGATTGATGTTTATATAGGTTAAGGGATAGAAATTTCTATAGGTGATGTGAAAATGCTTAATTTTGTGAAAAGAAAGAGTAATAACTTTATTGAAATTTGAATTTGTTATCTTTGGTTTAAACACTATTTTATTCAAAGAAATACAAACAAACATAACAAACAATGACATAGGGATAAGAAAACAAGCTTCAAAGAAGCTTATATGAATCTTCTCCTGATAATGATACGTACAAATACTATTGAGTGTAGACACAACAATAACTTGAGTGTTTAAACGTCTAAGCGTAGGAAATGGATGTGATTATACGAGCTCGGTTATTATACTTCTAAAATGAGAAAGAGGGAATGAAAATGATAGATTGAAAGTGAGTACATGTTTCCAGTTCTTCCAACGACCACAAAGCAACGAGACGGGAATATGCGGCGATCAATAGGCTTTGCAGCACCATAGCAGTGTAATTTTAAAATCGTCCTGTTTGAGTAATAAATTTATGAACTGCTTCGAATATCTTCTCATTTTCATTCTCTGACAGCCGTGAGTCACCAAAGAGCAAAGATTTAGTCGGTAAGTGAAGATATTCTGAAAGGGTTCGTGTACGTATTAATTGGTAGTTTGGGCAGTCAAAGAGAAAATGCTTAGAAGTTTCAGGGATGCCACAAGTACATAGGGGGCTGTCGACAAGTTTTTTCTTATGTAGATGTTGTTTTAGAGCACTGCATTCCAAGCGTAGACGAGAATGATGAATTTGGGCAACTCTATTTCCATAATTATAATACTTTGGGGGTTTATTAACATTTTCAGATAGCTTGCGCTTGAATTCATTGAGAGAGGTACTAGTTCTGATCTCGTTAGAAAGATTATTCCAGGCTCGTACAGCGGATGGAAGAAAAGAGTTATAGTATAACTCTGTATTTGTGCGAATGGTTGACATATTATTAGAATTCCTAAGAGAATACTGCGTTCGAGTCTGTACTAAGTCTGGCACTAGTTGATTAAGATAATCAGGACAGAGGCGGTTTATCATTTTGTAAAATATGATTAATTTTTGTTTTTCCCTACGCGCTTTCAGCTTTTCCCAACCAGTATCAATATACAATTTATCGATGCTACATAGTTTGGTGGCACCTGTAACTATTCGCATAGCTTCAATTTGTATGTCTTCGAGAAGATTTTTATCCTGTTTTGTACAATTATCCCAAACAACTCCGCTGTATTCTAGAGTTGGTCTAATAAATGAGACATACATACGTTCCAAAGATTGTCTATCAAATCTAAACTTAAATGCTCTTAGAACATTAATACGTTGCCAGGCTTTAGTTTTAATATCTGCGATATGATGACGCCATTCTAAATCTGACGAAAACGTTATACCCAAATGACGATGGCGATCAACTTCATTTATTACAACATTATTCATGATTAGAGGTGGATGATATGGCTTGAATCGCTTTTTAGAAAGTACCATTGAATCGGTTTTAGGTGGATTAAATTCTACTAACCAGTCTTTAGCCCACGAATGTATGTTTCCAAGACTTGAGTTAAGGATGACTGCTGAAGCATTTGGATCTTCTACTATAATATAGAGGCTGGTGTCGTCCGCAAATAATCTAATACTACAATTGAGCTCTGTGACAATGTCATTAATATAAATCAGGAATAACAATGGTCCTAAAATGGAACCTTGGGGCACACCAGCAGGTATTTTCATATAACTTGACGTTTTGCCGTTTATTACTACGCGTTGTTGTCGATCAGATAAATAACTTTCAAACCATTTCAATAGATGACCAGATATACCAATAGAATATAACTTATGCAATAACCCCCTGTGCCAAACCCTATCAAATGCTTTTGTTATATCTAAAAATACTACTCGAACTTCTTTTCCTGCATCTACTGCTTCACAAAATGTATCATATAAATTAATAAGTTGGTAGGTAGTCGAATCCCCTTGTATGAAGCCTGACTGAAACGGAGTGAACACTTTGTTTTCAATACAATAATTATACACGTACTTATGAACTGCTCGCTCCATCGTTTTACCCAAGATACTTAATAGTGAGATTGGTCGATAATTATTACAAATTTGTTTATCCCCTTTTTTGTAAACAGGTGTAACATGTGCCTTTTTCCAGGCTTGCGGAAATTGTCCAGAATTAATAAGCCGATTGAAAAATTTACTTAATGGAGTTGATAATTGGTTAGCTCCTTCTTTAAGCAAGCGAGGACTTACCAAGTCAGGGCCCGAAGCTTTAGATATGTTCAAAGATTTAAGGATATCTCGAACATCGGATGTAGTTATATCAATTTGTTTAAGACGTGCATATGTTGGTTCAGGAAGCAGAGGAGGGAATTTATTAGCATCAATAAGTCTTGACTGATCAATGAAGTATTCGTTAAAAATTTCTGCCTTCTCTTGGTCATTTTCAATGGTCATATTGTTGTGCTTCAGATCTGGTATGGGCTCACTGCCTTTATCGAGATTAAGAATTTGCTTTGATAGTTTCCACCACGTTTTTAAATTTTTTGTGTTAGTTTGTAGTGCGAGAGCGATGCGATTTTCATAATCAGATTTTGCAGAACGTATTTTCCCATTAATTGAATTGCGTAATCTACGAAATTTAGCCCAAACTTCAAAAGTGTTTACTGATTTAGCTTTACGGTGTAATCTCATCCTTCGGCGTATTAATTTACGAATTTCGTTTCGCATCCATGGCGGATCTTTAGGTCTTATGGTCACCATTTTATTAGGAATAGATTTCGTTGCAGACTCTAAAATTACGGAAGTAACTTTACTAGCCACTGTATCGACATCACCAACGAGTATGTCGTCCCAGTTGTATTCAGTTAGAAGTTGTCTGTATTTAGTATAATCACCTAGGTCATATTTCCATATTTTCCGACTATAACAATTCTGTTTAGGCTTAAGAAATTTTAAAAGAACCGCTACTGGACAATGAAATCTTATAAGGTTAGGTATAAATGGATCACACACCGCGCTGGCTAAGACATTATTTGTTTTATTTACCAAAATTACATCTATTAAGGAGGAAGATGATTCAGTAAAGTGCGTAGATTCGTCTATGAGTTGTTTTAGATTATAAGTTTGCATTAGATTCTGTAATTTTTTGCTTCTGTTATTAACAAGTAAATCATTGTTGAGGTCACCTAGAATTACAATATCTTGCACGTTTGTACTCTTAGCTCGGTCGATAGATTCATGAATTAAGCTCCAGTAGTCCAGGTTCGCATCAGGAGGTCGATATATTCCACATACGAGAATATCGTGTCCGCGAATCTTAACTTGAATCCAGACGCACTCTAGACCGTTCAGTTCTAAGTCTCTCCGACGCACGACGTTTAACGTTTGTTTTACGTAAATTGCTACCCCTCCAGAACGAACGTCTCTGTCACATCTAAATGGATTTCTGTAGTTTACGACATTTATATCATTATCGCATATGTCAGCATTTAACCAGGTTTCTGTAAAAACATAGATGTCGAAAGTTTGCATTTCGTACTGTAAAACATCAATTTTAGGCAGAATGCTTTGAACATTAAAATGACAAATGCCAAGATGGTCATCATATGGGGGTAATGATACACTTGATATACTTGTATCAGAGCTCGAACTATCGATAGATAATGGACCAGGGTTTGGCTGAACGTCTCCACAACATAACAGAAGTGAAATTAACCATGTGATTGCTAGCAATATCATAAATATACTATATATTTTCTTTAGAAAATAATAGTTATGTATGAACTTAAACGTCGCCGGACGTCGGCGTTTGTTTGCGCTTATTAGTTTACATAGATTACGATTAGCTTTTAAACTATGTTGGATTGCAAAAAAAGGCAAAATTGTAACATCGAATCGTAATAGGAAGTTCAATAACAATGCTAAAACCATAGACCATGCTGCTCTATTGGTGCTACTGTGCCTACGATATCTACCGCGTGGGCCCCGGGTCACAATACTGCATTTTGAAGGAGTCATGAGTAACATTAACATTTCACCAGTGAAAAATAACAATCATCAAGAGTGTCCCGGGGGTCACGCGTGCAGAGGCCGAGACCACCGCACACCGCACCGTTGCTCTGCTCGCGAAGGATAGAACTGGAATCATGATGACAAGGTGAAGATGATGATAATAATGAAACATCAAGAATCATGGATATGACCGGTACTTTAGGGCAATTTTGACAATATAATATTATTGTTCTGTCTATGTTTTCAGTGGCGTTTGCCAAGCTATAGTATATAATAAATATGCATATGCAGTAGTGACACTGCTATATACTATCAAAATTTTCAAGACGGAGCTTGAACCTTAAGAAGATTTATGATGATCGAAAATGATCGACTCAGTATCGAAAATGATCGACTCGGTATCTGGGGATATATAGACGCGGTCATTGAACAGACACTTAAATTCCGCACAACATTTTGAAAGGATGTCATATCTACAATTTCAAAACGAAAAAGAAAACAGATGAAATGACGATGAGCCTGTGTGTGAGAAAACCAACAATTTGAGTTCCGACCAGGTCCAACACAAACCAGCCTGTACAGTCAGAGAAGATGGTAAGAAGCTTGCAATTTTGGAATCAAGAAGAAGAGGGATTCTACTATTGGTGTAGCGAAAACAAAGGCGCCGCTCAGCTTCGCGGTTACCGCAAAGCTGATCCGCGCCTTTGCTTTCGCCTATGCAGATTGCCGGTCTTCCCATGCGGCGGCTCACAATGATATTTTGACAAATGAAATTAAGATATATACTCAAAGTATTACATTTCATAGTATAAAGTCGTTTAAATATATATACAGAGCAAGCAACCTGTGCAATACACACAGCCCACGGATAGCATCTATTTTGGAGGGACACAAACATTCTAACATCAGGATTTTAGTCACGAGAAAAACCATTACAAGACTGTCCCAAACCAACATGAAATATTTACAAATTCAGACAAAATGGTTGATCCATTATACATGTAATAAATAAAAGACGCCGTAGCAAAATCCGTCACAAGACAGGCTCAAGTCACATAAATATTATGATTCTGGGAAGATTCTTAGTGTACAACTCACACAAATTTCGCGCATAACTACATAACTTTTATAATGGCTGATGCATCATGGACTTTGCTTGTTAACAAAATCACAATAAAAGTGATTAAGCGCCAATCGGCAGCAATAGGATCTAATAGACTCATGATAAAACCTTCACGAACGTGCTTACGCCCACTAAAATGTTACACAACTTAAGAAAGATATAATATGGATGCGCAGAAACACCGAATGCACAAATAAGCCTTCCATTGACAAAGCTTACATATAGTGCGTATTAAAATAGGTAATACGCGATATCCAATTAAGATTCAGTTAATAATTTGCCTGTATCACGAGAATACCATATCTTAATGAAAGGCTGAAATCTGTATTTACCATGATAAAAATGCATGTAACTTCCGAACACAAAATTGTTAGATAATTAAATTAGAGTGTTTTCAATCAGAAATTAATAAGACTGCATTTGTGCGCAGGCAGACATGGGTACTTCAATCCCGTGACATAAAACAAGCAGCCGCATGACTCGACCCAAATTGTTTGAATTGACCACTGCATAGTAATGTGACATAAAGTTATTCACCCGTTAATAACACAGGCGTAAGAAGGTTGACAGTTATGGGTTTTAGCATGTATACTCATGGACCAAATTAACGATCCATTGGAGTCGCGCCGGAACTGATGACGGATCCGGTTCCAGTACTTTTCTTGGAGTCTTTCTTTCGATCGATGGGCTTCTTGCTGGCTAATCTGTCAATGTCTAACTCTGATTTAATCTCATATTTCGCATCTTTTGCGTCTTTAATATACACTTTACCATTGTAAGCCCATGCGCCATTCAGTTTGTCCGCTTTGAAAACTTTCCGCGCTTTATAGAGTAGATTGCTTCTAAGCCTTGTCAGATCATCGTTGAAATATAAATCGTCCTCCAAGTCCTGCTTCTTCTCCATGAATGCGTGTTTAGCTCTGTACGATGTACACTTGACTAATATGGCTCGGGTTTTCCCATCAGCTTTTACACCCACGCGATGAGACCTATCGATATCTTTTATATCAATATCAACAGAGTATTTATTCGCGATATCGATAACGATCTGGTCAGTAGAGCGCTGGTCATCTTCGCTAATCCCGGAGATTCTAAAAGAATTCCGCCTACTATATTGCTCTAATTCGTCACCACGCCATTTTACATCATCCATCTCATCTTGCATGGTAACTATGTCACTTCGTAAGTCGGCATTCTCCGATTCAAGCTCATTAACCCGTGACCGTAGTTTAGTATTATCGGTTTGAAGCGACTTTATTTTTCCATCGTACTCCGATCTGAGGGCACCAACTCGCTTGTCGATCATAACCTCGATGTCTGGAACCATTATCGAGCGAACCGCACGGGCTATACGATCTATGTCCTCGTCAGAAATTTTCGATGCCATAACTTGTTTCCGATCGACTTTCGCTACAGGTGTACTGCTGTCAGGAGGGGCCGAATCAATAGAGTCAGAATGACTGGAATTTAAATCGGCTTCTATAAGATGTAATGTATCGTTTAAATCACTGAGTAGCTTCTCAGATGCCTGCTTCGTTCGTTTATATGAATCGCTTGGATGTTGAAGAGGCGAGGATGCGTCACGTTTCTTGTTTACAACAGGCGATCGAAGATCTTCATTCATAACGTGTCTTGAGTTTATAGCTTGGTCATACAGGTACACACAGTAAGTTACATTTGGCCAACAGTATACTTCAAAAATTTTTGACCGTGGAGCACCCCATTTGAATATATATGCTACCAAATCGTCGTGGAGGGGCTCACAAGGGGAACGTGTTAGTTGGCCAAAGAAATCACTGAATTTCACAAATGTTAGCTTTTTGAAAGTTCATGAATGTATCTACATAGACATACTTTGTTTAATAATCCATTCGCCCCTTTTTTGGTACCGAAAAAGTCCGTAGAAATCACATTAAAATTCTATTTTTCCATACCGCTTAAAACACCGATACAACACAACACAACACTCGTCAAATTATAATTTGTTATCTTTAAATCTTTTTAAGTTTTCAGCTGATTAAATTTGTGGTGTGACATGACAAAAAATGAAATGAAAACAGAAAAAAATGCCATGGTGCAATTTATTCATTTAAAGACACTGATCAGAAAAAGAAATTGGCTTTGTGAACAGAACTGTCAAAAATCCAGATGTCTGTTTTGGTTTGGCTTGGATAAAGGGGTAGTCAAAATGCGAAGATACATAATAAACCTTAACCATTTTTTTACATATACATTGTTTGTTACAGCACGTATAGCACTGATCATTGCTCAGGGTTCAAACTAACCAACAGTTATGAGAAGTTTAGGGAGAAGTTTTGTCTCTTCCCAAGAATATTTGGGAGAAGTTTTTACTTGACTTTCAGGTATGCCTATATATATGAGCCACCTCGTGGGAAAACCAACAATGTGGTTTCCGAACAGGTCTGACACAAATCGGCCTGTACAGCTACAGAAGCAGGTTAGAAGTTTGAAATTTTGGAGTTAAGTAGAGGAGGAATTGTACTATCCGAGTAGCGAAAACAAAGGCGCTGATCAGCTTCGCAGTTACTGCGAAGCTGATCTGCGTCTTTGTTTTCGCCTATGCAGATTGTTGGTTTTCCCATGAGATGGCTCATATTTTATACATTTTCACTTCTCCCTCAGCTGAAAATAGGGAGAAGTTTGTTCTTTTGGGGAGACTGCCCTGTAGGCTATTCCCTGTTGCTTGACCCTAAATGGTCAATTTTCGCTATTTTTAAGCATGAAAGCATTAGCCAATGTCTGTGTGGATGCGCTAGCTGCAAGGCTCTGTCTTCAAGAAGAGAATACCCTGAATTCCTGTACAGTAAATGTATTTGATTTTGAAATTGACAGAAATCGACACACCCTCTTGTACCACACAAACAGTAAGAAGCACCTGTTGAATAATTTTAAGGGCATCAATAATTCACAAGGTTTAAAGTTTCTCTGTTAACCATACATTAAATCACTAACTAGCATTGAAAAAAGGATGATAAAATTTAAAAATTACATGTTATATTGTCCTTCTTACAAAATTAATTTCATTGACTGCCTGTAAATTTTTTGTCAATTTGTTGGATGATTATCATCCTCAGCAGGTGATAATGCTTTTAAATGTGGAATTAAATCCATCAAAAAGAGCTTGGAAGAAAAACTGGCCTAAATTCCCTCAGAAATTTAGCTTATTTAGTGGCTTTTTGCATTATAGCATATGAACACCAGTTTAACAGTAATAATTTATAGAATAATGTATCCTGGGTATGTTTATTTTGCCTTGTGTATTATAAGGGGGTGGGGTTGGGGTTGAGGGTAGGGAAGGGGCAGTAAGATTTGAAAAGAAAAACAGGACACACATTTTCTTCTTCACAGACAAAAAATATCAAGGACTGGGTGAAAGATAATAATCATATACATGTACCAAGTATTTATGTACAAATAAAAAGGCAGCCACATTGATAAAACTATCCAGGTCCTAAAACATATCCTCACACCCCCTCCCCATCAGAATTAAATGGCTGCTCCCTTAAGATCTAGGTTTTTGATCATAGACTGGCTCTATGATGAAAAATCTTGATCATTCGAATGCTTGAAAAAGGAATGTTCATGCTAATTTCTCTCAGCAGGGTGTGGATGTAAGAAAGGGCTGATTTGAATGTAATTATAGTTTGTTACACAAAATGTAAATTAGATAAAGTGAAAATTGAATAACAACAAACATGTAATGTAACAGAATTTTATAATGATAGATTTTAGTCTGTTTAATGGAATTCCATGGTTTTGTTATACTTAATTTGTATTAAAGGAATGTTCGTGAATGTGCTGGTCAGTCTTATAATGTATTTAGATTTTTGAATGTAACTTTAGTAAAACATGAAATTAAATTTAAAATTTAAACTTGGTTACTGGGCTTAATTGAGCCGCGACGCGAGAAAACCTGTCTTTGGGGTTTACGACCAGGTCTGACACAAACCAACCTGTACAGTCACGGAAGCAGGCTAGAAGCTTGAAATTTCGGATATAAGAAGAAGAGGAAATGTACTATCCGTGCAGCGAAAACAAAGGCGCTGATCAGCTTCGCGGTTACCGCGAAGCTGATCTGCGGCTTTGTTTTCGCATAGGCAAAAATCCGGTTTTCTCACGATGCGGCTCAATTTATAGTGGGCTTCATTTTATAGTGTATATAAAACATGGAAAAAAATAAGCTAGGTGCACTTCTAGCTAACAATGTCTGGAAACACACACACACATGCAAACACACTCACACGCACACACACACACACACACACACACACATTCAGAACAATCAATGGATTTGTGCATGTGCAAGTTTTGTTTGTATGGCCTCCCTGTAACTTCCTGTCAGGCAATCTTTAATTATATCACTGGTTAACCACTTCGAAAGCCTGAGTCTGCCAAGGAAAAGAGTGCAAGTCAAGTTTCCTTACATTTGAGCCTTGAAGCGAGAAAACCGGTCTTCGGGGTTTCCGACCAGGTCTTACACGAACCAACCTGTACAGTCACAGAAAAGAGCTAGAAGCTTGAAATTTTGGAGTTAAGTAGAGGAGGAAATGTACTATCCGAGTAGCGAAAACACAGGCGCTGATCAGCTTCGCGGTTACCGCGAAGCTGATCTGCGCCTTTGTTTTTGCATAGGCAATTATCCGGTTTTCTCGCGTAGCGGCTCATTTAATCCTTAACTGTTTACTTGAGTGGTCATATTTTCAAGCATATTTTTAGTGACATGACATGCTAAAAATGAGTGGATTCCCATAAAATGGAGGCAACATCCTGACATGACCATAGCTGTTATCTCATGGGGCTCTAAGCCGCAAATCAAACGAACAAAACCTGTTGTAGTTTTGATGGGTTATTTGGTCTTTAGAGTGTCAGACCAGGCCTGACACAAACAAGGCTCTAAAAATGAAAAAAAAGGCTCAGTAGGTTTAATTTTTGGAAATAGAGAGATTTTACTACCTGCATATGTGTATTGAGATCATACTTATTTGGCATTAGTGTTATTAAAAGAGCAATAAGTCTCTGTATTCCTTCATCTTTTTCATACTTGTTTACTTTACAGTGCAGAATCTTGAAAGTACAGTAGATATTTAAAGATTGAAAAACACATGCAGAACGGCAGATTTTTGTGGTATGACCTTTGTGAAACCTTTCAGTGTCATACATATATGGCTTCAACTATTTTCAGTTATCACATGACAAATATTTTTATACACAGATGCATCAACAACAATAATTGTGAATTGAACTGAATTGTGGAATGGAAAAAAATAGTGTTATAGGTCTGACACAAATGTGTGAAGATCTAAAACATGAAAAGATAATCAGAAGTTTCATTACAAAATCTCGCCCATGCAATGAACAAGGAACTAGACTGAAAATTTCATTGGACAAATTTTGATAGTTTTAATATTTTTGCACTAAACATAGATTGTGGGTACATGTTAGAACTGCCTCACTGAGGCAGTTCTATCTAGTACCCACAATCTATGTTTTGGATCAAAAATAAGTAAAAAAAAGGAATACCCCTGCAAACCTGAGTTTTTCTATATAAAAGTGGGGTTTAAGGGGGTATACATTACATTGATATGTTTGTGTGATGTGAATATCAAAAAGAAGAAGGACACTGGAGTGAAAACATTTAAGGTCTTGAAATCTAGCTTCTGTGCTGAGTTACGGTGCAACTGATCCTGTGTCTTTGTTGTACACTTATTCCTATGACATGGTTGAAATAAATGTATTACAAGAAGATTTTTACAGAAAAAAATGCTGACATAATTGCATAGCATGTACATAATGGGCCGCATCATGAGAAGACCGGATTTTGCCTATGCGGAAACAAAGGTGCATATCAGCTTCGCAGTAACTTCGAAGCTGATCAGTGCCTTTGTTTTCCCTACACGGATAGTACAATCTCTCTTCTTTTTAAATCCGAAATTTCAAGTTTCTAGTCTGCTTCTGTGACCAGGTCGATTTGTGTCAGACCTGGTTGAAAATCCCAAAGACCTGTTTTCCTGCATCGCGGCTCATATTTAATGTACATGTATCATATGCAGCAAAAATGCAGTTGTTCTCAAGATCAAGTAATTGTGTAAAATTTACCAGCTTTAGGATATTATGTTTCATTTGAGCCGCCTCGTGGGAAAACCAACAATCTGCATAGGCGAAAACAAAGATGCAGATCAGCTTCGCGGTAACCGCGAAGCTGATCAGCGCCTTTGTTTTCGCTACTCAGATAGTACAGTTTACTTCCTAAATACGAAATTTCATGCTTCTAGCTGTCTTCTGTGACTGTACAGTCAGCCTGATTTGTGTCAGACCTGTTCGGAAGCCACATTGTTGGTTTTCCCACGAGGTGGCTCATTTATTGTTGAAGGATGTCATTGGAGGTTGGTATATATTATTACAGTTTTAGTTTTAATACGGTTTTTATTTTTTTCTAATATAAATCTACATTTCAATAATTTGGATGCAATATTCCTGTATCTTGAATTGAAAGAAAATACAGGATTATAAGAGACTGCCAGACTTTTCGGTAGTACATGTAATAGAATTTTGAAAATTTGACTAAAAATGATTTTTGAAAATTGGAGGAAAAATTTTAGTTGTGCTATTATTTTGTGTATTTTTTTTTTTTAAATTGGAGTAAACTCCTTCATATTGAACTTGAGAAAACTACTTACAGGTTTAAACAATTACAATTGTGCTGTGATGCGACAAAACTGGTCTTCGGGGTTTCCCACCAGGTCCGACACAAAACGGTCTTTGCAGCCACAGAAGATGGCTAGAAGCTTGTAATTTTGGATTTAAGAAGAAGTGGAATTGTACTATCCGTGTAGCAAAAACAAAGGTGCTGTGTCTTTGTTTTTTAAGCATATGCAGATTGTTTTTTATCTCATCTCTTGTGACCATCATAAGGAAATAAATAGCGAAATGATTAAAATTACCATGTTGAGGACTAGATACTGAGTTTAGATCATAGTTTGTCTGTCCGAGTATTAATGTATTGTTCGGTAATATTGTTTAATGAGGAAACTTTATACATATCTCACTAACTGTAGCCGCACTGTCTGTCTCCCAATGATTTTACCATGAGCCACAACATTAGCAACCGGTCTTGAAGATTTCCAACCAGGTCATGCACAACTCAGCCTGTACAGTCATATAAGAAGACTAGAAGCTCGAAATTTTGTGTTTAAGTAGAAGTCTGCCTTTTTAGCAAAACAAAAGCGCTGATCAGCTGTGCCGCTGATCTGCAGCTTTGTTTTTGGCACAGTCAAAAATCTGGTTTTCACATGAGGCAGGTCACCATAACAAGCTGAAACAATTTGTCAACACCAAGGTGATATGTATTGTGATTTTTATATCTGTAAAAAGGTAATTTTCAAATAAATCTGATGTACAAATAATATTATTGTTTTCTCATTTTGCTCTTAACATGGATTGCATTCTATTGCTTATATGAAATTTGATACATAATTACTGTAAACTTGTCTGGAATTCATGTTTTGTTTTTTATCATTTTCTTATAACATTGTTCTGCTGTTGCCATGGTATAAGAAATAATTTTACTTAACATTGAATTATCGTGATTAACGCAGAATGTTGGAGGGCTCACAACGGCACAGCCGGATTGAATTAAAATATCGCATCTGCCCGACAACATCACGCATTAATCAAAGGTAATTAATTAACCATAATGTAAAATTATTTTGATTCTAACACGACTAACAAATAAATGCTTACATTTTAAAACGTTTTCCAGTGGATTCATTTGCGGCGGACATGAATGTTTATGTGGGACGTCACAAAAATGCCTCCTTACGTGCGTTATTTTGTTTACAGTGAATTATTGTTAATTTGCAAACGGTGACATTTCCATTAGGTTCAATGGGAAAGACGATAACGTCTTATTAGAATACATGAGCCACCTCATGAGAAAACCAACAATCTGCATATGCGAAAACAAAGGCCCAGATCAGCTTTGCAGTAACTGCAAAGCTGATCAGCGCCTTTGTTTTCGCTACTCGGATAGTACAATTCCTCTTCTACTTATATCCGAAATTTCAAGCTTCTAGCTGTTTTCTGTGCTTGTACAAGTCAGTTTGTGTTGGACCTGTTCGGAAACCACATTGTTGGTTTTCTCACGAGACGGCTCACATAATAACATGTTGGAGGAGTTCTGGCTACTGAATTTCCGTTACTTCTCTGCTTACGCTTAATTGGGCTTGTAGGTATAGCTTGATTTTAACATAGACGCGTCAAAAGATCGACAAGTCTACCAAGTAGCATGTGAAGGTAGTACTACTATAAAAAAAATCCCATTTCTACTAATGCAAAATCAGGTCATTTCACCAACCTGTCAAATTTTGTCTGGGCTAAAGTCATAATTATGAACTGTAACATTCAGCGGACAAGAACATTACTTACCAGTAGCAGTCAAAAAATATGGGGTTATGCGGCATTTTTTGAGCAACTGTCATCCATTGTAAACAATCCTGGTCCGCAGTAAATTCAGTGGGCCATATGCAATATATTTTTCTCACTGGAGAGGTTGAAAATGGTGTAAGAAAATAATTTTATTTATTTTATTAAATACTTTGAATAGCTTTCCCAAAAATATTTCACTTTTACCAATAGCAATAATCAGCAGCCAGAAAAGTTTCATTGTGTGACAGAATGCTCTCCCCAAAAGAGGCGGCGCTTGCATAATGAGTAAATATTTATAGTAGTGCAACCTGAAAGGATATTCAGATTGTAACAGTGCAAATGCTTACTGTGCATGCAGCCGAAGTGTAAAGGAAAACATGCGGTATGTTTGTAGTGATTTACCTTTCACATGATAGTTCATGGACTCGTCAATCTTTTGACTTGTCTGAGGTCAAAATCGAGCTACATATATACATATATAGTTGTTGATATTAAGGTTAAAGGTCCCAGTCAACAACTTTTCAGTCATATGGAGACAGAGCCACCACTTCCTGAGTATTGACCAGTACTCTAGTAAGTTCATATGGCTCGGTGAAGAACACAACACGGCGCCCTGTTGTTGGCTAGTCTGTAGAACACAGGACCTCTTGATGCAGAGTCTGATGCTTTACCGACAGGCCCAATGAAAGCATCATGGCATAGAAATGTTGATTTAATGATGTCCATCATATTTTTCAGGTTCCACAATTGAGAAGATGAACAAAACAAAGAGAGAGCCAACCACCCCACCCCCAGTAGTGGAATGTGCCTGCTACCCCCCTGATATGTGTGCAAATGGACTGGACCATTGCTTCACACCATATGGGGTGAGTTGTATACATAGATTGTTAATACCGTATTCATTCTAATTAGCGCACATTGCACTTAACTTCCAAAATAACTAAAAGTTAAGGTAACAAAATATTGTTCTAATTAGCGCACACTACGAATGAAAACAACAAAACAAAATGCTGAAATAACCATGCCAAATTTATCAATGGTGATGTCATTGAATTGTTCAAAATGTTGAAAAGTAGTTTTTGATCATTTACGGTTAAGTATTAATGTGTCTAATGCGGAATTAATGTGTAGAATTGATGTAAAATACCAATATACTATTCAAGCAGTGTGTGCTTATGCACATGTTTTTCTGAAACAACTGGGGTGTGCGCTTATTGGAGCATGTGCGCTAACTAGAAGGAATATGATAAGTCATTTTTTTCTTATAAGAATGGAGGGACCAGGAATTGATCCAATTGAATTTAAAATCCGAACATAAGACACCAGGCGGGAACGAAGCACAACACTCAAGTGGCTATTCTAGGGATACCTTTGATTTTCGCCCATCTCTTAGGAGTTGAAATAAGCTTGAAAAACATAAAACTAAATAAAAAGTATATAATTAGCTAGGTTGACCTAAACTATAAATACTGTATTTCAGTGTTACAAGACCCTATCCCTCACAGAGCAGGGTGGGGAAGAGAAAATGTCTATGGGTTGTAGCAGTAGTGACCATAGTAACCTGATGGTGTGCCACGTCAACATGAGCCACATTGTAGCGGTGTCATGCTGCCACAATGGAACAAGATGTAATGAGAATCTATCTCCGCAGAGGCGACCATATCCGGTATATCATCCAGGTTTGTAGAATACATAACTTTATTAGACTAAAAGGGTTTTGTGTTTGAAAAATGTCAATATGAGCCACATTGTAGCAGTGTCATGCTGCCACAATGTGACACGGTGTAATGAGAATTTGTCTCAGCACAGGTTAGTATTTTAGGCTGTTTTTGGATTAAGGAGATTGAATGATTGGGTTTTCAAACCTATGGTGTATAATGTCAGTGTGAGCCACATTTTTGCAGTATCATGCTGCCACAATTGTACAAAGTGTAATGAGAATTTCTCGGCTAAATAGTTGAGGATTTCTTGCTTCCACAATAGAATGATGTAATGAGAATTTGATCTCCACAGACTGAGGCTACCATATTCTGTGTATTGTTCAGGCCAGTATTTTAAGGACATTTCTTGGATTTAGAAAAAAAAATTGATTGGCCTCTGTGTCCAATACATGTATTTATATATAGCTAATGTAAGCCTAATATTTGCAGTGTTGATTGCCACAGCAGAAAATGGTTTAAATCAGAGCCTGTGACCACAATGGCAACCATAATCAACATGCAAACATGTCCATGTACATGTAATGAATACCCCCTTGAACCCCACTTTTATATAATAATAGAACAACTGAGGTCTGCAATGGTATACATTTTTTTTTCTTATTTTTTCTCAACATAGATAAAGGGTACTTGTTAGAACCGCCTCGGCAAGGCGGTTCTAACATGTACCCACAATCAATGTTTTGATTAAAAATATTAAAAATATCTTTTTTTTTCCCAATGAAATTTTCAATTTTTGCTTCAGAACAAATTTTCTGTACATTGCATGGGCAAGTTTCAGTAATGATAATGTTTTTTTTTTCAGAAACAGCCTCAGCACCTATCAACCTTGATCTCTTACTATTCATCGGTCTACCATTGGTTGGCTGTTTTGTCATTCTTGGAATAATCGTGATGCTGTTCCACTTTAAACACAAAAAGAAAATGGAGTCCTTGTCGACGCAGGAACAAAATTTACTAGGGGATGATGGTATACGGGCCCAACAAGTAGGGGACAGCACTCTAGGGGTAAGTTTCAATTTAAAGGACCACAAACTTACAGATTAATGTTCTTTGTATGAAAGATACGATGTAGCTCATTACTTAGCAACAACTTTCATTCACCATCATGCAAACATGTCCATGCAATGAATATCTGTTTAAACTCCACTTTTATGTAGTAAAACAGGGTTTACAGGGGTATACCTATTTTCCTTCTGAATCTGAATAGTTTACTGGTGACACGCCAAATGACATTATTTCACCAGGGGGTTCGGATGGGGGAGAAATTAGTCCCTTGAACGCACGAGTGAAGCGAACTTGGACACACAGTCATCAGACATTTCAGCAGAGGAGACAAGTGAATCAGGGAGGTCATTCCAGTCCCTGATAGTCTGTGGAAAGAAACTACTTTTGTACGCTTCTTTGCTAGCTGAAGGTATCTGAAAAGCCAATTAATTTAGAGTGTTGATTTCTACAACGCCTATTCTTTGGGATAAGGTCATCTGTGGGTATTCTGGCTTTACTCTTTAGACCTTTGTATAACAATATAAGTCTACTATCCTTCCTCCTTTTCTTAAGAGATTCCCATTTCAGTTGACCTAAAATGCCAGTCATGCTCCCAGTTTCAAAAACATAATTTCCCGTCACAAACCTTGCCGCACGATTTTGAACCTTTTCCAGTTCTTCCTGGAGGCCATGAGTGTGAGGGTCCCAAACTGAGCTTCCATATTCCAAGACCGGCCGCACCAGTCCTTTATAAGCTGCTTCTTTCACATCTGGGGGACAAGAATACAAATTTCTCCTCAAGAATCCGAGAGTTCTGTTAGCCTTATTTCTGATCCAAAACATAGATTGTGGGTTACTCAGTGAGGTGGGTCTAATGTGTACCCACAGTCATTGTTTTCAGCAAAATTATTAAAAAATATAAAAATTCTTCCATTCAGTTTTTCAATTTTTACAGCTGAAAAATTCTCTGTATATTGCGTGGGTAAGTTTTCGTAATGCTTTGAATCTTTAATCAGAGTTCTCGATAACTCCAATCTGGGCGTATTTTTACGCGTTTTGCATTTCGTACGCCTAAAATTCACTGCCGTGGATTCTCGCATAAGCAATGTTTTTTCTGGCGACGCGTCCAAAAATTATCCATAAATTAGGTGAGAAAATTAGCTACCGCTGAGAGATCAAGGCATCGTAGCTGCTAGACATTGTTCAAAGATCAAACTAGTGACCGACACGTGCCACTGACATGGGGAAGCAGTAGGCGTGAACTATTTGTACCCTGAGCCAATCAGAGCGCAGTAAGCTGACAATCAAGTTTTTGTTGATGGAGATTGACAGGTCAATTTTCACGGATCACAAATTTGTGTTGATTCATAGGATGTTTATTGTCAGGTCCTTATCTACACAAAGGGATGATAGGAAAACAAGATGTTGTTGAAAAATATTATTAGCGATAATTAAAAGACGCTGCAATGAAAAAAGTGTACGCAAATATGTTCGTCGTAATTTTGGTATGAAAACCCGCTTTGGAGATGGAACAATTTATACAATAGAGAGATTGTTTTCTGGTGTGATTTTGCGGTTTTTTTTGCACGTTTCCACTCCTATTTGCTTAAAAATTCTCTGAATGAGAGAATGAATCACAATTTCTATTGTCTTTAAGAAATTCTGAATGAGAAATTGGCAGAAAAGAAGAAAAAACGCACCTTTCTATGGCCACGAAAACTAATAACATTACATCGGTCCCTTTCAAGCACGAGCATTCTTTGTAATGAATATATAGAGCAGTCTCCTGGCATAGGTATAGGTCTTAATTGCCTTCATGTGTGATAAAAGCACTCATTTATAAATTTTGGAGGGTTCTACTTCAGCAAAGTTGACAGAATCTGTAACAATTTAGCGACCTCTGGAAAAAACAAGTATAGGGTTTTGTAAAAAAAAAAAAAAAAAAAAAGAATTTTATAGGACATGTGCAAATTTTAAGTGGAATCCTTGTTGAGAAAAAAGTTTTTTGAAATATATTATTAAGGGTGAAACTCCAAGTTTTCTTGGTCAAACTCCAAGTTTTCATTTCTGACTCCAACTTTTTCCATTGAAGGATTCTTAGAATCCTGTTTTCAAAATCCTTGTGAGAACTCTGTTTAATGCAGTAGTTTTATTTCATACCTCAGCCTAAAAACATTACAAAAACATGCTCATGTAATGGATAGGCTTTTCCTATCATGCCAAAGTTGTAAAAATAAAAAAAAAATCAGTTGAAAAAATTTGTGTATTTTCTAATTTTTACTCAAAACAGGTACACTTTAGACCTTTACTAGTACCCACACTGTTTTGGAAATAGGTATACCCCTCAGCACCCTAGTATGACCATATAAAAGTTGGCTGTAAGGGGGTTAACGTTTCTCAGACATGTTATTCTGATGTATGCAAAATGTTTAATATTTTCATAACACCAGTTTTAAGGGAAAAAATGGGCTTGCAAATTGCATGGACATGTTAAATAGCATGATAAGATATATGTTTACAAATCATGTTGTTTTCATGGTCCATTTAGTTAAATGGATTAAAATGAATTTGTTTACAAACATTGCTCACTTTCATGGCTCTCCCTAATATCTATTCATAGTTATTTAATTTAACATTTGAGCTGTGCCATGAGAAAACCAACATTTTGCGAAAACAAAGGCACAGATCAGCTTTGCAGTAACTGCAAAGCTGATCAGCGCCTTTGTTTTCGCCACACAGATACAGTAGTACCATCCCTTTTCTACTTGTATCCGAATTTTCCAACATCTAGCCTGTTTCTGTGACTGTACAGGCCGTTTTGTGTAGGACCTGTTCGGAAGCCACATTGTTGGTTTTCTCATGACGCGGCTCATTTAATTCCTGGCAGGAAATGCTGGATGAATCATGTACATCGGGAAGTGGCTCTGGTCTACCATTTCTTGTACAACAGACAGTTGCCAGACAGGTCATGCTGGTTGAATGTATAGGTAAGTATAGCAATGGAGCCTATGTTGCTATATTTAATAGTTATTGAATAGTTGAGACTTCATGATACTTGAGCATTGGTTCCACAGCTGAGAATGAATATGTAGTCTTAGTTACTCTATGAATTATGGGCATATATTGTGAAGTGTCCCCAGACTGCTGTTTCTTGTACAACAGACAGTCGCCAGGCAAATCATGCTGCTTGAATGTATAGGTAGGTACATGTATACCTATGGAGCCTGTTGATGTTACTACATAGTCATTGAATAGTTGCACATCTTTTTTAAATCGTCTTTTACATAATAAGACATAAATTTGTACTGTTGAACTGATAATGTCAGGGGACACATCCAGGATTTCTGGAAGTGGGGTTCAAACCCATCAAAGGGTTTTTAGCTCGCCTGTACAAATGTACAGGAAGAGCTATCGCAGTCTTCTCAGCGTCTGCGTTAGCCTAAGTGTGGGTGTTGCTCAAATGTTAAAGTTTTTGGTTAAAGTTTTTGTAAGTCTATATCTCTTGTACATGTAGATGGATTAGGTTGATACATTGCATGTTGGTATTGGTCTGAAGTTTTATTCTGTACCATCAGGACCCACCTAGATGACATTGAGGTCAAGGTCATGGACTTAGAAATTTTTTGTTAAGTTTTTGGTTAAAGTTTTTGTAAGCCTATATCTCTTGAATATGTAGATGGATCAAGTTGATACTTTGCATATTTATAGATATTGGTCTGAAATTTTATGCTGTACCATCATGACCCACCTGACTGACCTTGAGGTCAAGGTCACAGACTTTGAAATTTTGTGTTAAAGTTTTTGGTTAATATTTTTAAGTCTCTATCTCTTGAATATGTAGATGGATCAAGTTGATACTTTGCATATTGATAGATATTGGTTTGAAGGTTTATGCTGTACCATCATGACCCACCTGAGTGACCTTGAGGTCAAGGTCACAGACTTAGAAATTTTATGTTAAAAATATTTTGGGTTAAAGTTTATAAGTCTATATCTCTTGAATATGTAGATAGATCATGTTGGTAGATACATGAATTGTTCTTAAAGTTTTATGCTGTACCATCACGGCCCACCTGGAAGACATTGAGGTCTAGGTCATGGGTCATAGATTTTAATAGATTTAGTGGCAAAGCACAAGTCAGGCGAGGTACGCTGTCCTGCAACAGCTTTTAATGTTTGCAGCATATTAATGTTTTTTTCTTAAATTTTCCCATGTACACTGTAATTGAAAAAACTTGTTGTCAGAGGGGGTTTCCAGCTAACACACGTACATGTACATACCTGCCACAAATGTTATTTCCATTGTATTCTTGAAATTTCAGGTAAAGGTAGATATGGTGAAGTATGGAGGGGAAAATATCACGGTGAAAACGTAGCTGTCAAGATATTCCTGTCACGTGACGAGTCGAGTTGGCGCCGAGAGACGGAAATCTACAACACTTGTCTATTACGTCATGAAAATATTCTCGGTTATTACGCATCAGATATGACAAGTAGAAACTCATGCACACAGCTGTGGCTGATAATGCATTATCACGCATATGGGTCATTGTATGACTATCTCCAGCGGACGACGCTGGATCATGAATCAATGTTGATACTTTGCCATTCGGCGGCGGCCGGACTAGTCCATTTACACACAGAAATTCTCGGAAGCCAGGGAAAACCTGCAATCGCTCATAGAGATATAAAGTCAAAAAATATTTTAGTCAAAAAAGACGGTACATGCTGTATCGGTGACCTAGGACTCGCAGTTACGCACACGATAGAGGGTGATAGACTGGATTTAGGTTGTAATAACAAAGTGGGAACAAAAAGATACATGTCACCTGAGCTCTTGGACGAGACATTAAATCCTGGGTTCTTTGACAGTTTTAAATGTGTGGATATATACGCATTCTCACTAGTGTTATGGGAAATAGCCAGGAGGTGTTATGTTGGGGGTGAGTACTTTCTACACTCCAGTATTGATGGCACCATTATGAAAACCCACACACACTTTACTCAGTATTTCAGAAAGGATAAATAATTTTTTGGTTGATTATTATTATTGTTTTTGTTTTAGTTTTTTTTGCTCAAAAAACATAAATTATAGTAGTGGGCACGCATGTTATCCTAATTCTGTTTCAAATAATATTCGGTTAATATGGGAGACCAGTGATGTGGTAGTAAAGCATCAGATTGGTTCTAACGTGTACCCACAATGTTTTTAGCAAATACATTAAAAAATAAAAGAATATATATATTTTTTCAATTTTTACAGCTGAAACAATCTCTGTATATTGCATGGGCAAGTTTACGTAATGTAATTTCTCATGCACAGGTATGGTAGAAGAGTACCGGCCACCGTTCTGGGACGTTGTACCATCAGATCCGTCATTCGAGGACATGAGAAAAGTTGTTGTCGTAGATCAACAAAGACCGACAATACCCAATCGGTGGATGACAGATGCTGTAAGTCTATCTTAATTTTCTTAGATATTTGTCAGTATGGAGAATTTTCGTAGAATTTTCCTTACATTTTTGGAGAATTTTCCTTCCTCTATTCTTACTTTATATACTGTAACTGCCGGTAGTAAGATAGGTTTACATGCTAGACTATGACACAGTCTAGTGAGTTGATGGGCGTTCAATTCCTGCATAACTTTGACAAAGCAAAGGGCGGCACAATCCTTCCCATTAACTGATAAGATTTATTTTGTGTTCGTACATATCAAAGCAAGTGCAACATACCCATTGCAGTGCATAATTTAAAACAAAATGGGGTAGCCAATGTTTGCTATGGAGCTTTTCCGTGTTATGTAATTAAGCTCGGGATGGCTAAGCCCCCAGAGAAAGCTAAAAATGTTTTTACTACCATAAATGTTACAAAAAAACAAAAAGATAAATTCTGGATAACCTTTTCCCAAGAGGGATTGCATAAGGATCTATGTTTTTGTCATTTCCAGATCTTGTGTCAGATGTCGCGAGTCATTCGAGAATGTTGGAACCAGAACCCAAAGGCACGGCTCACGGCGCTACGACTGAAGAAGACGCTGAAAAAACTCTTAGAAAGTCTGGAGGAAGAAAAATCTGAAAAACTGATCAAAAATAAACTCATTGAAAATATGAGCGTTTGAATCTCAACAATGACTCAATAGGGCTGGACTCTTGGTTGAAATAAAGAGCCTGTGCATGCGAAAACCAACAATTTGGGTTTCCGACCAGGTCCAACACAAACCATGCTGTACAGTGACAGCATAAAGCTAGAAGCTTGAAATATTGGATATACGTAGAAGATGAATAGTACTATCTGTATGGCGAAATCAAAGGCTCTGATCAGCTGTGCAGTTACTGCACAGCTGATCTGCGTCTTTGTTTTCGCACATGCAAATCATTGGTTTTCTCATGTGAAGGCTCAAGTTATCTTGAATATTAGGAAATAAGCTAGCCGCCTCGTGGGAAAACCAACAATGTGGTTTCCGAACAGGTCCGACACAAACTGGCCTGTACAAGCACAGAAGAGAGCTAGAAGCTTGAAATTTCGGATATAAGTAGAAGAGGAATTGTACTATCCGAGTAGCGAAAACAAAGGCGCTGATCAGCTTCGCGGTTACCGCGAAGCTGATCTGCGCCTTTGTTTTCGCCTATGCAGATTGTTGGTTTTCCCACGAGGCGGCTCATTTCTTAAGGAGAAGTTTGATAATTGTAGTAAAATGAGTTGTGACGAAAGTTGGAGTTTAACTTTTCTGTTGGGATGTTCCAAAATGCTGAAAGCAAATAAAATGTGTGAGTTAAAACGATAAATAAGATTCCGTCGTGTGAATTTCTTGTGTGTAAAAATGTAAGATTTTTTGATTTTATTTATATGAATCTCAAGAACAGTTTGATATCCATGTATAATGAAGAGGAAGAATTTTTACACTTTAAACTTCATAGGGCATGCCAAGAAAAAGCAGGGATGTGTGTTGGTGTATCAAACAAATTTTATGAAAACACACCCACACAATAAAGAGATTTTAGAGCAGTAAAAAATAAAAAAAATCAGTTGAAAAAATTTGATATGTTTAGTATTTTTGATCAAAACATTGATTGCGGGTACTAAATACCCACAATCTATTTTTTGGGTAAAAAAGGAAAAAGAGGTATACCCCTTTACATCCCAGTTTTGTTATACAAAAGTGTAGTAACCTGATGAAGGCAGTTTGGATGTCACAAATATCTATTTTTGCATAACTACCTGTGTCTAAAGATATTAACAGGCGTATATTAATGAAGAAAAAAAGATGTGTATTAATGTGGCAATTCAGATGTGCATGTGCTGTTAATGCAAAACATTTAATTATGCTCGTTAACGGGGGCCATGCAAAGTACATGCTAATAATTAGAAACTGAAGTCTGCCCGGAACAAAGCAAAAGGAAATTAAAGATGAAAGCTTTTAAAATTTGAGGAGGCTGTAAAGTATAGTGTGCAATTATTTCTTTTGTTTGTGCAGGATTTATGCAATAATAGCAATCAAAAATGATTTTGTCGTTCAGTAACATTCCCAAGGTCCCTCAGAGAGTGTTGAAAACCTTGGGCTAAGCCCTTGGGTTTTTAACAGCCCTCAGGACCTAGTGAATGTAAATGAAAGGAAAATCATGTTTGATCGCTGTATTAATGTAGGGATGCCAAAACATACTTGTTAATGCCCAGGAAGTGGTGTCTTTGTATTAACATGACTGAACAATTGTTGGCAGGTACATTATAATGCAAAATAAAACAACTACAAAAAAATAAATCTAAGCTCTTTGGATATAAAAGTTGGCTTGAGTCTTAAAACTGTTGATTGGGGAAAACCAGAGATGAGTGTATGTATATGTGTGAAAAAGAAGGTGCTGATCAGCCGAGCTGTAAAGGGAACTAAATCTTTCAGTACATGTGTGTCTCACTAAAATTTTATTATTTGTCTTTGTACAAATATGCCATTAAAGACCATTAATGTATAAAAAGTGTGTGAGAAGAAAACCTGCCTCTTGCTAACTAGTGCAAAAATTATGAACACAAACATTACATTACAAAAAAAAACGTCCATGCAAGGAGCAGTAATTTTTGTTTGGATCTAAAAATTTGAATTTTCAGTTGAAAAAATTTAATATTTTCCATATTTTTTTTCTCAAAACATTGATTTTGGGTATGTGTTAGAACCACCTTGCCATAGCGGTTCTAATGATTACCCACAATCTATGTATTGGATGAAAATACTTTACTTCTGTGAATCCCATTTTTTCTACTTTAAATTGGGTATAATTAAGAAATAGATCAGCTCTAGCAGTGAATTGTTAAGTAATATATCACTGTTTGGAGGTCAGTTGTAAAGCAGAGCAAATCACGAGCGCACAGCAGGAATGATTTACACAATGTATCTGCGTACAACTGACCGACAAACAGTGATATATTACTCAACAATTCACGCACTAGAGCTGAATCTATTTCGATTCTAACACACAGTAAATGGAATAAAATCATTTTAAACCTACTGTTTCTTTAACCTTTCCACCATTGCACTGAAGAAATCCCGCCAAACTTTTGACTGTACTGCAAATGTTGACATATGTTTGTTATGTTTTGAATGTGTTGAAATGACGTTACACTGTCTAACGTCAAGGTAGCGTGACTTATGGGATAGCTGACATCATGATTAATTCAAAATGGCGCCAAAACGGCGCAAAGTAACGTCACGCTAATCCGCCCAGTGATATATCTCTCATTATTACCCAACCCCCCATATAAAAATAAATTGAATAGTTTTGACTATCTGCACAACTCAATGCTTAATTGGCACGCGATGTACAAAATGCATGAAATGTGACGTCACCAACCGATCCATAGTTTTGACTATACAATGCTAGTGACGTCACCTATGCAAACGTAATGGAAAAACGGGGTGGAATAGTTTTTACTATACCATGACCGATGACGTCAACGTCACGAGCATAACGTAGAATATCTCGGGTCAATTTTGTAACAAAATTGCTAATGATTTCTGGTTTAGTTGGGTAATAAAGCAGTTATTTTATGGCTGTTTGGCAGAATAGTCAAAACTATGTCCCTCGGTGCCGTTGACAGCTCAATGCGCAATTGCCCTTGGCCTAACGGCCTCGGGCAATAATTCATTGAGCTGCCAACGGCATCTCGGGACATAGTTCTGACTATTCCCCAAACAGGCATGAAATAACTGCTTAATATATCACTGCACTTAACCATTGGCTTATATAGGCAGGGTGTGTTAGAATGGGTTATATATTTCATGTGCATGTTTTCCTGATCACAACTGAAAACAGTCATGTTTTGCTTTATCCTTGTAATGCATTTTTTCCAAAATTATGGGCCCAGTTCATTATAGCTGTGAGAAATAGATGGGCTGCTCCTGACTTGCGGGGAAAAGCTTATTTGATTACTGGTTAACTGCTTAGAAGTTCTGAGCCCAGGAAATTGGTCAAGTCATGCACATTGCAGATGTGATGACATCCCTATTTCGGGCAGGAGTCCCAATAAAACGGAAGTGGACATCTGGATATGACATTAGCTGTTTACAAGGATATTAAGTAACAAATCATGTCAAGCAAATAAATCTTCTTAAATTAGTGTCAGTCCTCAAAGAAGTACATTTTCCACTTTGTTCACATGCTTCCGTATATCAACATCAAAGAAACACACAAGCCCAAGTTTGGCAGGTCATTACAACTAATTTTTAAGATTTATTTAATTCAGTATTTTATGAGAACCTTAATTTGTATATTTTGTTGATCAATGATTGTAGGTCATAATGCAATCTAAAATAAAGAAGACTAATGCCTGTTCTGATTTTAATTATTTATTTCCATGCTATTACATGTTATGGGATATTTAAGGATAAACCTTATTTTTTAAAGCATACAGTAAGTCGCCAAGTTATCAAATAATGAAATAATTCATAATTCTTCATAACTTGCAACAACATTTAAATGAGAAAACAAATGGTACAATTTAGATCTTAAAGTGATTATGCATACATACATACACTGTTTGCTAAAATGCAAGTTGGAGTAAATACTTTTATTAGCTCACCTGAGCTGAAGGCTTACAGGTGAGCTTATAGTATGGTAGTCGAGCCATTGTCCGTGCGTCCGTCCACACTTTCAACAACGAATATCTCCACAACTAGTCAGTCAATTGCAAGCAAATTTTATCAGAAGCATCATTGGGGCGGGGGAAAGGTTGCATAAGGTTTAGGGCCAGGTCGGATCAGAAATCTGGTTTCCATGGCAACAGATAGCTCCCATAGGGTTACAGTGGGAAATATGTTGTGAACACTCTAGCGCCTACATTTTTTATAGGATCTTCTTCATTCTTACAGGTAATGAGGACAGTCATAAGATCTCGGATGAGTTCGAAATTCGGGTAGATTCGACCATGGACTGCGGAGTTAGCTGCCCTTGAGCGTGTGAAAAAATCCCCATTGACTTACAATGGGAAAGATGTGAACACTCCAGTGCTTTCATTTCTGATCAGATCTTCTTCATTCTTGCAGGTAACAAGGACAACCATAAGATCCATAAGATCTCGGATGAGTTCGAAATTAAGCAAGATTCGACCATGGACTGCAGAGTTGCCTGCCCTTGAGCGTTTGGAAAATGGCTGTTAAGTGTTGTGAACACTCTAGCATCTACATTTTTGATCGGATCTTCTTCATTCTTTCATGTAACAAGGATAGCCATGAGATCTCGGATGAGTTCGAATTTCTGCAAGATTCGACCATGGACTGCGGAGTTATCTGCCATTGAGCGTTTGAAAAAATCCCTATTGACTTACAATGGAAAAGATAATGTGAACGCTCCAGCGCCTTCATTTCTAATGGGATCTTCTTCATTCTTGCAGGCAACAAGGACAGCCATAAGATCTCGGATGAGTTCGAAATTCAGCGAGTTTCAATCATGGACTGCGGAGTTACCTGCCCTTGAGTGTTTGAAAAATTAATATTTTGTGTTGTGCCACTCTAGCGCCTTCAATTTTGATCCGATCTTCTTCATACATGTACTTGGAAGTAACAAGGATAGCCATAACATCTCAGATGAGTTCGAATTTCAGCCAGATCCGACCCTTGTCTGCAGAGTTATCTGCCCTTGACTCTGTGAAAAATCAATATTTAGTGTTGTGGCCACTCTAGCGCCTTCATTTTTATTCGGATCTTCTTTATTCTTGGAAGTAACAAAGATGTCCATAATATCTTGGATGAGTTCGAATTTCGACCAGATCCGATCTCTGACTGCAGAGTTATCTGCCCTTGAGTGTTTGAAAAATCAATATTTTGTGTTGTGGCCACTCTAGCATCTTTGTTTTTCAGTGGATCTTCTTCATTCTTGCAGGTAACAAGTATAACTACAATATCTCGGGTGAGTTCGAATTTCGACCAGATCCGACCTCTGACTGCAGAGTTATCTGCCCTTGAGTGTTTGAAAAATCAATATTTTGTGTAGTGGCCACTCTAGCGCCTTCAATTTTGATCTTCTTCATTCTTGGAAGAAACAAGGATTGCTATAACATCTTATTACGAGATAATTAGTCGTTATAACGAGATAATATTTTTTTTCTATTTCTGCAAGTGGTCCTTCAAGGCTTTCGTAAGAAATAAATAATTATACCTTTATTTAATAACCCATGGTTTACATGTACCAGGACATTCTAGTATTTTGCTTTGGCTCTACGCATTGTCTGTATTTGCGATTGTTTGTTATTGTTCTGGTATTTATGGAAAGGTAAAGTAGGCAATGATCAGGGAATGGCACAATCAGTAAGAAATTCCAATTCCAAAAACCGAGGTGGGAAAAAACAAAATTGTCATTTAGGTACTTATCATAAAATTACTGGCGGACTTAAACGTGTATAACATGGTCATGATTCTACAAATAAATGGACTTTCGGATAAAGCCTCCGTATCTGGTATCTGTCTTGTGAGGCATTTAGCTTGTAAGCAAAACAATAACAGACACCGTCAAGAAATAGTCTTTGTCCCTTGAGAATCAACCATATTGCCTTCTTTTTCATCAGGATAACATGTCCGTGAAATGTATAACCCCTTATCACATACTTAGACCTATATTTCCAGAGATAACCTCATGTTTGCAGATGTGATAATGTGTTTCCCGCTCTCTGGTTATCAACACAGGCGGGCTGATAACCGGAAATCATGCATTTTGAATGGAGAGAGGTTATCATGCCCGCATGCGACGTTGTCGCGCGACGAAATATGTGACGTCAAGTGAAATGACGTTACGTCATTTTAATGGCGCTGTTTTCTTTTTCTAGAAAGAAATCGAAAAGTTTTCGCTTTTCTATATACAAGTTCGTTCAATAGAAGATTTTTAAGATGTGATAAACAGATTATAACATGGACATTTTGGTCATCACCCTTAGTATCAACTCTCGACCATTATCAGCCCTCGAGCTAAAGCTCTCGGGCTTGATAATGGAGTCTCGGGTTGATGCTGCGAGCGATAACCAAAATGCCCATGTGATAATCTGTAATTATACCCCACTTTTATAGAATGTCAGACAACTCGGACCCAAGACGACTCGGACCCAAACCTTTTCGGACCAAAGACGAATCAGACCGTGGCCCAAACCTTTTCGGATCCAAGACGAGTCGGACCCATACTGACGGACGATAGCAAACCTGTCTGTGAAGAGTATGCCTTTCAATTTATCAGCCCGTCAGAACTTCTTTGCCATTTCGGCAAAACCACCAACCTTGATGTCAAATGCGATTTATTAGATATGATAGCTTGCCAGGAAACCATAACTAGCAAATTGTAAATGTCTGTCTATAATGACTAGAATTTTGTCTGTACGAAAACTACACAAATGAACTCTAAAGAACATAATACATGAATTACGGAGCTGTAAATGCATATACCATCTATTAACTGATTCATCATCATGTGTAAAAATCCACATTACGAAAACTTGCCCATGCGATTTAACGAGAATTTTTTCACGTGTAAAAATTAAAGAAAATTAATTACTGATCGTTGCAAGACGATACTTCTGAAGTGTTTCTTATTGTTTTATGTCTTGGTGTTGAAACTTTGTGCTGTTAGCACCTTAAGTATGTTCATACTTTTGTTTACGGTGAGGCGGTTCTAACGAGTAACCACAATCTATGTTCTGGAGCATAAATAAGTTAAATATGTATACCCTTGTATACCACAGTTTCAATTTATAAAAGTTCGTCTCTCACTAACGAGAAAGACCATCATTATTTCTTGAATAGGTTCGTGTGTGTTGGTGGGTTTTCTTTGACGGCTGACTAGGCCCATTCTAACTCAACTACCTGTTGCAAAAAGAGCAAGACAGTGTCATAGAATCAGCTGGTGGCCTATTGGTATTGGCTTTACGTTCTAGGTGCTTTCTTTCAGCTTCACAGATTCTCGTTTTTCATAGAGAGCTGCTCCTTTGTTGAGACGTCGCCACTTTGATAGCTCCTGTGCAGTCTGTTCCCAAGACCCCATTGGTATGTCGAAATCCTTCAGAGAGGCTTTGAGGGTGTTTTTGTAGCATTTCTTCTGGCCACCTTGAGAGTGCTTTCCCTTCTGTAGTTATCCATAGAATACTTTCTTTCTTTGGAGGTCGTTTATCAGGCATTCTTATAACATGGCCAGTCCACCTTAGCAGACAGTATGCATGCTTTGCTTCCCTGCTTTCTTCGGGACCTCTCTCTTGCCGCTTGATTTTAACAGCTTTCTCAAACAGCTTAAGGATGTTCGCTGCCAATGAAAAAGTATTCAAACTTTTTTTTCTAACCACTCTTTTTTGATTCCAAAATACAGCACAAGACATTTGAAAACAAAATAACTATAGGGTAGTGTGCATTTTTTCAAGCTACAGGCCCCTGAATGAGACCTCTGAGCACCATGTTTTAAATTTGGTAAAATTAATTTATTTTTTAATTCTTTGAAACATACCTGTCTTGAACAAACATACACCTAGAATGCTTTTCAAAAGTCACAATATTTACGTAACGCAGACTATGGACCAAAAGCATAGAAAAATTTGCAACTTGGAGTGGATGACAAAAAATTTTACGATTCCTTTTTCAACCCTACCCCCATACTTGAAAAGTTGGAAAAAATCAATATTTTGAAATGTGTCAAATTCATATTTGTTGATTCGAACTTTTTCTTGTATTTTCACACAACATAGAACTTGGTAATAATGTTCGAATAAAAGAAAGAAATATATAGGGTAGTGAGCATATAAGAGAGAACCAACAAATTGAAAATCGCCATTTTCAGCCTTTCTTCGGCTGTTTTGTTTCTAAAAGCCCATTTCATAAAACCACCTAAAATTTTAAAACCAGCATACTAAAGACACAAAGACTGACTTAGAAGACCATGTACACATATACTGCTACTAAAATAAACATCGAACTAGTGCAATTAATTCTAAGATGTGTAATATTCAAGTTCAATCAACCCTACCCCCTAAATTTTACTGACAACTAAAATTTTCTGAAAAGTTGCAGAAAATGGGGTGAAAAAATGAAGTTTCTTAGACTGACAATTTTCATGGCTCATTCAATGCATATCGTCAATATGTATCCAAATATAAAATATTTGGAAAATATCTGCAACCGTTTTCGAGATGTATAGGTGGATTACGAATGCGTCCTTAAATTCTTGTGGGATAGCCTCCTTCCTCCACATACAGTGAAACAACTCTCAGTTTCTCTGCCTGGGTAGCCCCCCGGCATTATACACCTCTGCAGGAATTGCATCTGCACCGGGAGCTTTGAGAGATGACAGTTGTTGAACTGCTTTTCTTGTTTCCATGACGATTTGAAATTCATCTAACAGAACATTGCACTCTATCTGTGACAGTCTGTCGATTGCATCCCCATTGATGCTTGATGATCGATTGAGCACACTATTGACATGTTTTTTTTTTTATAAAAGTAGGGTATAAGGGGGTAAACATTGCATAAACATGTTATTCTGATGAATTACAGAGCTGTAATAAATGCAATTACCATTTATTGATTCATCACCATGCGTTTTAAGTAATGTAATACAAATATATGTAGCAAAAACATAATGTTTCAGCGGTATTCGAAACGTGATGGGTATTTTAAGGGTCTGGTAAATCGTAGTTTGCCAGCGGGTGAGCTTATAGGATAGTCAGATACCCGGCATGTACCATTTATTAAATTAATTTCAAAACTCGATATGTTTTACTACTATCACTTTGGTAATTGTTTCGTTTTAATGATACTGATTAAAAATTTATATTGAAATTACAAAATATAATATACGTTATCATTAGTAGGAAAAAGGCAATAAAAGACAATAAACCCTGAAATTATATTGTTGGGAAGATAAATGTCTCTATACATATATCGCTTTTGATATTAGAACAGTAAACAGTGTGGTTCTGTGATACAATTGTTTGTACAAAGTTCCTCGATAGCATCAGTAAGATTTATTTGTTTTGTAATTTAGGCGATTCAAATGTCCTGGATTGGAAGATGCTTGCATTACAGCTGTTATATCTAGCGCTTTTCATCTATATTACGTATACAAATGAATATGCACAGATGGACGAAAAATTCATGGCGGTAACGCTCGTCAACCAGGAGTGGTGTCCACAGTTTACAGGAACCTCATTGTGCAATTCGTCACGTGACGTTACCAAGATAGATGTTAATAAGACTCGTCTTAGACGTTCTGCTAGTAACCCAAACACCGATGGTAAGCTGTTTCGAGTTTTATCTACTAGTTGTTCAGAATTAACGATGTCGTTAGTTAACGATTCGTTAAAATTTCAAATGGCAATATTGCAAATACACTGTTATTTTTGTTGAGACAATGGGAGAATCGTTTGCAATATTTTTGTTGAAAAATGTGTGAATCCTTTGCATTGCGAAGGATTTTCGCATTTTTTTTCCAAATACTTATCTAAATAGAAACTTCGACCATAATCTAAATGAAGAATGCCTATTCAACTTGATAGATTCTGTTACCTTTATGAGCGAACAAAACAAAACATTTAACCACCCTCTTCAAAAATGAACCAGAATAGATTGCGTGCGCTGGTAATACCTATACGCTGTCAAGTAAATGGTCATAACTTTTGTATTATATTGGCGATTCACTTATTTTTCCTACATTTCATTTTCATCAATTTAAAAAAAAAACGTTGATGAGATATCCAAAACGTCGTCACTATTCTGGGACCCTCACGTACATGGTCTGCTTGTGCCCCTAGGCAAAGCTTATATTATGTTGACTAACCATCGTATAGCTGGTTAACCATTTATGTCTTAGCATGCCCAGGAATAGTGGTTTACTGACTTTAAGCCTTTACAGACATGGGGTAATCATAATCAGTAATTTAATCATCAGACAACGATTAAATGTTTGAATAATCATGGATAATTATTAATCACAAAATGTCGAAGTAATTTTAATCGCAATTCAATCATAATCATGTTTTGTCAGGCTAGTGATCATGATTATTTATGATTACTTTCATGATTACAGAAAAAAGTTACAATATCAATGCCATTCAGAAAATCTGCCTAAAACTAGTTTGCATTTCTGAATAAAATATGTTTGTATTGATGCTGCTTCACACTTAGAATAAATGAAAACCTGTGCCATGTATTTTGTATATGAAGCACCGCTCCAGTGACAGATGGCCTGGTTGACAAACCATGACTGGTCTGACATAACCACGTTCCTAGGAAGGCTGTTACCGTGTACATGTTAGTGGTTTGCTCAGGCATTTATCATATATATTACTAAATAGGCTTCTAGAAACCCCACAATTTCTCACATCTTTAATAGGCAAAGATGAGGAATGAGACAATACCACCATTGTGGACAATTTTTTTCTGTTTAATTGTTGAAGGATAAACAGTCATTTTAAACCTCATCTCTCATTTACTAAAACATATTTGTTTCTCATTTACTCAAAATCTACCAAAGAAGGTGTGAACCTACAATGAGGCAATGTAAATTAAAATGTGATTGTTGCAAAACAGCAGTAATTTATAAACAAGGCGTCAATGGACCAAAATTTTTCACCACCAGAGACTGGTGAACAGTTTTGATCTTTATCACAATGCAGTAGGTTTGAAGAGGATATACACTTCTTACTCTAGAATGTACATCCTTTGAGAGGGGTGTCTATGGTGAAACTATGTTTAATGGAGATTTAGGATAACTGCACCATGCATTATCGCTAGCGTCCAAACATATAGAAAATGTAAAGATGCAGTAGTAGTAGACTGAGTTGTAAAGATCCATTTCAAATTGTCCCTTCATTATTGAATTTAAAATTAAATGGTACATCTTTGTAATGGTCAGGACAGCTATACCTGTTAGGTTTCTGTTGTACCAGGCGAAGCGTCTGGATTTCATTCAACGACAGAAAAAATAAATAAATAGTGCATCATCAACAACAACACAATTGTAATCATCTTAATCATAAAAGTAATCTGATTACTTTTTCACATTAATCATAATTTAATCAATTACTCTATAAAAAAAGGTAATCATAATCATAATTTAACCATACAGACAGCCCAGTAATTGTTATTTAATCATTACTGATACCCCAGTAGTCGCCCCATGTCTGAAGCATTGTTGGCATAGTTGGGTGGTTATATTTAAGGCACTTTTTGATGTCATGACATCCTTATAGTGATGGTCGAGATATAAGAAATATTGCTCCCGTGCGATTTTATGCTAAAATTGATATTTTAGTACAAGTCCCGTAAAATGTATGCAACGTCCCGACATGACCATAGTTGTTGACTGGGACATTGAGCATCAATTCAAACAAACAATCACAAAAAATTTTAAACGTGATGCAACAAAAAGCGATGACTATTTATACATACTATTACATAAAGACATACAGCTACAAAAGTAAACTGATAATTCCTTTATAATTTGCTTATGTTTCCTCACAACATAAATTGTAGATATACGTTAAACCGCAGTTCCGAGGCCGTACTAGACATTTTTCACTTTTGAAAGTAAATTTTGCTGCCGCTGCCACTTGCGTTTGTCGGCAGCATGGACGATTACCTCTCAGGTCATATCTGAAACGAAGACGAGGGGTGATATGAACCCTTACTTGTTCAAGATATATCGATAGCAAAATAGAGGCAAATTAAACCAGACATGCACAAAATATATTAGTCTGGGTTATCTATCTCTCTAGCTCAGTAGGTAGCGTGCAAGAATTAAAAGCAAAAGGGCCTGGGTTCGAGTCTCGGCCGGACCTCTTTTTTTCTTTTATTCTTTTATTTTGTTGTCTACCCTGTGACAATCAAGCTTAGGAAATGAAAATAATATATATTATCAGCTGATTACATTTATTGGCAAATGCAAGAATCATGAAATGCCATAGTGCATTAAATACTAAAATGGAAAATGAATAAAAGTGTCTAGTGAGAGAAAAAAAATAGATTTTTTTTTTTCAGTTTATGAACATTTATTTTCTTGAGAATGATAAATTGTAATAATTTAATAATTTGAAGTTTAATTATATTTATTTGAATTCAACTAGATAAACACGCATACTACAGGAATAAATGAGAATCAGAAAGAAAGCCTATTGCTTGAAAAATTCATCTCATAATCGTAATTATCGCACAGGATATGGCTAAAATACTGTTGAAAGTCTAGTCTATAAAAAATACTCAAATTATTTGTGTGGCTATGCATCATGTTGCTCATGACATGCAGATGACTGTTGAATGAACTCAAAACGAAACATCAACTAAATAAACCCAATCAAGATTTCGATTATCTGTTTGAAATACATGTACAAACATGTCAAAATGAATTACGTTCGCTCACGAGACAACACGTTAATCTGTAGTTTTTACACCTTATAAATATACATATATCTGTACATGTAGACTATACTATTTGAGTTAGTGCCTTACGTCCGCGAAAAACATTGTAAGTCATTCAGGGTGGCCACATTATTCCCGTACAAGCCTTCAGTATATAAATTATTTGCTTGTCTCCAGGAAAGAAATTTTGACGTGAGGATCGCTCGCAGATCAGCTCTTCTACCGAAAAGTACGATCTAGCTCCTGAGTTTCAATAGGTTAAAAGTCAACAAGAGAAAAACATACATGTGGACTGCCTTCTCACTAGACACTTTTATTCCTTTACGATTTTAGTATTTAATGCAGTAGGACATTTAATGATTCTTGCATTAGCATATAAAAATAATCAGCCGATAATATATATTGTTTTCATTACCTAAGCTTTATTGTCACAGGATGGACAACGAAACACGAACTCAGGACCTTCGCTTTTAATTCTTTCTCGCTACCTACTGAGCTACAGAGATTGTTTAACTCACCTCTGTTTCGCTATTGATAATTCTTGACCAAGTAACGGTTCATATCACCCCTCGTCTTCGTTTCAGATAAGGCCTGAGAAGTAATCGCCCATGTTGCAGACAAACGCAAATGGCAACGGCAGCAAAATTTACTTATGTCTACTGAGTAGTTCCCACGATATTTTGAAGCAACACGAAAGCAGTGTATATACATACACACCCTATTCTTGATATACTAGTGTAGCCGCCTATTGGGAAATAACTGCTAACTCGGCTTACGATGTTTCCTGTTAGTATGCGTACCTGATTGTCATTTTAGTCTTTCGCCCATCTCCGTTTTCTTTTTGGAGTGTGACTTTCTTTCTGACTGCTCCATTTCCGGATCCTTGCCTACTTTTGCCTTTTTAAAGTTTCCATATTTTTCTTATTTTTGCTCAAAACATAGATTGTGGGTACACGTTAGAACCGCCTCGCCCACAATCTATGTTTTGGAGCAAAAATAAGAAAAATAGGTATACTACCCCTGCACACTTTTGCAACATAGAAATTGGGTTCAAGGGTGATATACAGTACAGGGACATGCTTTCCTGATGATTTTATTTCTAGATGCAGTAGAAGGGAAGTTCGGGACAGGCTGTTGTGGCTACTGTGACTGTAAGGCGGATTGCTATGCTTATGGTTCTTGCTGTCCTGAAATGTATACCAGCTTTGAGGCTGCCAAAGCAGCTGTTGACAATTCAAGGTAAGACTCCCATGAATGGATTGAATTGTTCTACTTTGATTTTTTTGCGAAAATAAATTGTTTTTGAGCATTTAATTTGCATTATGATTCAAAATGAATGTACAAGAGGGACGCCTTACAATTTTAATATTACATTCAATATATTTAAATGCCAATCTGAAGTTTGAAACTTTATCAAACTTGCACAAAAACTGTACCTACCAATTTTCTCAAATGGTTAGATATCGGCATACTCGTAATACAGTTTCGACATTGCATCTCAACAGATTTGCCTGTGTGACACCAAAGTACATATCTGGCAAGGACAAGACAGACTTTGTCACAATTACTGGACTGGATGATGTGTGGATGATATCTAAATGCAAGCCGGAAGCAAGATATTTGGACCAGAAGATCATCGACAAATGCTTACACCCAATGTCTAACGACACCCTATCGTCGCTGATACCAGTGACCGATGGTGTATTGCATTATAGGTCAGTACTGTAACACATTACAAGTCTTTACTGTAACGCACTATAGGCCATTACTGGAACACATTATAGATTAGTATTGTATTAACGGGCCAGTACTGTAACACAGTATATATCAATACTGTAACTATTAGATGTCAGTACTGAAAAACATAAGAGGTCAGTACTGTTAAATATTATAAAGCATCACAAGATCTTGAAGTTTTATATATTAATTAAATATTTACCCCCCTACTAAATAAAATATACAAACAACTTCCCAAAGTTATCCATTTCTTGCCAGTGACGATAGTTCAAAAACAAAACGAGCTGTCTATTTATTTCTAAATACTGCAGGGGTATAACTTTACCTGAACGAAGCTGCATGTGTGATTTTGGTAGTGCATTCATATAAAAAATCTTGTAATCAACACATAATAAATTGCAACAACCGGTGTCGTTTGAAATTGTTTGAAATTGTTGGCTGTGGTGTTTTGTGCTGTATTTGCTTTCCCGTCCGGTTTCTGGGCTAGCATTTTGATTTCCATTGTATCAATTCCATTGTCTTTTATTCTTACTTTGCAGGAATAAATATTGTGGATTATGCAACGGAAAAGACTTCTCTAAGCTAACGAACTGGAAAATACAGATAGCTTGCCACAACTTAATCGATGTCGAAATTGACAGCATGGAGTTTCTACAAATCATTACCGAGCAAAGATGTAATGTATTTTATAAGCCACCAAAGAACATACCAACGTATGAATGTAAAATTCCCGCCTATTCCATTTCAAAATGTAATGAGACCGGTCATTGGCTCGAATATAACGAAACGATTGATCGCGCGTGCGACTCGTTTCTGGATCCGTTTAATTTGACATATAAGAACTATTTCTGTTACTTGTGCAACAGAAATGCGTCTGAAGAAACAACACCCGAATACATGAAGTGTAAGGCAAAAGAAGACATGTCCGAAGTAACGCCACCCTTCTCAGCGCTGATGGGAGTTGGGGATGTCTTTGAAGATGAGCAGGGCGAAGAACTAAACTGCGACGTCCTTCGCCAGTTTACAGATGATAAAATGGTAAGATATACTTAATAGCTTAATGGTGTAAATGGAAGTTCTTAGGAAGATGAAAATTCATAACTAAGAAATGATGCATAGTTTGAAGAAATCCCACGTCCCTGATGGGATTTGAACCTGGATCGCCAGGGTAGGAATTCAATGCTCTAACCACTGAGCCAAAGAGTCGACTCTCTGACACAGTATGTCAGAGATTGTACTTATATGATACATTGTATCGAATAGCTGTGATATTTATAGAAGCTGCTCATCATGTGATCTGCCAACCCGACCTTCCAACCACGAGACGGCAGATAATCTCGAATGAACGGGTGGTGCAATGGAACATAACAAAGTAAAGACGAAAGCAACAACCATTAAAATGTAGAAGGATTACAGTACATGTGTATGATGGTTTAACCATTGTCCATTAAGCTCGTACCCATAAGACATAATTTTATAATATGGTATAATGATTAAAAATTAAAGCATTAACTATCATCTTCTGCAAAATGTTAGAACGTTAAGTTTACATTATCCGAAAAATATATCGGATAAGGATATTTTAAAACACTTTTAAAAAGTATTGAGGTTCTTATACGAGTGGTTGTTTCAATGGATTTTTAGCATAAGAAAATTAACAATTTGCATAGGCGAAAACAAAGGCGAAGATCAGCTTCGCAGTAACTGCAAAGCTGATCAGCGCCTTTGTTTTCGCTACTCGGAAAGTACAATCCCTCTTCTTCTTATATCCGAATTTTCAAGCTTCCAGCTGTCTTCTGTGGGTGTACAGCCCGGTTTGTGTCGGACCTGGTTGGAGCCCAAATTGTTGATTTTCTCACACACAGGCTCAAATCTTAAAAAAACGCAAATGCTCGTTTAGTGTTTTGACATGACCGTGAATTCTGGTTATCGCATGACCATTTAATGAATTTTGTCGCTTTAAAAGTGGGTATAATTCCATGTATATGCATTGGTTTTATAAGATTTGATTACTTATGAACTTATTCCTCATTCAGTCATTTGTTTATTTACAGTCGATTTGTCGTGACATACACTGTGAGCCAGACCGATATCTTGCAGGATTTGAGTGTTTGATAAAGCAAGACCATGTGATCAGAAAATGTTACCATCTGTTCGTCAAAATCACCGTTAGCCAAGGACAAGTACCTTCCGCATTGTTTAATGATGTAACTAATCTGGTGCAAACAGTAAAACGCGTGCTTGATCTTATGTCGTTAAATATTACGTCACTTATAAACTTTATAATGTACGAGAAAATTAATGAAACTACCTTTCTGGTCGACTTTGCTGTTGTTGAAGTGGTGTTAAAGTCTGAAAGTACACCGGAGATTGACATTGAGGCCAACATATTGAACAAAATTCCTGGAAACAGCTACGCCAAGGACGGTGTTACTTACGTTACCGAGTTGGTATCGGAGTATGTAAAAGAGTTTGTCCATTTGAGAAACATAGTAGAACCGGTTGAGATGCTCCGTATACGTCTCTCTAACTTGTCATTTTCTGACTTACTCCCACCGTATCGCTCAATATTATTTCAGATCGATAATGACGATGAATACTCTTGTTCACCAAACACAAGTGTTCAATATTACAAAATGAGAGTTTGTCCATACCTGAAACTTGGTTTACATGAATGGGATTTTGAAATAGAAAATGAAACTTTAAGAATTGGAAAAGGCTTTATAGATCAATCATACACTAAATGGGTATATGATATAACCGAAACGGGCATTATTATATGTCTAGATGAATTTCAATCAATTTACGAATCCCTGCCCTCAAGGATTTCACCAAAGCAGAAACTCGATACGATCAGCACAAAAAGAATACTTGCATTTATTTGTACTATCCTCTCTCTCGTGAGCCTGTTCATTACAATTGTCATATACCTTCTGTTACCAAAGCTACAATCCCAACCAGGCATCAACAATGTCATTTTGTGTGTTTGCCTCTTCTTGGCTCAGTCGCTGTACCAGTTTGGGGCTGGACAGACTTCAGTGTCCTACTGGGAATGCTCTACGATCGGTGCATTCAGTCATTTCTTCTGGATCTCTGTGATGTTTTCCATGAATTCATGCTCTGTCCAGATGTTCTTGATCTTTAAGAGCTCCACGAAACTGACCCCAAAGTTTAGCATGAAACATACCCTGAAATATGTTTCATACGTTGTGTTAGCTTCTCTGGTGTTTGTTGTTATCAACATTACGGTTTCTGTTATTAAAAGCGGCGGTAATGAGAGTGGTTATGGAGGTAACGTATGTTACATATCTTCTTACATAATGAATGTGCTGACATTCATACTACCTACGGGATGCACGGTCATTGTGAACATTGTCCTGTTCACATATGTCGTTTGCAAAATTGAAAAAGCAAGTGCCTCGTCCACCAAAATGAATCTTGAGCGGAACTATTTCGGAGTTTACGCACGGTTATCAACCCTGACTGGCCTAACATGGATATTTGGTTTCATTTTGCTCTTTGTTCAATCAGATGTTTGCGAATATCTTTTCATAATATTTAATGCCAGTCAGGGGCTATTCATCATGATTGCCTTCATTCTCAATAAGAGAGTTATTTCCCTTTGTTGTGGAGAAAAAGGCGCGATTCGGACATCCATTGTTACGATATCGTCCAAGAAAAGTGGGTCAACTGGGAATACGACATATGGCAATGCTGGGTACGTGTCTGAGCCTGAACCTCAACCAAGCACATCTTACGCGTACTATGACAGGTCATAGTTGTTTATAAATAGTCATCGGATATCATTTCGTGACTTATGTACACATGTACAGCTGTAAACTGCATTTTAACGTTTTCCTCACTTTATTGTTTTTCTAATAGTTTGAACGTATTTTGGGTAATCATAAAGGATTCTTATGAACTATTGATGTCCATTGGTAATGTTTATGATTTCAGTTTTTTCCCCAATAATTCTTAGCTGTAGTTTTTTCTTTCCTTTTAAAATACCGTATTCGTTCTAATTAGCGCACATGCTCCAATAAGCGCACACTCTGTCCGTTTCTGAAAAATATGCGGTTAAGCGCACACTGCTCGACGAGTATTCTGGCATTTTACACAATAATACCACATTAAAACGTATCTTTTGCGAGGATTGGAACACTTATATGACATCACCATTGATATTTTTGACATGTTTATTTCAGCCGTTTGTTATTTTTTCATTCTTAGTGTGCGCTAATTAGAACGATATTTTGTTACCTTAACTTTAAGATATTTTGAAAAGTTAAGCGCACTGTGCGCTAATTAGAACGAAAACGGTATGTTTTATATAACCGGCCAACATTGTAGCAGAACAAATTTGATATGTAATGTAAAGGTACAAATAGGCAATGATCAGGACAAGGGGCAGTCAGAAAGAACTTCCCACTCCACAGACCGAGGTGGGAAAAACTAAATTGGCAATTAGGCACTTAAACTTAGAATACATATCGTAAGTCGAGTGAGCAGCTATTTCCCAATAGGCGTCCACTCCGTTACCCAAACTTAAATAAAAATTTGAAAAAAAAGTACATACGGCTCAAACAGCACAAACATTCAACTCCAAAACATAAAACAAATAAAACCACACTAGAAGTATCGCCTTGGAACGATAAGTAATATAAAATACGAAAATACGTGGTGGGAGGGGGGCTTAAATCGATTTTACAGGTGCCTAACCTCACCCTCATCTTCTGCACAACATTCAGTCGTTAGTTGTTTGGGTATCGTGGTGAATCTCCAAATAGTCAATTACTCATCAAGGACAAACAAACAAATCATGATAACCACTATGATGAATAAAAAACGAGGACACATATTCAGCAAGCTGCCCAACGATGGAGATCCATCAGCGGCGAATAACTTATTGAAACGCGGAGCAAAAGAAAAGGTACAAGCAGGCAAAGATCAGGAAAAGGCGCAATCAGAAAAAGATTCCCACTCCAAAAACCGAGGTGGGAAAAAAACAAACAAACTAACAATCAGGTACTTATACCATGAAACATATCGTAAGCCGAATGAGCAGCTATTTTCCCAATAGGTGGCCACTCAGTTATCTTAACTTAACTAAAAATATGAAAACATACATAAGGCGCCAACAGCACAAAAAAATTTTAAACACCAAGACATAAAATAAAAAGAACCACTACAGAAGTATCGACTTGGAACGATCAGTAACACAAAGTTACTGGCGGGCTTAAACCGGTTTTACAGGTACCTAACCTCACCCTCAGCTTCTGCAGTGGTTCATAACATTTAGTCAGTTCTTCGGTCCTCGTGGTGAATCTCTAACTAGTCAATGATTCATCAAGAACAAACAAATAAATCATGATAAACATCCTGTTGAATCAAAAACCAGGACTCACAGATTGAGTAAGCTGCCCGACGATGGAGATCCCTGGGCGCCGAAAAACCTACTAACTCCGGAGCAAAAGAAAAACACCAGTTGGACCCCGGTGGGTCAAGCAACAGACAAAAAGCTCCGGTCCCAACCAACTAAAATGAATAGCTTTAAGTCGGGGCCATCATAGAGTCTGACGCCCGACCCACCGGCGTGCAATTAAAGAAGGCAGCATAGTTATCTACCATGATTGGGTTAAAAACTAAGCATGCAGACTGTCGCATAACATTCAAGTTATAACCTATAGAAAAACACCAGTTAGAAATAGGAACATGCAAACTGATGGCAAGCATTCCCTGAGGATTGGAAAAATAAGAGCATTAAATGGATGTACGGGGAGACGTTTTAGGGCCGCCACACGGTACAACCACAAGAACTTTGATACAAAGTAGGGACAAGTAGGCAGTGATCAGGAAAAAGCGCAATCAGAAAGAAAGTCCCACTCCAAATAAAAATAATTGTTAGATCCTTTGGAAGCAGTAAAACCTTCAAAGCTAGAATATGGGCCATATTGTACAATTTCGGGTAATGAACCTTCATCAGTGACCCTTTACAAAACTGGCAGAGAAAGTCAAACATTTTTGCTGCAATTTCAAGAATTTACATCAGTGTAGTCTAAATAAAAGACTCATATTCCCAAAACCTGAGGCGGAAAAAAATATATTGACAAGTAGGTACTTACACTTTGAAAACATATCGTACTGGGAATACAACGGGTGGGCTCCCTGTGGCGCCTCTATATTGAGGACATTGCTAATCGTGTATTGCTCCTAGCGAAAGGGGTTTCCTTAAGGGGCAAGACAATTCAACTGTATGAGAAAAATCCATTTACACCGGACAGATCGGGACAAGTGCGTGTTCGAGTCAAAAACATTCCTCTGTCAGCTGACGATAGCATAATAGTAAAAGCATTGAAAGATGCAGGAAAATCCTTCTCGCGAGAAGTTGCGAATTGACGGTAAACTTACAAACTGTGAAACTGGGGATAGAATAGCATTCATCAAGCCTCCTAAAGAACCCCTCCCGAAAGTCATGAAAATGGACATGTTCCGCGCCGTTATTGTTCATCCTGGCCAAATAGTGAACACTAGAAAGCAGGTATGCGGAAAATGTCTCCAGGACAATCATCGTACAAGTGATTGCATGAATGACTGGGTGTGTAACCGTTGCATGATATCTGGTCACAAAAGTGGTGACTGTCCTATGACATCAGTCGATACACATCAAAACGAGGACGATATTCGGCCTGAGCCGGACACAGTGAAAACCGTCGAAATCCAATCAGCTACTCGTTCGAATCTCATTGGTGAGCTTACGATGGCGGGCCCGGCGCCGCACAGCTCACCCAGAGAACATAAGAAAGCTGATAGGAAGCTTAAACAAGACAGGCCCCCGACGGGAATAATCGCTAAATCCATCCAGGACTATTTCATTACAAGTGACAAAACCCCCTTAAAAGACAAACAAAAACCTACAGTAAGACACTCACCCCCTACCCCCATTGAAGAACAGAAGTCCCAGAAGAAGACAAAAATGCGCGGCGACGACAGCAGTGAAAACAGCGGCTCCGAATCCAATGATGAGTGACCCATATAAACTGACTATGTGTGGCTTGTTTGGTGCAAGCCTTCTGGTATACGTTTTAATAAGAACTAGAAGCGAATATAAAAAGTCGACATATAAAATAATACTTAAAATATGAACGATTATAAATAAAAAATAAGTACAGTATATTAAACAATGAATACTGGACACTCAAATATTCATGTACTAACGCTTAATGTTCAAGGTATAAGAGACAGCAGAAAACAAAAACGCTTATTTGAATGGTCTAAGCAACAAAAAGCAAGTGTATTATTTCTCCAGGAAACGCATTTAACACCGGGATTACTTGTAAACTTTGAGCAGCAATTTAAAGGTACGGCAGTACACTCAGTGGGTACCTCAAGCAGTAAAGGTGTATCAATATTGATTCACTCATCTGTTAGCCATAAGGTACTTAATACATACTGCGACGCTTACGGTCGCCTTTTAATTGTGAACCTCGTGATCGATACCGTGACCTATACGATGGTAAATATTTATGCGCCTAATAATCAGGCCGATCGAAATATATTTTTCAAACAGTTGTTAGAAAATATAACGGATCATGCTGAAGGCCCGTTAATTCTTGCTGGCGATTATAACGAAATTTTGGATCCAAAAATAGACAGGAAAAATCGCTCAAATAAAATACCGAAAAGAACAAAAGCTAGTAATTCTTTGGGTAATTTGAGTCGCGAAAAGGGGCTAATAGATATATGGAGGTTGAGAAATAAACGCAGATCGCAATTTACATGGAAACGACAAGCCTTAAATGAGGCAAGCAGAATTGTTATTGTTTAATACAAACTGAACTGGAAAATAATGTTATTTCTTGCGACATCAGACCGGCGCAAAGTAGTAAAACAAGCCACTTGTCAGTATCGTTAAAACTGAAAATATGTGACGAAAACAGAGGCCCAGGCATATGGAAAATTAATAACAGCATCGTAAATGATACCGAATATAAAGCATTAATAAATCAGACGATTGAAAGTTGTAAAACATTGCAAGCTACGGAGAATTTATCACCTCATGATGTATGGGAAAAGGTCAAAATAGATATAAGGGAAGTAACTCAATCTTATTCAAGAAATAAATCAAAACGGGTAAAAAGTCGATGCGTTTTACTCGAAAATAGACTCAGTGCGCTTCATAAATTACAAGACGAAACTAATGAATCAAATGAAAATTTAAACACGGAAATAATGAATATCGAAACAGAATTAAACACAATTTATCAGAATAGAGCAATTGGTGCACAAATAAGAGCGCGAGCACAGTGGGTAGAGCAGGGTGAGAAAAACACGAAATTCTTTTTAGGGCTTGAAAAAAGTAGACAGAGTAAGAAAACTATAAGAAAATTAACCACGACAGACGGACAGATATTGACGGAGAGTTCAGACATTCTTAATGAGCAGATTAATTTTTACAGTAGCCTTTATACATCGAAAATAAACGATACCGCGAAAATGAAAAACTATCTCGACTCAACACATTTATCGAATACGCTGTTGCAAACAGATAAGCAATTATGTAACCAAACTATTACAAAAGACGAATGTAGGAAGTCCCTTTTTTCTATGAAATTGAATAAAAGCCCTGGTTCCGACGGGCTGTCGGTAGAATTTTATCAAACTTTCTGGGACCAGCTAGGGGACCTATTTATGAACGCATTGTACGAATCAATTACAAAAGGGCAGCTAACAGATACACAAGGGTCTGGAATTTTAAGTCTCATTTTTAAGTCTGGAGATGAAACCTCGCTTAATAATTGGCGCCCCATAACGCTGTTAAATGTTGACTACAAAATAATAGCCAGAGTTTTAGCTTATAGATTGCAAAAAGTAATTGCAAAAATAGTAAGCTCGGATCAAAATGGATATATAAAAACAGATTCATTGGTTTCAGTATAAGGCAAATACAGGATGTCATTGATTACGCCGAAGACTGCAATTTAAATGGTGTCTTATTATTCCTTGATTATCAGAAAGCATTTGACTCGATAGAATGGAACTTCATGAATATGACATTAGAAAAATTTGGATTTGGATCGTCCTTTATCAATCTTGTAAAAATGTTATATAAAAATGCAAATAATAAAATAGTTAACAATGGGTGGGTATCAAATAGCTTTGGGATTTCGCGAGGAATCAGACAAGGCTGTCCGATATCGGCGTTATTGTATATCTTAGTAGCAGAAGTTATGGCTGAAAGAATACGAAACAATAATCAGATCAGAGGTATAAAAATAGGAAGGTCAAAAATATTAAAATTAAATCAAATGGCGGACGATACGACTATTTTTTTTAGAATCTGACCATAATATCCCAATATTATTAGATGAAATTCAAAGCTTCTCAGAAGTATCGGGCTTAGTACTAAATAAATCGAAAACAAAAGGGTTACTTTTAGGCAGAAATAGGCGTAACGTTCATTTTATCCATGGGATAGATTTCTCAATGTCAGCCATAAAAGCTTTAGGCATATATTTTAGTACAAATAGACAAGAGAGTCAACGGCTAAACTGGAATAAATTATTAGAAGATATCCAAAATTTGTTGAATTCTTGGAAAAGACGTAAATTAACATTACTAGGAAAAATTACAATTCTTAAGACATTAGCGATGTCAAAATGCAATTATTTGCTGCAGTGCATTACGGTGACCAATGAGGTGTTAGCAAAACTGGAACACCTGTTCTTTAAGTTTATTTGGAATGATAAACCGGACAAAATAAAGCGAAAACAGTTAATACAAAACTACGACAAGGGCGGCTTAAGGATGGTAGATATCAAAACGCAACTACAAACTTTTCAAATTAAATGGGTGCATAGACTAGTAAACGGTAATGATGCCAACTATAAAACCATACCGCAATTTTGTTTTGATAAATATGGAAAACACTTTTCATTATTCAAGATGAATTTCGGGTCAGAAAAGAATATGAAAAAATATAAAGCTTTCCAGTTTTTATAAAAATCTTGTTTCGGCTTGGGTAAATGCTGGAGGTTGCTGTACAGACGAGCCAAAATCATTTGTAAATATACGGAAACAAGTTTTATGGGGAAACCGGTTTATAAAATGGAAAGGAAAATGTTTACTGTACAAAAATTGGATAGACGACAACATTCTTTATGTAAATGATATAATTTCGCCGGCTGGAGAAATTGACACTACCTTGATTTTAGAAAAGCTAAATGTAAAACAAAACTGGATAAGTGAGATATACAAGTTAAAACAGGCGATTCCAGAGATATGGAAAAATACATTAAAAAGCCGCGAATCTAGAGAATCGAGAGTGAACACTAACATTGGACTTTTCTTATATGATCAAAATAATAATAAAACATTCAATTTGCCATTAGAAAACTTATTGCAAAATAAGCATATTTCGTCCTTTTTGAGAAACCGAAACGTAATCACACCGATAATGGAGAAATATTGGGTAGAGCATCTGAATTTACCATCACACAGCGAATTTTGGGATCCAGTTTATAAATCGTTATTAACTGACTTACAAAGTAACAAACTTAAAGAATACAGATTCAAATTAATAAACGCAGTACTACCATGCAAACAACTTTTGTTTAAATGGAAACTAACCGACAATCCGTTATGCGAGATCTGTAAAATTACCGAAAACTATAACCACCTATTTATCGAATGCCCAGCAGTTCAGCAATTATGGAAACATGCGATTCGTAGTCTTAAAAAATGCAGTTTCACACAATCGCTTAAGCATTTAAAATATCTGATTGTTGGTTTTAGATCAGAACAAAGGCAGTATGTAGAACTAAATCACATTCTTACGACCATTGGATATGCCATATATAAAGGGTACTGCATAAGCGAAAATCGTAAAAAATATCTTGATTTACTAAGATTAACAAAGACGGAATTTCAAAAATCTTTCGAAGTGGCAAAATCACTGAAACTAAAGCAAAGCAAACTGTTTTCAAGCTTTATAAAATACTTTGTGCACGATGTGTAATAACAATCATAAATGTATTTTAAACTCATGTGCCTCTGCTAGTTATCTTTACGAAAGCGTAAAGTGGTCGGCAAAAAGAGGCAACTTACAACTACATGTGTTTAGAATGTACGAACGTCTAACGTCTTCCCAACAGGCTGTTTTTGCATTTCGTTTTCGTTTCAGCAAGGCAACTGTACCGGGAAATTTGGGCGCGGTTTTTCTAAATGTTCGTAGTAACACGCACTTTCAATCGTTATATTAATCCCGTGCAAGATGAGTGAATCTGAGAAGTTTATATTAACTTGAAAGACGCAATATTATCTATATGAACCAGATTTATTTTGCGACATTTTGCATCTTGATTTTATTTATACTGCATGTTTTGTAAGCGGGTGGAAGGGAACCCCGACCCTTCTCTCGCAATTGATGGGGGATTAAATTTAGAAAAAAAAAAAAAAAAAAAAAAAAAAAAAAAACATATCGTAAGCCGATGGTAGTATTAATAGGAAAACGCAAACGGATTGCAAGCAATTCTTGATTAAATTAAAAGAAGCGCCATTACGAAAACATGCCCATGCAATATATATAGATTTTTTTCAAAAGCAAAAATTGAAAATTTCATTGGAAAAATTTTGATATTTTTCTTATTTTTGCTCAAAACATAGATTGTGGGTACACTTTAGAACCGCCTCGGCGCCTCGGCGAGGCGGTTCTAACGAGTACCCACAATCTATGTTTTGGAGCAAAAATAAGAAAAATAGGTATACCCCTGCATACCCCAGTTTTGCTATATAAAAGTGGGGTTTGAGGGGGTACACATTACACGGACATGTTTTCCTGATGATTTTTAATTTTCCAGAAATATTTTCTGAAACTTGTCAGAAGATTTTAGCCATCAGTATAAACGGGAGTAGGGTTAGCTAAACTTGAATGTTTTACTAATTATATATTCAGTTTCAATGCTTAGTATAGCAAAAATGAACATACAGCTGTATACCAGTTTTTCTTCGACATGTATGCTTGTGTTACTTTTTGGTGGTTTAATGAAGTAATTCATACTAGTTTTGACAATATAAAAATGACCGGTTGATGGATCCAAAAATGCTGGTACATGTTCTACAATAGTATAGTGCAGAAATTTTGACCGTGTCGCTTAATCTCTGGCAAAGATATGCCTTAACTAAAATTATGTTCTCAGTAATGCGACTCTATGACGGTTAACAATAAATGACCATGTGCTTCAGATGTGACTGGCAAATGTGTAAAACAACTAAATGCCCTCTCCTAGTGTTTTCAAAGGTACAAGTGGGCAACGATCAGGAAAAGGCGCAATCAGAATGAAATTCCCACTCCAAGAACCGAGGTGAGAAAAAATAAATTGACAATTAGGTACTTATACTTATAGAACATATCGTAAATCGAGTGAGCAGCTATTCCCCAATAGGCGGCCACTCAGTTATCCGAACTGAACTAAAACTATGAAAATGCACATACATGTAAGGTTCAAATAGCACAAAAATTCGACTCCAAAAGATAAAACATATAGAACCACAACACAAGTGTCGCCTTGGAGCGATCAGTAATATAACATTACTGGGGGCTAAAGCCGGTTTTGCAGGACCCTAACCTCACCCTCATCTTCTGCAGTGGTTCAAAGTATTTAGTAATTTGTTCGATCCTCGTGCTGAATCTCTAACTAGTAAATGAATCAACATGGACAAACAAATAAATCATGATAACCGCCATAATGAATCAAAAACGAAGTCTCACAGACTCGGAAAGCTCCCCGACGATGTTGATCCCTGGGCGCTGAATCACTTACTGAAAGCCTGAGCAAAAGAAAAACACCAGTTCAACCCCGGTGGGCCAAGCAACAGACAAGAAGCTCCGGCCCCAACCAACTAAAATGAATAGCTTTATGTCGGGCCATCATATAGTCTGATGCCCGACCCACCGAAGTGCAATTAAAGAAGACAACGTAGTTATCAACCATGATTGGGTTAAAAATTAAGCATGCAGACTGTCGCATGACATTTAAGTTATACCCTATACGTCTGTACCGTGTAATGATCTTTCTTAAATGAAAAGAAAAATCATTCCTTTCTATAAGTTTCTTAAGGATGTTCGCTGCCAATAAAAAAGTATTCAAACTTTTTTCTAACCACTTTTTTGATTCCAAAATACAACACAAGACATTTGAAAACAAAATAAATATAGGGTAGTGTGCATTTCTTTCAAGCTACAGGCCTCTGAATGAGATAACTGAGCACCTGGTTTTAAATTTGGTAAAATTAATTTAATTTTTAATTCTTTGAAACATACTTGTCTTGAACAAAAATACACTTAGAATGCTTTAAAAAGTCATAATATTTATGTAACGCAGACTATTTTGGACCAAAAGCATAGAAAAATTTGCAACTTGAAGTGGATGACAAAATTTCATGAATTCCTTTTCCAACCCTACCCCCATACTTGAAAAGTCGGAAAAATTAATATTTTGAAATGTGCCAAACCCGTATTTGTTGATTCAAACTTTTTCTTGTATTTTCACACAACATAGAACTTGGTAATGTTGTTCGAATAAAAGAAATAAATATATAGGGTAGTGAGCATATAAGAGAGAGTCAACAACTTGAAAATCGCCATTTTCAGCCTTTCTTCGGCTGTTTTGTTTCTAAAAGCCCATTTCATAAAACCACCTAAATTTTAAAACCAGCACACCAAAGACACAACTAATGACTTAGAAGACCATGTACACATATACTGCTGCTAAAATTAACATCGAACTAATGCAATTAATTTGAAGGTGTGTAATATTCAAGTTTAATCTACCCTACCCCCTAAATTTTACTGTCAACCAAAATTTTCTGAAAAGTTGCAGAAAATGGGGTGAAAAAATGAAGTTTCTTAGATTGACAATTTTAATGGCTCATTCAATGCATATCATCAATATGTATCCAAATATAAAATATTAGGAAAATATCTGCAACCGTTTACGAGATATTCAAGAAAAGAAAAACCGGAAGTTCCGAAATGTCAAATGTTAGCTGCGAACATCCTTAAAGTAAACCAAGTCACCATAAAATTCTGGTTCCGAAAGGCCATCATGTAAAAGCGTGATATATGATGGCCCCGACCTAAAGCTATTCATTTTAGTTGGTTGGGGCTGGAGCTTCTTGTCTGTTGCTTGGCCCACCGGGGTCCAACTGATGGTTTTCTTTTGCTCCGGAGTTAGTAAGTTATTCGGCGCCCAGGGATCTCCATCGTCGGGCAGCTTACTGAATCTGTGAGTCCTGGTTTTTGATTCATCGGGATGTTTATCTTGATTTATTTGTTTGTTCTTGATGATTCATTGACTAGTTAGAGATTCACCACGAGGACCGAAGAACTAGCTAAATGTTATGAACCACGGCAGAAGCTGAAGGCGAGGTTATGGCCATGTAAAATCGATTTAAGTCCGCCAGTGACTGTGTGTTACTTCTGTGGTGGTTCTTTTTTTTTGTTTTATGTCTTGGTATTTGAAATTTTTATGCTGTTGGCGTCTAATGTGTGTTTTCATATTTTTAGTTAAGTTAAGGTAACTGAGTGGCCACCTATTGGGAAATTAGCTGCTCATTCGGCTTACGAAATGTTTTCTTGGTATCAGTACCTGATTGTTTTTTTTCCCATCTCGGTTTTTGGAGTGGGAATCTTTTTTCTGATGGCACCTTTTCCTGATCTTTGCCTGCTTGTACCTTTTTAGTCAGACATTAAATTTGGAAATCAATTCATAGTGTCTGTGATTAAATTGAGAAATCGTTTTTGCTGGAGAAGTTTGGCTGTTAAATATTTATTTCGCGCGTTTAAGTCCGCACTCTAGCAAACTTATAAGTTGCGAAATGTAAACACCATAAGATGCACGACGTGGAACGTCACCATGCAAAAACGGAAAATTTACAATATCATAATCAAAGTGATCGCGTTTGTCATAAATATTAGAAGAAACAAATCCATTTGCAATAGAAGGATGTGAATCTAAAAAGGGTGTTCTTCATTACGTCAGGTAAACCGGCACGGTCAAAGTATTTGACCGGGGTCCAACTGGGGCCAGTTGTTCAAAACTAACGACGTCGTTAGTTAACGTTTCGTTAAAATTTCAAACATACATATTACAGATACACTGTTATTTTTTATTGAAAAAAATGTGAGAATCCTTTGCTCTGCAAAGGATTCTCACATTTTTTCAACAAAAAATAACAGTGTATTTGTTACTTTAGCTGATATTTGCTTAACAAATTTATGTCTTAACGATATCGTTAAGCTAACGATGCTTTGAACAACTGGGTCCTGGTGTTTTTCTTTTGCTCTGGAGTTAGTAGGTTATTCGGCGCCCACGGATCGCCATCGTCGGGCAGCTTACTCAATCTGTGAGTCCTGGTTTTTGATTCATCATGATGTTTATCGTGATTTATTTGTTTGTTCTTGATGATTCATTGACTAGTTAGAGATTCACCACGAGGAACGAAGAACTAACTAAATGTTATAAACCACTGCAGAAGCTGAGGGTGAGGTTGTGGCCATGTAAACCCGGTTTAAGCCCGCCAGTAACTTTGTGTTACTGATCGTTTCAAGGCCATGCTTCTGTTGTGGTTCTTTTTTGTTTTATGTCTTGGTGTTTTAAATTTTTGTGCTGTTGGCGCCTTATGTATGTTTTCATATTTTTAGTTACGTTTAGGTAACTGAGTGGCCACCTATTGGGAAAATAGCTGCTCATTCGGCTTACGATATGTTTTCATGGTATAAGTACCTGATTGTTAATTTAGTTTTTTCCCACCTCGGTTTTGGAGTGGGAATCTTTTTCTGATTGCGCCTTTTCCTGATTCTTGCCTACTTGTACATTTTGCACTATAAATGTATTGAAACAGTGTATTACATGTATATCTATGTTTACAAGGATCAACTTTTGTTGTCCAAATTATGGTAAGAGATGATCACTAAATTAAAATATACATGAGTTACAAATGTTAGTGTTCATTTTTCTTTACCATTATAAAAATGTAGAGTTATATCTTCATGAGAATTTGCTTCTGAGGTCCGACTGGAACCGTAAGCATACAAATGGAACCCAAGAAAGTTTGTAGTAAGTCGAGAAATTTTATTAAACCTATGTCACGTGATATGCTACAGGGTATCTGCCCTAATTGCAACCATATCTAGAGCGCTATCCAGGTTCTATATTTCAGCCACCAGAAGAACCTCTTTTGTTCTTTCACCACGGCTTCAAGAACGAATATGAGCCTTCGCATAAGAAAACAAACAATTTAGGTCTCCGACCAGGTCTGACACAGACCGGCCTGTGCAGCAATAGAAGATGACTAGATTTTTGAAATTTTGGATTGAAGAAGAAGATACATTGTACTATCTGTGTAGATCTGCGCCTTTGTTTTCGCCCATGCAAACTGTTGGTTTTCTGATGCGGGGTCTCATATGTATATATAGTTGGTTTAACGATTTCATCTTATGCAGCACCCGAGAAACATATAAGTGTCATATTTTATCATTCATTAAAGATAAGTCATAAAAGTGTTGAGAGGTTTAGATTGAAATGGTTTTATATTTTACTGCCAGCGTGCCACATATAGGTAAACTACTTTGACCGCACCGCTTGAAATCAAGTGATGAAGTTTTGTAAACACGGTAAAAGGACACCTATTAGTTTTAGACATTTTTCAAGTGTCATGTGAAGCACATGGCTTATATATTGTTTATCGTCATAGAGTCGCATTATCGAGACCAAAGTTATTTAAGCAGTCCGATCAACAAATGCATATTTCTATGTCAGAGGTTAAGCGGCACGGTCAAAGTATTTTACCTATACGTGTGAAGGAAAATGAATAAACAAATTACTTGAGATGCATAATCATGTTGTTGAACACTGGAAACTGTTTCTAAAGCATAGATGAACCTTCGCATGAGAAAACCAAAATTGTGGGTTCTGACCTGGTCCGATACAAACCGGCCTAAGCGGTCGCAAATGTAAGCTAGAAGCTTGAAATTTCGGATTTAAGAAGAAGAGGGATTGCACTATCCATGTAGCGAAAACAAAGGCTCTGATAAGCTGCGCCCTTGTTTTCTTGTATGTAGATTTTTGGTGTTTTGCTGCAGCGGCTCATAAAAATTACAATTATTGCAATATCAAGCTTGATATGTTCTAGTAAAGGTATTTCAAGTATGTTATACGATAAAATATAATTATGTGATTCAGTCTTCACTGACTTGCGGGCCCCGCCCATTAGAGCCTTGAGAAATAGATGGATTCCTTGTGCTTCATGGTAAAGATTATAAATTAATGACTGATCGTCCGATTACTCAGAAGGTCTGAGCCTGTCCAGGAAAAGTGGTTTAAGTTAAGCCATCCGTACATATTAGCTTTTCTGGCTTACATTACGAAAACATGCCCATGCTATATACAGAGAATTTATTCAGCTGTAAAAAATGAAAAATTCCAATAGAGAAAATTATATTTTCAATACTTTTGCTCAAAACATTGATTGGGGGTACGCGTTAGAACCGCCCTGTACCTTTGCATACCCCAACTTTGCTATATCAAAGTGGGGTTTAAAGGGGTATACCTTTCATGGAAATGTTTTCCTGATGCTAATGATGCTAATGGGTGATTATATTTGAAGCACTTTTTCGATGACATGTCATCCTTATTTTGGGGGAAAAGTCCCATTTAACTGGGGCAACGTCCCGACATGGCCATAGCTGTTGACTAACAAACAAACAAAACACTCATGTAAAGGCACTTGATTGTACATCTCTTCTTCCATGAGAAAACCAAGAATTTGGGTTTCCGACCTGGCCAGACACAACCGGGCTGTACAGTCACAGAAGATGGTTAGAGGCTTGAATTTCGGATTTAAGAAGAAGAGGGATTATACTTATCGTGTAGCGAAAACAAAGACGCTGATCAGCTTCGCAGTTACAGAATGTGTGTTTTCCCATGCGGTGGTTCATATTTGTATTATTGATGGTGCCGTGTGTATCTATACATCGGGTATTTGCTATGCGTTATAAGTAAGGAATAATTAACTTATAAATTAAATAACCAATGGTTTACCTATTCCAGAACATTCTAGTATTTTGCTTTGACTCTACGCATTATCTGTATTTGCGATTGTTTGTTATTGTTCTGGTATATACGAAGAGGTAAAGTAGGCAATGATCTGGGAATTACTAGTACACAATCAGTAAAAAAATCCAACTCCAAAAACCGAGGTGGGAAAAACTAAACTGTCAATTAGGTACTTATGCTAAGAAAACATATCGTAAGCCACGTGGGCAGCTATTTTCCCAATAGGCGGCCACTCAGTTACCCAAACTTAAATGCATGGCTCAAACAGCAAAAAAATTCAAAACAAAAGCATGAAATAATAGGAACAACCACAGAAGTATCGCCTTGGGACGATCAGTTACATATAGTTACTGGCGGGCTTCTGTTGTGGTTCTAATTGTTTTGTGTTTTGGAGTCGAATTTTTGTGCTGTTTGAGCCTTATGTACGTTTTTTAATTTTTAGTTCAGTTCGAGTAACTGAGCGGCCGCCTGTTGGAGAATAGCTGCTCACTCGGCTTACGACATGTTTTCATGCTATAAGTACTTAAGTGTCATTTTAGTTTTTTCCCATCCCTCGGTTTATGGAGTGGGGATTTCTTTCTGATTGCGCCATTTCCTGATCATTGCCTATTTGTACTTTTTAAAACTAGTAGTATAACATGGCCATGATTCTACAAATGCATGGACTTTTGGATAAAGTCCTTATATCTGGTATCTGTCTTGTTAGGCATTTAGCTTGTAAGCAAAACAATAACAGACGCCGTCAAGAAATAATCTTTGTCCCTTGAGAATCAACTGTATTGCGTTCTTCGCTATCAGGATAACATGCCTGTGAAATGTACGCCCAATTAGACCCCACTTTTCTATGAGCCGCATCGTGAGAAAACCGGAATTTTGACTATGCAAAAAGAAATGCGCAGATCGGCTTAGCAGTAACTGCGAAGCTAGTCAGCGCCTTTGTTTTCACTACACGGACAGTACAATTTCTCTTCTTCTTAAATCCGAAATTTTAAGCTTCTAGCCTGCTTCTGTGGTTTGTGTCGGACCTGGTCGGAACCCGAATGGATGATTTTCTCACGCACAGTTCACCTGGCGTGAACAGGGGCCCTCCTGTTTTTCTTATTGTTGATCAAAAATATAGATTGCGGGCGGTTTAAACGTGTACCCACAAACAATGTTTCGAGCAAAAATATTATTTAAAATATCAACAACTTTCTAATGAACATCAATTTTTACAGCTGAAAAAAATCTTATTATATTGCATGGGCATGTTTTCGTAATATTGCCTTCTAATCGAAAAATACTGATAAGCAAATATTTCTCGAATAATTGAGTTGGCTTTATTCGGGCATAGTTTGTGACGAGAATACATCAAAACTAATGAGCACGATGCTTGAAATGGAATTATAAGATCAATTTGATTGAAGAAACTCAGTTCAATACAGAAACACAGAAATTCAGTGAAAAGTGCATGTTCTCTAGTGAAAATTATTGGCTATTGTATATCATGTATTTGATTAAACTTGTTTTCTAAAAGACGAATATTTTGCATTATTTTTAAAAGAGTTGCACTTAACACAAATTTAAAAAGTGAAAAGAAAATCTTTTTAATATACCTAGATCTGGAGGTTAAGCTTGCACAAGTTTCTTGTGTTACATTAATTTAATTTAACTTAAAGCCAGTCGATTAATCATGAATGTCTAAATAGAGAACTATAATTCTTATCGCTATTGTGCAACCGCAAATTGTAGTGCATTGGAGACAAACATATAGTGCATTGATAAAGCAGCTTGTGTCTTACATTTTATTGATGAACACTGTGAATTAGCCAACGAAAATTACATTTCCAGCTAAAAACGTTAACGTCATTGCCTACTGCTGTATTAAGATATACATATGTAAATTTATCTTGTAAATTTAACCTGCCCATTAACTATAATCGGCGTTTGAAAGCAAATTATAGGAGCATAATGCTTATCTATGCAAATCTTAATTTTTTCTATAAAAATAAGATGCAGTTACATGGAGTGTGACGATAAACGGCAGGTTCTTCATACTCCAGGTCCCGAAATTAGCCCAGGCATATATGTGCCCATTCTGTTTTACTTTGAATAATAGCACACCTGATAGTTTTCCTGTGTTTATTAGAGCTGTGGGGACTCGATCGGATCCCTGTTCCCATAAAGAAAAACGAATGACTTTCTCCGCTCCCGTAAATGTGTTTCCCCAGGTTCCTGCTTCCTGCTCCCTAAATCCCTGAATGCTTATGCTTTCCACATGTCCTTGAAAATAAATGGTCTTTCTCCCCAGATCCCCTAAACCCCCGGTAGGGTCCCAGGGTGAGGAAGCCATGTTTATGTAGGCTATTTCAAATTATGTGCGCAGTAGGAGTAGAGCGTCGCGACGAAGGTGGTGCCTTTATTCATATCATTGGTTACCAGTTAAGGTTTTGATTTTGTAAAACTGACGTAGACATTGATGAAAGGCACTGATTGCAGAAACCTCACCAAATTATCATGACTGGTTCTGGAGATAACTTGATTTGAAATATTCATTAGTGCAACAATGACGTCATAGAGGAACATAAAAATAGAATACTATCAAAACGAACAACTAAAACAAACAACTTACCATTTCAAAACGATTAAAATCATACAAAGGTTTATGTAACGGTCCTATATCTTTTGTACCGATGGTCTAGTTTTCGATAAACAAATGGTACAAGCGGACAGAGAAGAAAATGATCTACCAAAAACTAGTGTATGTTCCCTTTAAATCGCACGCGAAACTGTGGCTTAGCTTCGTTGAAGTTAAATTGAAAAATATTGCCAAAACCAAAATTAAAAACTGCTTCTTATGTCATTCAAGATTAGCATTTATGCATCTAAATGATAAGCTGTATAAAGTCAATTGCACCTTACTTGCAAGTTTCAATTAATGAACACCATTGAGTACTTAGGTATTGCGAAATTAATTAATTGTATTGTTTTCAAGAACCGTCATGCTGCAACAATTGGTTGGTAACCACTATTGATTCATTATCTTGTAGAGCACTGTTTGAAAACATAATCTATGATATGGAACAAATTGTTGAATATTTTATTTGAAATTCAGTTTCGCACTGTCGATTCTGATGATAATATCCATACCATATTCTATTTTGGAAAACGAATAATCATTAAAATTGTCTGTGATATTTAATTCATCTACTAGAATATGTACATCTAGTTTTCACTGCTTCCAAAGGATCAGACTTTAATATTTTATTCTGAATGAAAAGGGCAGATACTAGTACATGAATTTTATACAAGACTTAGAATTAAGATTCGTAGGAACTCCGAACGTATAGCTTAACAGGGCTCTTGAATGTGACGTCGTTGATTTATTTTGTATATTTTGTGAACTTGTTAGGTAGCAAGCACAGTGTATCTGAAAATGATCCGTTGGCAGACGCTTTGGTGTTAAGCATCAGGAAAACATGTCCGTGCAATACATACCCCCTTAAATCCCACTTTTATATAGCAAAACTGGGGTTTGCAGGGGTATACCTATTTTTCTTATTTTCGCTCCAAAACATAGATTGTGGGTACTCGTTAGAACCGCCTCGGTGAGGCGGTTCTAACTTGTACCCACAATCTATGTTTTGAGCAAAAATATGAAAAATATAAAAAATTTCCAGCTGAAAATTTTCAATTTTTAAAGCTCAAAAAATATCTGTTTATTGCATGGGCAAATTTTCGTAATGATTCTAATATAATCTTATTAGTTGTGTTGCAATTGTTCATTATTTAGTCAAACCTTTATATGGAGAGATTTACTTAGACGTGAATCAAGTTCTCATTTGAAAAAAAATATTGTTCGTTGCATGATGCATACCGTTCACCAGAAAAGTATTGAGATCAGTGCCAGAGGGACGTACAGTTCGTTTAGGAGGAGTGAACATAGAGGAAGAACAGTTGGAGGGATTGACATTAGAAGGAAGAAGATCCGGGACCCCCAGATTATCATTATAAGGAATAAATTTACCAAGGAAGTTGTCGACCTGGAGGTAAGTGTTAGGTATACTACTAAAGGTTTGGTAGGGATCACTCCCATTTAAATTCCATGCAGGAATATCTTGAAAGCCCATATCTATCTAATTAGAGATCAGATTTGAATTTGGTTTTCATCAACCAACTTCAGATTCAATTTAGATCATTTTCAGTCAAAAGCATTATTTTTTCGATTTTTTTTGGTTTCAAAATGGGTAAAAATAAACATTTTTGACAAAAAATACATTTTTGGAATTTTTAAAAAATCTCTGTTTTATCACTTGGATATCACCCTTTACAGGCAAATAGATCTTTTCTTGATGAAATGTTTCTTGAAACCATTGTTAGGGAAAATGTGTACCTCCTAGGCCCACCCAATTTGTTTTGTGTTACGGCAAATTTTAAGTGTGGATGAGTTCGAACCCATGTGTTGATGAAGAAAGAGAATTTAATCAAACTTTCAATTTTCTCTATATGGATAAATGTCCTAAAGATATATATAAAAATTGTGAAAATATATTGGCCATAGGCCCCCTGGCACTGAAAACTTTTAATAGTGTATTTTATTTTTATTTCCTATTTCAGTTTTATCGTTTATAACCGACCGGCTGACCACCTGATTACTGGTTAACCGCTGAAAAGGTCTGAGCCTGCCAGGAAAAGTAATTTAGTCAAACCATCCTTACGTGTAAACTCCAGTTCTACCTACCTACCTTGGTGATATCCCGATGTTGAGTAGAAGTCCTACAAACGGCAACAAATCAAACAAACAAACGATTATATTTAAACAGCTTATAGTAAGCCCTTCATTTTACCCACCAAACCACTATAGGGTGTTTACATGAACATACTTTTTCACAATAGGTCACACTATTGTTGCTTCTCTTTCGGTTTTAATGCACCATTCATTCGTATTCACGCCCCCCCCCCGCTCCCCCCAGGGCCGGAGAATAGCGGGACTTTTTATTTTTAACTTTTCAAATTTTAAAGCCCCCAAAAAAAGGCCAGCCCTGCGGGCCAATATTTTGGTAAAACCCCTGATAAAAGCCCAAGCCCTCTGGGGACGGACAATAACGAGGAACCACAAATGACCTATTTGAATAATCTTTACTCGCCTATTCCATGGTGGTGAGATTAGGCACTATGATAATTTAGCCCAGTGCTTTCAGAAAAGAATTTGAACATCCCGTACCTTTGGCATAAAACGAACTTTTTTCGTGTTTTTGAAATTTTGCATACTAGAGTACACCAGCCGTGAAATGAATGTACATGTATATATACAGTCAGACATAAGTTAAGCATCACCTGAACATTTTTGTCATAACTTTTTTAATAGGTGACATTTCTTCACCATGTATGTTTTGAAACTGAGCCTGATTATTCAGGAGTAAAGAAATATTTAACAACTGCCAATGCCATGTAAACATTTGTCGTACTGACCGGATGCATAACCCTACCCTCCATGAATTCAAAACACATGTTTGGTACATGTACTGTACGTTGCTCTTTATGGACCCGCTATACACAATGTAGAGTGCTTTATGATCTAACTGCGAAACCCCTTGGAATATGTTCCAGAATTAACTAGACAAAACTTTTCGACCTGTGACATTTATGACATTTGATAAATCAACGATAATTGACAACAGATCTTGATACACCTTAAGGTAATTGACTATGTAAACATACCCTGAAATAGCCCAGAAAATTAAAATGTTCAAATCGCCAAAAAAGTGTGAAATGTTAATGTCATTTTGCAACAATGTCAAATCGATCCTAATCACCATGAAAACGCGGACTCATATCTCTGATATCAAAAGTTATGAAAGGTTCAGGAATGGCATGTTACATAGCGAAAACTTAATGCTTACATAACAAGCGAAAAAGTTTGGATGGCTATTCCTGTAACTTCCATAAAACATTGAGTATAACAAAATGCCTGTTGGATCTTGTATATTTTTAACTCTAGTTTATTTTCGAGCTTACATAAATTCAAATCGAATATTTATTGACGAATTATACCATTTCTAATGGCATATCCCCAAAATAGGGGTAAGTGTATAAATGGCCCCATAGAATCGAAGCGATTGGGGCAAATGTCATTCTGACAGTTCAAACAGATCAAGAAAAGACACAGGTAAAATGTCGTCACAGAATAATTGTTGTTATGAAGTAATTGTTACCTCACAACCGTCTCCAGAATAATGTTAGGGTGATGCTTAACTTATGTCTGACTGTATATTAAATATGAAAATATATCTAAATAGTTCATTTAAATTAATGGTAGATATTCATGTTTGAAAGTGTGGTCGACACAAAAATGCTATGCTTAGAAAAAAATTGAAGGATATTTAACTTTGATCGGGCTTCTTACATTTAAAAAGGAATTATTTATTGTGTAGACAGTTGCAGTCGACAGTTTCATAAGCCTGCCTTCGAACTGTGTGTTTAATTTTAGTCACACTTCAATGTTCCATGTACAGTTCAGTCCGAAATGACATAACCCTCCATACCCAAATTTCGCAAATGTTTAAAGCTGGTAAACCCCATTTTCGGAGATTTTTACCAAACATTTTTGTGTGCAAAATCATGATTGGACAACAAAATTTCACGTCAGTGTCAATTTATTGCTGATATTTTTGTAATTCATTGATTGAAGGGTGCATATGTATGGATGGTTTGACTAAACCACTTTTCCTGGGCAGGCTCAGACATGAGCGGTTAACCAGTAATCAGATGGTCGGTCAGTAGATTAGAAGCTTGCCTGGAGAAACAAGCAGCCCAGCTATTTCTCTTAGGCCCAAATGGGCGGGGCCCAAATGGCTGATTAGTCATTTGGCTAGTATATTCTACGGATATAAGACTGTAACGTGTCAACATCATCTATGTTTGTTTACAGCTTTAGAAATACCAGACATTGAAAAAACGAGGATAAAAATCCCCTAAGGATCCATGAATGATACTATAACACGGAACTTTGACATGGTGTTAGTATGCTTCTAGCCTAATTTCGATTCTTTTCACAACATATTGCTAAAGCTTTATAAAATGGGAAATTATTTTAAAATGCTCACATGAGATCTAGACAGCTTTGCTTGCATTAGAACAGAGAGCTAGTGGGAAAGTTTGAAGGTTTTCCTATAGTAGTAAGTCTATGGAAATTATCGACCCCCGGGGGTTGAGGCCAAATATGACCCTAGGGGCATGAATGGCACAACTTACGTAGAGGACCATTAGCCATTGTCACATATCAAATATCAAAGCTGTGGGTCTCTTGTGGTTTCAGAGAAGATCCACCCATTAAAACGTATATGTTGCCATGACAACCAGAGTTCATAAACAATATGTTATAATAATGATAATAATAATAATGTCTTTATTTAAAGAGGAAACACACAGTTAGCATATAAATACCAATCTTCCCTGAGACCCTCTTAACTTTACAATATCTACAATATATCAACTATCATTTGATTCAGTAAGAATTTGGTGGTCCTGTTATAAATTATTTAACATTGATATTGTCACATCTTTGCAAAATGGAGCTTTTGTTTTCTTCTGCGACTCTAATTTGACGGACACTGACGATGGAAGCTGGAGATGCACTACAAAAACTTACGGAATCACATACTATATGTATGAACTACATAAAATGTAAATGTTCCTACTGTCCAGTTATGCTGTGTGTGTTATCTTATCAAGATCCACCTACTGGCTTGGAGATATTGCTGTTTGAAGATTTTCCTAATGTTAGCCTATGAAGACTATCAACACCCGGGGTGTGGCCAAATTTTACCACAGGGGCACATTGGCACAATTTACGTAGTGGACCATTAGCCATTGTCACATATCAAATATCATGAGGTTTCAAAGGAGAAGATATTTTTCCCATTAAAAGTTTTTGTTGCCGTATGTTATGCATATGATGGGTTTGATAATTTTGGCTTTCTTTCTCAATAATGTTGGCTTTAATAAAAGTGTTTACCTGTGATCAAAGGGGAGTAACCTTGATTATATGAACCTCAACGCGACAAAATGTACCTTCGGACATTCTGACATTACTAGTAGAAAGCAGCAAAATGCGGAAAAATGATGAAATATATGTTTTAGAAACAACACTGCATTTGTAATCTTAGAACAATGGGCTACCAAATGAATGAGTTTTAAAACATATTATTTTTCAATATTTGGAGTTATCTGCCCTTGTTTTAGCCCATAATACACATTATTTTTAATTATATATCGTTAAACGGTAACCATAGCAACCGCATCATCATAAAAATAGACAAAATAATTACGGCAGATTGCCTGTAAGGATAGTATGCTTCTATCTTAATAGGTTCTGGCCAGTGCATAAACACTTTTAAGCAAATGCATTGAGTTTTGTAAGCTCTACTGGCATGCAGAAATGCATTACGCAATTATGACGTCATTTTTCAGGACAATGGCGTCTGTAGGGTTCATATAGTAAATTGGTCATAACTCACAAAATAACTTAAATAATCTGGTCAAATAAAGACTAATAGACTCTTGAAACATTAAACATTCAAAGTAACCTTGTTTTTCTTATGCTCAAAAAATTGTCCGAAGGTACATTTTCTCACGTTGTGGCCCATATATTTCAATGTATGTTATTCTTTTGTTTCTAGAATTTATAGTTTAGAAAGTGTATCATTGATTATTTTTATCATTATTATATAATTAAGAATAAAAATTATAACTGGGATCCTTTAAGAGCAGTGAAGAGAAAGGGAATGGGCCATACCGCGGTTTCGACTATTAAAGTCTCGTCAGTGACCCTTTAGATTTGGCAACATGGAGCCATAGAGAATTACTGATTGCCACGTGCCTCTGAAGACAAAAAATCGAACCAAAACGGTACATTACTGTTAGAATTTTGCAAGCAAACAAACATGCGTATTTTGAATGGAAGAACGGGATCGGATAGCGGTATAGGTAAATTCACATGTCATACACACCGTGGCAAAAGTGTTGTTGATTATATATTAGTAAGCACTGATATTTTGCCTTTGATATATCATTCGACATTGGTGATCCGAATATACTATCTGATCACAGTTTTCTCTACTGTTCGATATGGGCAAATTCTCCGCATTCAAACGACAGGCTGCTCAATGATGAGAATATTGAGTATGTATCGTATAAATATGTATGGGACGATAATCTTTTAAATGAGTTCAAAACTCGGCTTTGCTCGCCAGACGTAATTGTTATTTTTGACGAGGCACGAGATACCTTAGTTTCTGAGCAAATATCACCGGCGAATATTGACACAGGTCTCAATTTGATAGTCGAAGGCATTGAGACGTGTACAAAACCCCTGTTTTCAAAATCGCTTAAAGTTAGATATCAGGAGTGCAGTTTTTCTGATAATAAATTGCCTTGGTTTGATGACAATTGTAGGATGAAAAGAATTGAGTTTTATCGATTTTTGAACATTTTTAGGAATGACAAAACTGATCAAAATAGATGTAATATGGTCTCAGCTCGTTCTGAATTTAAGACATCATTGCGTCATGCAAGATACCGTTATGACCAGTTACAAACACAGAAACTTAACGAATCAAAACATAAAAACGCAAAAGCTTACTGGAAACTTCTTAAAGGTGCTTCCAATATATCGAAACCAAACTTATCCCTTAGCAATTTTGCGGCCTATTTTAAGGCAGTTAATAACCCAGACAGTGCATTTTATACTCTTGATGATGACGTCATTTATTTCAACGAACGGTATTTGAATGGAGAATTGCAGGTCATGTTTAGTGAACTCGATGTTTCTATATCTATGATTGAGGTCTCAAAGGCTATCGACGAACTTTCAAACGGTAAATCTGCTGGTCCTGACAGATTAATTAATGAATTTTTCATCAATGGTAAGGCATTTCTTATTCCATATCTTCATATTCTTTTTAATAAAGTGTTTGAATCAAGCTATTTTCCCAGTGCGTGGTCAATTGGTGAAATAATCCCCTTGCATAAGAAGGGAGACAAGTCGAATGTTGACAACTATCGTGGCATAACCTTATTAAGCACGGTCGGAAAGTTATTTACCCGTATATTGAATAAAAGGCTTACTGACTGGGCCGAATCATATGGTGTATTCATTGAGGCGCAAGCTGGTTTTCGGGAAAATATGTCTACAGTTGACAACATTTTTGTTTTGCATGGTCTGATAACTCATTTTCTGAACAATGATAAACAATTATTTTGCTCATTTATAGATTTTTCGAAAGCTTTCGATTATGTTGTTAGGGATATTTTATGGTTCAAGTTAATCAAGTATGGTATCAGGGGTAAAATCTTAGACATAATTATTGCAATGTATAAGGATGTAAAATCTAAAGTTAAACTTAACAATATGCTCAGCGAAGATTTTTCATGTATGACAGGTGTACGCCAAGGAGAGTGCCTTTCTCCGATCCTTTTCGCCATGTACGTGAACGATGTCGAGAGGGAATTTATTACAAAAGGGGCTGATGGTGTAGATTTAGGTTTTATAAAACTGTTTTTGCTCTTATATGCTGATGATATTGTCATTTTTTCCGAGAGCGCTGTTGGCTTACAACATGGTTTAGATTTATTACAAGAATACTGCCAAAGATGGCGATTAACCGTAAATCCTAATAAATCCAAAATAATTATTTTTAGAAAAGGTGGCGTGTTACCGCAAGATATAGTATTTAGATACGGTGATATTAATTTAGAAATTGTTTCCAAATTTACATATTTAGGCATTGTTTTCACAACGGGGGGTTCTTTTGCTGAGGCACAATCAACGCTCTCGGGACAAGCACAAAAAGCAATCTTCTGTATGAAAAAATACTTAAACAAATTTGTTGATGTTACTCCAAGTCACTACTTAGAATTATTTGACAAACTTGTCTCACCTGTTTTAAATTATGCTTCAGAAGTTTGGGGATTTGCAAAAGCAAATCATATTGAACGTGTTCATCTTCAATTTTGTAAAAGATTGCTATCTGTAAAACAGTGTACACAAAATGATTTTGTCTATGGTGAGTTGGGAAGATACTCTTTTCAAAATATTAGGTATTATAATATCATTAAGTATTGGATCAAAATTTTACATAGTCATGAAATGAAATATGTTAAAATTGTTTATAATGTATTGCATAGTGATGCTACTGATTTTCCAAATAAGACTTCATGGGTAACTCTTCTTCGAGATCTAATAGGCAACCTTGGTTTCATGCATGTATGGGACCAACAAAATGTTGGCGACAGTAAGGCATTTCTTTCAATTGTTAAGCAACGCCTAGCAGATAACTTTGTCCAGAATTGGAATTCAAGATTAACTGAATCATCTCGTGCATTATTTTATAGAAATTTTTCGTTTGGTTATAAGTTATATCTAGATAATGTTACAGTAAATAAATATAGAATTGCTCTTTCGAGACTTCGAGTATCTTCTCATCGTCTTGAGATCGAAACAGGTCGATGGAAAAAACCTACTGCCACACCCATACAAAACCGATTATGTACAACATGTCAAAAATTAGAGGATGAGTTTCACTTTGTTTTGGAATGTGAACGATATAATGAAATCAGGAAAACATTAATACCTAATTATTACAGTAGAAGACCAAATATGTTCAAATTGCTCGAACTTTTTACAACTGATTCGAAAAAGGTGCAAAGAAATTTATCAAATTTTGTTTTCAAAGCATTTAAATTAAGGGACCAATTTATCTTTAGGTAATGTAGTCATGTACTTCTCTCTATACGAATGTTTTGGTTAATATTGGCATCTAATTTTCTAATGTTGAATAGCATGTTGTTTAAAGGAACAATACATTCTAGAAAATGTTATGTACCTTCTCCTATGTTTGTATTTCTGCGGATATGTGGTATTGTGCATGTATTTATCAATTTATATATGAATGTTATATGTTTGATATGTTCTAAACAATCCGCTGTCACATTTGTATGTATATATGTTTATCACTTGTTGTAACCGATGGGCCATTAGGCCTAGTGTTTATCAATAAACTTCTAAAACTTCTAAAACTTCTAAACTGATATGTTGAAACTTTCAACAGGGCAGTCGGTAGAAAGACTAGTATTATCTTAATGGGGCCAAATATATTAAACATTGGTTAGAAAATGAATCTTGACCCATAATCATTTTCTGATTTCCCAGAACGTCCTCGCTGATTTCAAAGGACCAAAATAAAATATAATCTGCACTATGGATGTTGTACGGGGAGACTTTTTAGGGCCGCCACACGGCACAACAGCGGCTTCAGTAATAGCAAATAAAAATAATCTAATGAGATCTTTTAAGAGAAGTGAACACATTCATGAGAAAGGGGATGGACAATACCGCGGTTTCGACTATTAAAGTCTCGTCAGTGACCCTTTAGATTTGGCAACATGGAGTCAAAGAGAATTGCTGAAATTTTGCAACTTTCAACAGGGTAGTCGATAGAAAGACTAGTATTTAGTAGTAATGTGTCTTTGATTTAGACTTCTCGTATAAACTTTCGAAATTGCAGTACAATAGTCTGGCTTTCGTTGCAGGTTTAAAAAGGGCTACTGATGAGGGTTCTTTACCCGAAATTACACAATATAGTCCATACTATCTCCCTTTGAATTTTTTACTGCTTCCAAAGGATCAATCCTCTATATTTTATCTAAATGGGACATATTATAGAAAATTCTATGACCACATTACAAAGAATTCGAGATGAAAATGAAATAGCTTATTTATCACCATTATGAAATATTATATTATACATTATGAAATATTATATTATACATGTATAGTTCCCTAATATCCCAGTTTTAGCTTGTTAAATCTTGAGTTGTCTCTTCGGCCCTTGATCCTTCAGGATCTTTCCAGAGGTTTCTCCGTTCTTCTAGAGAACATTTTATCATATGATTTTCTAGACGCTAGTAGATTTTCCTCAGATGTATATATACAGGTCTCAGTCTCGGCTAAAGAATTCAGAAATTCGAAATCAGTTAATGTTTTTAATATTGCTTGTTTCACTAGTTTGGATTAGGATTATTCTCTGTGAATTATTATCATAAATGGCGGATATACATCTTGTGCTCTTATGGACTTGAACTTTTGGAAACTGGATTGAGGATATCTGTGAACTCACATTTTGAGGAACAAGAACTTATTTAGACACTTAGATTGTAAGTTAGTTAGTTATTTATTTACTTATGTATTCATTTTTTGTATGTTTAAATTGCATTTATTTGTATATTTGTTTGATTAGAATACATGTGTATTAAGTTTGAAACTTTGTTGGTTATTCCTTGCTGGATTAGCCAGATCCTCGATATCATTTTAGGGTTGAACGTTTCTTTATTTATCTTGTTACGCTTGCTCGTAACACATGGCAATCAGAGTTGCAGTCCAATCTGTCCCAAAACAATATGTACTGCCCAGTGATGCTGAGTGTGTAATTTGATCAAGATCCGCCAACTGGCTTTGACCTTAGGGGTATGATTGGCACAATTTATGTAGATGACCATTAGCCATTGCCACATATTAAATATGAAAGCTGTGGACCCTGTGATTTCAGAGAAAGGGATTTTTTTTTATTATTTTCCCCATTACAACGTATATGTTGCCATAGCAACCAGGGTTCAAGTCCGATCCGTCCAAAACAATATGCAACCTTTTCTACTGCCCAGTGATGCTGTGTGTAATTTGATCAAGATCCGTCAACTTGCTTAAGCGATATTGGTGTTTTCCCATAGTAAGTCTATGGAGACTATCGACCGCCGGGGCGTGGCCAAATATGACCCAGTGCCATGATTGGCACAAGGAGAACGTCAAAACCCGTATTCAATTTGCCTAGATTTTGAAAGCCTGTATTGAGAAACACGCATAAATAATGCCCGTAAGTGTGTGTTTTTGTGGAAGCCTGACATCCTGTGCATACAATTAAACACGTTTGATTTGAAAATTTTGCATATACCCGCCATAACGTTAGTTTTTTGGGGGCAGGGGTAATTTTTTGGAAAAAAAATTGATACCAAACACCAAGATTTTCTCAAGCATTGATCGAAATAGATGGTAAAATAACATTTGCAGCGTAAAACGATGCTGCAAATGGTCACATTTTGATAAAAAGCGAGTAAAAATATTTCAAATTTTTTGTCAAATAATTTTTTATATACAACTTTTGAACATTGCCACAACTTTTGAACATTGCCTGTTATGCCTATATCCTACACTGTCATCATGCAGGTGTATCACAAGTACATACTGTCTACATGTATTCAAGGTGAATACTCTACATGTCTGATAAATGTACCTTCATATACATGCAAGCAACAAAAATAAATGACTATTTGTGCTTTAAGGCTTGTAAATATTTTCCCACTTATTTTGAGCAACACAGATTGTATGGCATAACATTTAGCAAAACATAGGACCCGATGACTATGTAGACCATGACTTTCCTCAAATGTGCTAAAACAAGCTTACATGCTACTAAGCCAAGACAAAGGTATGGGTCACCACTTAGACATAAACAAACACATTGGTACAGACACTCTAATTTCTAAAACCTAACAAGTGATGATCATCAAAGTTCACCAGAAGTGTGTCTGGTTGAAGAACAGAGGAGGAAACTTTCACCTGGTGTGACTACTTTCAAAACGTCATGTTCAGCCAGGTAGAAATATGTATACAAACAAGCTACAGTCGTAAACAAAATTATTGAAGTCACTTGATTTAATGGGCTAGCATTATAGATTGTTTTTGAGCATTTTGACAGCCTCCCCCACCCGGGACCAAGCATGCCATTTTTATATGATGTCTGAAATGTAAAACTACAACTGTGTGCAAAAGGATTTTCTTGGTCCCGGGGGGGACCTCACCTGAACAAAAATCTTTTTCAATTTCCATTAAGGTTAATTGCAGAAACTATGTTTTCACATAAAAAAAATCTTAATTGGTAGTTTTTCCTGGAGGAAAACATTCTAAGAATCAATGAAGGCATATTCAGGCTATTTAATTCACTGACAAAAAATGTTTTTGAAATAAAAAGGTACAAGTAGGCAAAGATCAGGAAAAGGCGCAATCAGAAAAAGATTCCCACTCCAAAAACCGAGGTGGGAAAAAACCAAACTAACAATCAGGTACCTACACCATGAAACATATCGTAAGCCGAATGAGCAGCTATTTTCCCAATAGGTGGCCACTCAGTTACCTTTACTTAACTAAAATATGAAAACATACATAAGGCGCCAACAACACAAAAAATTTTTTACACCAAGACATAAAACAAAAAGAACCACCACAGAAGTATCGACTTGGAACGATCAGTAACACAAAGTTGCTGGCGGGCTTAAACCGGTTTTACATGGCCATAACCTCACCCTCAGCTTCCGCAGTGGTTCATAACATTTAGTTAGTTATTCGGTCCTCGTGGTGAATCTCTAACTAGTCAATGAATCATCAAGAACAAACAAATAAATAATGATAAACATCCTGATGAATCAAAAACCAGGACTCACAGACTGAGTAAGCTGCCCGACGATGGAGATCCCTGGGCGCCGAATAACCTACTACGGAGCAAAAGAAAAACACCAGTTGGACCCCGGTGGGCCAAGCAACAGACAAGAAGCTCCGGCCCCAACCAACTAAAATGAATAGCTTTATGTCGGGGCCATCATAGAGTCTGACGCCCGACCCACCGGCGTGCAATTAAAGAAGGCAGCATAGTTATCAACCATGATTGGGTTAAAAACTAAGCATGCAGACTGTCGCATAACATTCAAGTTATAACCTATACGTCTGTAACGTGTTATGATTTTTCTGAACTGAAAAGAAAAATCATTAATTCCTTTAAGTTTCTTAAATTTGTAAACCAAGTCACCATAAAATTCAGGTTCCGAAAGGCCCTCACTTAAAAGCGTCTATAACCCAACATTATATTTGGAAATCAATTCATAGTGTCTACGATAAAATTTAGAAAATGTTTTTCGAAGTTTATGATACCGATAGCCCTGTTGGAGAAGTTTTGCCGTTAAAAAGGTACAAGTAGGCAAAGATCAGGAAAAGGCGCAATCAGAAAAAGATTCCCACTCCAAAAACCGAGGTGGGAAAAAACCAAACTAACAATCAGGTACTTATACCATGAAACATATCGTAAGCCGAATGAGCAGCTATTTTCCCAATAGGTGGCCACTCAGTTACCTTAACTTAACTAAAAATATGAAAACATACATAAGGCGCCAACAGCACAAAAAATGTTATACACCAAGACATAAAACAAAAAGAACCACCACAGAAGTATCGACTTGGAACGATCAGTAACACAAAGTTACTGGCGGGCTTAAACCGGTTTTACATGGCCATAACCTCACCCTCAGCTTCTGCTGAGCGTTGAAGTCTGTAACATGATTGCAGACTCTAGCAAACCTAATAAGCTGCGAAATGTATACACCATAAGAAGCACGACGAGGTACGTCACCATCCAAAAAAGGAAAATTTACTATATCAAAATCAAAGTCATCGCGCTTATAAATTTTAGAAGAAACAAAGCCATTTGCAACAGAAAGATGTAGATCTAAAAAGGGGGCTTCAGTATCTGTGATATTGGCTTTGTTCAACTGAAGTTCAGGTGGATAAATTTGATTGACCATACCTTCAAAATAAGGGTTGTCAATGTTCAAAAGGTCAACGAGGTACCTAGATGTGGAATTAAAAGCCTCGATAACATCAGCTTGATTATCATGGTTAAGAGAATCCATGAAATCTCTTTCGTAGCAGTATAAAAATAAATCAGCTACGAGAGGTGCGCAATTTGTACCCATCGGAATTCCAACAATTTGTCTGTATAACTTGGTCCCAAATCTAATATAAATATTATCAAGGAGATAGGATAAGGCGTCGCATACATTCTGACATGACCAGAGTGTATACCGACTTTGGTCAGAGGAAGTGAAAAAAGCCTTTCTGTCATTACATGCCAAATAAAGTGAACCATAGTTTTTTAATGCCCTTTTGAAGGTCCACTCTATCAAATCCAGACGTTTTTCTTTTATTAGATTATGTGGTAATGTTGTATACAGAGTAGAAAAATCATATGTGGACAAGCTTGTCGCACGGAACCCTCTACACTTCAATTTACTGAGCACCTCACCAGAATTTTTAATTGACCAAAACCAATTTTTATTTGAAGTTTCATACACTGTCTCACAGTATCTTATAACATGAGATTTGATAGCAGTAAGACAGGAAGTTAATAATTTAGAAAGTTCAGTGGTAGTACAAGAGCTAGAATTTGCAATAAATCTAGCTTTGTATGGTCTTTTGTGAAGCTTAGGTAACCAATACATCGTAGGAAGTTTGTCTTGGCCTTCATTGACACAAACAGAAAACTTAACAGGTAAATCCATTTCGCCTTAAAAAAGTTTTCTATAGGCAGTCTCCCATACAGAATGGACGTTCTCCTTTATAATGGGGACTACCAAACATTGACACATGCAAAATATAGAAGCTCTGGGCCTTGTGGTTTTATAGAAGACGATTTTTTTAGTTTTTCTCATTGTAAGTCTATGAGAGCTATATGTTGCTATGAAAACCACAGTTTTGACACTTATGCTCCAAAACCTAATGTAATCAATTCCCCAGCCCAATGATTGTTCACAATAAATTTGATCAAGGTCGACCCACTCGGCTCAGGTGAGCTAAAAGATATGTCTCAAGACCGTAGAAATATGAGCCACTGTATCAGAAAACCAACAATCTCCATATGCGAAAACTGATCAGCTGAGCTGATCAGCGCCTTTGTTTTCGCTACAGAGATCGACCAATTCTTATTCTTCTTAAATGCACAAATTCAAGTTTCTAGCAATTGTTCTGTGGCCTGGTTGGAAACCCAATTTCTTGGTTTTATCATGCGAAGGCTCATGTATAAATGTCTCAATTAGAAAGTTCTTCAACTAAAAACGTTTGAGTGCATAGGTATATTACTTTCACCGTGCCGCTTAAAGACACAGTTTGCTGCTTCTTTACCTGGGGTGGCCTGGTCTAATGACCCCTAATAAACAGTCCAGGAGGCATAGCGCACATCAAAGGCTTATCTAATCTAAGTGTTTATGGGGTCATTGGCCTCTGCCTTGAGGGGGCCACTTGAAGGGAACTTTAAATATAATTGAGAGGTGTCTAAAATGAAATGTCTAAAATTAAATTTTAGAACCTATTTTATTTTCATATAGTTTCTATTCTGATTTTCAGTTTTGCATTTAAAATCGTCAAATTGTGTGAATTGAGCCAATGCTGAAGCATAACCTAAATTTTATATCAGAAAGAGCAGGCCTAGACCATTGATCATTTTCTCAACAGTTTATTGAATCATTTTTTTTTGAATGCTGATATACTTTCTAAAAAGATTTAACTGAAGAAAAGTTTCGGAATGAATTATTATATTAATATCCATATTCCAAATAGAAATAAATGTGTCATGCCACACTGCACATATAGGTTCCGTTTTTGTATCACTAGAATGATATCCAAACATTTGTGTCATAAATCTCAGAGGGACTTGTCACTCTAAAGGACTAACTAGAAATGAATGAAGTGTCATTAAAGTGTATTACATTGATGAAGTGGTCATCTGTTTTTCACACCTTCAACAAACGAACATAATTTCATGTACTCACTGTCTTCCACTAAGTCTGTGTTTGTTTAGTATCTGTCAAAACATGTGAAAATCCTTGTTTCAATGTAAATTGGTTTTATGACAGTTTTCCTTTTCAATTATTCATGCGACAATCATTCATGTAACAAGCAAACTGTACAAACTGGATTAAGGAACCTTCTAAACTGTGAACAGTGCTATTAGACACAAGACTTTCAAGTGTATGCCAATTATTCAATGAAACTGCTTTGTTGAATAAATAAATAAATAAATAAATAAATAAATAAATAAATAAATTTGCAATATTCCTTGTTTTTGAATTAGACCCAGAGGGACAGATCATCGAAATTACCAAAAAGATGATCATAGATAAAAATACAATCTCTGTTATACAATACATATTTCACAGGTATTGACTTTAGGTTCCCTTTCACTGGCCCCTACCTGTAGAGCCACCCTTGCATTACCTGTGATTTCTTATCAGTAGTCTGCTTAAGGTCATTAGGGTGTTATGCAATGCAAAATGCGTCTTTAAGCTCTGACATAGACATTCATTTCTTGACCCCCGCTATCCCCGCCCCCTTAGGGCTGCTTAAATAACTATGTTCTCAATAATGCGACCAACATAAGACCACATTGCACTGGAAAAAATGTGTAAAACAAATACGTGCCCATTTTACCGTGTTTACAAAACTTCATCACGTGACTTAAAGCACGGTCAAAGTATCTTACCTTTAGATTGTTTCATCAACTCGGTAATATTGAAATAGTGGTTCATAATTGAGGCACGACGCGAGAAAACCGGTTTTCGGGGTTTCCGACCCGGGCTGACACCAATCAACCTGTGTATCTACAAAAGATGGCTAGAAGCTTGAGGATTTGGATTTCAGAAGAAGAGGGGTGATGCTATCCATGTAGCGAAATCAAATACGCTGATCAGCTTTGCAAGCCGTGTAGTTACTGCACAGCTTATCTTATCTGCGCCTTCGATTTCGCATAGGCAAAAATCAGGTTTTCTATAATAATAATATTAATTATCTCTATATTTATAGAGGATAACGTATTTAGCGCAACGGCCAGTTTAACTATGATCGTCCAAGGGGTCATATTATGCTGAGATGGTCTACACATACACGGTAGATATAGCGATAAAATCATTATTTATCTTTAGTGTTGTTGATTTTACCAAAAAAAAAAAAAACAACCTTTGATACGAACAGGTCGGACGGAGACATTCTTAGTCGTGCCTTGTACAAAGTTCGCAGCTTATGATTTCGATTGAGTCAGGTATCACTGACCCAGCAGACACATGACGTCATAATGACGTCAGATCGACGTCGATGCGATGTCATGACGTCGCATCGACGTTGATATGACGTCATTATGACGTCATGTGCCCGCTGGGTGAGATATGAGTTTGCTTTGAAAAAGTGGTTCTAGTCTCACCATGATCCGTACATATCAGTCATAGCTGTTTACTTGTCTGGTTGTATACATTTTTTGTTCAATTCATGACATTTTAATATTGGGTAAAAGCCCCATAAATAGAGGCAACGTCAAATAACAAACCAAACCAACACAGCCTTCCACGGATGGTCCATCATAGACCTCGTCTTTGATTTAGAATCGTTTTCGTAAGTTGTTTATTTGACCGCGAAGTTGCACGGTAAAATGTGTGATATACTTTGAGAACAGAACTTTTAATTGTGTTTTGGACTAAAGCAGGCGCTAAGGCGAAATTGGGCTCTCGTTGAATCGGTTAAAGGTCCAAAAGCAACTTTATATATAAAGAAACTGTTTCATTTTCCGTTTTCTTTCCTTGTGCGCGCGTGTGCGTACGCGTATGTGTGTGTTGGAGTTATGGTATCCACTTACTTCGACGATGCCTGGTCATTGCTTAGCATTTACGTTTTCTATATTTTTTTTTCTTCAAAATAAACTCATGTATCATGTTTTCTTATTTCATAGATAAGTACAGTATTAGCAACAGTGCTATTATAGTCACTTCTATTCTGTCATGTCATCGAAACGCAAGAGTGATATTTAAATAAAATACAACTGAGATCCTTTAAGAGCACAGAGCATATTAATAAAAAATTCGATGAACCATTTCTGTGTTGTCATTTACTGTGTAGAAATATAAGTCATATGGTTTCAGAATTGGAAGTTTTGAGTAGACCTATTGAAAATAGAGTGGTTTTCACTAGGCTTCCATAAAAAAGCTTTCAATGGCTTCCATTACATAACATTAGCAAGGCGTTGTCGAAATAGATGCATCGATAGTTACTTATATCAGATATGTGCCGAAATACATTACGAAAACACACCCATGCACTATACAGAGATTTATAAAGCTATGAAATATAAATAATGTTTCAGTTGAACATTTTGGATAGTTCTTCTCATGTTTGCCCAAAACATACATGTAGATTGTGGGTATACACGTAAGAACCGCCTCGGCGACGCGGTTCTAACGAGTGCTCAAAATGTATGCTTTAAAGCCCAAATAAGAAAACACTATATGTACCCCTTACACCCCAGTTTTCCTAAATAACAGTGGAGTATAAATGGGTATATATTACACGGACACGTTTTTCTGACGATAGAAACAATGAACACACGTTTTTAAACATTGGCCAAAATGTGCTGAACACATACATCTAGCATTCATGTGAAAGAAGGGTTGTTGTACTAGTATGAACAATTATTTACAATTTTAGGCCAATGATAAGCACAATTTGATAGCCGGACTTGACATGGCGTTAAAAGCTTATTAACTGTATCATTAATGTGTCGTTTGCACTTCATATGATCTCGACATGTGACCTAAGCTTACGAATATATCGTATCATACATGTTATGGTCAGCAGGACATCATGTTCCTGAAATGTACACCCCTTTAAACCATAGAACACTCCCCCGCCCCCCCCCCCAAAAAAAAAAAAAAAAAGAAAAAAAAAAAAAAAAAAAAAAAAAAGGGTTTGCAAGAGTATACCTATTTATCTTATTTTTGCTCCGAAACAAAAAAATGTGGGTATTCATCGAGGCGGTTCTAATGTCTACCCACAATCAATGTTTTGAGGGGCAAAAATGTTAAATATATCAAAATTTGTCCAATGAAATATTTGCTCCTGAATAAAATATCTGCAGATTGCATGGGCAAGTCATCGTAATAATAATAATAATAATAATAATAATAATAATAATAATAACAATAATAATCTCTATATTTATAGTTGATAACGTATTTAGCACAGCGGCCAGTCTTCTTAAAGGATCTCAGTTTAATTTTTATATTTCATACGGTCCTCTAGTGAATACAGACATTTATTATTTTCGGACCTTTTTTGTTATTATTCGGACTTTTTCATATTAGACATGCGATGTTAGTGATGCTATATTTTGTTTTGGGAGAAGAGAAGCCAGTGCTTGCCTTATAATGCTGAGCGCCAAGCAAGGTAGCCACTGGTACCATTTTTAAAGTCTTTGGTATGACCCGGCCCGGGATCGAACCCACAACCTCCCGCTCCCGAAGCGGATGCTCTAACCATTACGCTATCGGAATCGGTAATGAATTGCACATCAGGATAGCATGTCCGTGTAATATACATTCCCTTATACCCCACTTTTACATATTGTTACTGGTGTGTAATTAGGTAGACTATTTTTTTTTATTTCGATCCAACGCATGGTGTTTTGAGCAAAAATATCAAATTATCAAAATCTGACTGAAAGGTTTCATTTTTTACAGATTCAGATAAAATTCTATATATACCCTGGTCATTTTTCATTATGACTGTCTCCTCATCACATGACGATAACAAGCTCATTTAGAAGAAGACCCTACGGTAATCATTAAGAAAACATACCCATGCAACACAGTATTTTTCTGTTTTAAAAACGGAAATTTCAAATTAAATGTTTTTAACCGTTTAGATATTTTAAATATTTTTATTAGAATCTTCTATTCCACAGGGAATTAACTATACATTGTGAAAACACGCCAACGTAAATTTACAGAAAATTTTTTGGTTGTAAAAATGAAAATTTTCACTGGAACAAAAATTGATATTTTTCTTATTTTTGCTCATTTTTTGCTCATTTTTGTATGTTTTGGATCAAAAATAAGAAAAGCAGGTATACGCCTGTAAACCCCAGTTTTACTATATAAAAATGGGGTTCAAGGGGTATACGTTTCACGGACATGTTTACCTGATGACAGTTTATTTCTAAAGTCACTCTTTGTTCAAATTTTCAGCATCTTGGCCTTTATCAGGAAACAATACTCCCTTCTTATAATAAATTCTGGAATAAGATTTTCCACCATCTTAGAAAATTAAATATTTTTGCTAACAACATTAATTGTTGGTGCACGTTAGAAACGCCTCAACGAGGCAGTTGTCACGAGTACCCACAATCTATGTTTTGGTGCAAAAGTAAAATAAAATGTATACACCTTATAATTAGGTATAAATGGGGTAATACCATATACGATTGTGGTTCAAGGATGTATAATTTTCATGGACATACTTTCCTAATGCAAAGTGAAGGCTATTATAGAGTTTCGCCCACAATCTATGTTTGGGAGCGCAAATAAGAAACAATTCACACAGAACACAGTTTTTACGCCGTGTATGATAAAGTAGACTCAGCAAGATGAATGATGCAGAAATAAGGTCATTAACTATTTTGGTACCAAGTTTGCTCTTTTGTTTATACCTCTAGACAGACTTCCGGGAGTAAAATGTACCAGCCAATTTCATTATAAACCAATAAAGTCTGCATTTGAAAGTAACATCAGGATAACATTCCCGTGTAATATTTACCCCCTTAAACCCCACTTTTATATAGCAAAACTGAGGTATGCATGGGTATACCTATTTTTCTTATTTTTGCTCCAAAACATAGATTGTGGGTACTCGTTAGAACCGCCTCGGCAATTGTTTTCAAAAAAATCACTGAAAATTTCAATTTTTGCTTTTGAAAAAATCTCTATTTATTGCATGGGCAAGTTTGCATAATGTGCTTGAACAAGCGGTGTTTTATTCGATCCATATGGAAATTCGTCGAACGTGAACTCCTGTGGGAAAGCGATAACGACATTAGCGTCGCTTTTCATCTGTTAATAGTACTGATTAGTCTTGGTTTTGTTTGGAAAGCGTTTGCAATTTATAATATCATGTTTCCGTGTACAGTAGTATATCTGTAGTGGAACTATGACTTATGCCTAGGTCATATTTGCCTTGAACGCCGTACGATTTCTGGCCTGCGATTTTTTTCCATACGATTTTTCGAACATCGTAGGTGCCCACTGGCTATGCCGTTTGTGTTTACAATTTATGCGGGCATCGTTTGATTTCTACTTGGCTTCATCGAAGTTCTGAGACAAAAACGTGCTCAGACTTTATGTTGAAATCGTACGTTTACACTTTTAATACAGCTAGTCGACTATGTATGTGTTCTTCAAGTACGTATATGGACCAGGTCATGTAGCACATTAGACAAGTAGCACATTCTAATAAGCTCTTGACCAGGTGTATTAAAGTAGTCGAAAATGGGCGAAATGGTCCATTTATCCGTTGACCGTTAGTTTGATATAGGGACGCAACTATATCTTTAAGGGATCCGACCCGATTTTAATACGGTTGGACGAATCATTTTGGCCTAGATTGTTTCTACTATTTGAGCCGCTGCATGGGAAAACCAACAATCTGCATAGGCGAAAACAAAGGCGCAGATCAGCTTCGCGGTGACCGCGAAGCTGATCAGCGCCTTTGTTTTCGCTACACGGATAGTACACTTCCTCTCCTTCCTAAATCCGAAATTTCAAGCTTCTAGCTTCTGTTTGTTCTTGATGATTCATTGACTAGTTAGAGATTCACCACGAGGACCGAAGAACTAACTAAATGTTATGAACCACTGCAGAAGCTGAGGGTGAGGTTACGGCCGTGTAAAATCGATTTAAACCCGCCAGTAACTTTGTGTTACTGATCGTTCCAAGTCGATACTTCTGTGGTGGTTCTTTTTGTTTTATGTCTTGGTGTTTAAAATGTTTTTGTGCTGTTGGCGCCTTATGTATGTTTTCATATTTTAGTTAAGGTAAATAGTGGTCCAATGCCAGTTAGAATATTTGCTGGTCCAACCCTTAATACATAGGTGCACCTGTGTCTACAGAAAGCAGGCCCGCTGATCTGCAAGAATGCAGGTGCATCTCTGAAATTGTGATGCACTTCTAAATATATGGAGGTTGACCTGCATTTTCACTGTGACCACCTTACGTCAATAGCTGCTCACCCTGCTTTCCGTTATACATGTTACATGTTGATACATATATTATGTATTTACCTTATGTCTTGTTAGTATCTGTGTATAAATGAACAAAGACAAGCTGAGGGTGAGGTTAGGGTCCTGTTAAATCGGTTTAAGCCCGCCATTAATTTTATATTACTGATCGTTCCAAGGCGATACTTCTGTAGTGGTTCTTATTGTGTCTTGGTGTTTAAAATTTTTGTGGTGTGGGCGCCTTACGTATGTTATCATAATTTTAGTTAAGTTTAGGTAGCTGAGTGGCCACATATTGGGAAAATAGCTGCTCATTCGGCTTACGAAATGTTTTCATGGTATGGTCATCTTATTGTTAGTTTGGTTTTTTCTCGTCTCGGTTTAAGGAGCGAAAATCTTTTTCAGATCGTTGCCTACTTGTTACTTTTTAACTTCTGAATTCATAAATATATATACATGTAATTGCCATTTTTCGCACTGCACTTGTATTGAAGATGGAGCTAAACCAATATCACGTCTTTTAGGCAGGTCGCTTTTGAGTTATCTCGCTTCAAAGGTTTCCACTACAATATATATACACTACAACTGATTGTTGGTTATCTCATGAAGCGGCTCATTGACTAGTTATAAATTTACCACTAACTAAATGTTGTGAACCACTGCAGAAGATGCGGCTGTCAAATCATTTTAAGCCCCTCCCCCACCAATTATTTATAACTGACCGTTCCAAGGCAGGACTTCTGTGGTTCACATTTAGCAAAGCAGTTTTATGTTGTTTGACTTTGTGGCCACCCTTATATGATTTGGCTGTTCACTTAGCCCTCTGCATTTTATTTGTTCGGTCCAAGCATGCACTGTGACCACCTCATCACCCTGCTTTCTGTTACAAATGTTATATGTTGGTACCTATGTTTCATATTTCATAACATGATTTTCTTATTGCCTTATGTATAACTTTATTGCATTATGTATAACCTTATGTACGTTTTCATATTTTTATTTAAGTTCAGGTAACTGAGTAGTCGCCTATCGGGAAAAACCTGCTCACTCGGCTTACGATATGTTTTCTAAGTACCTAATTGTCAATTTAGCTATTCCCACCTCGGTTTTTGAAGTGGGATTTTCTTTCCCTGATCATTTGCTAATTGTACCTTTTTTCAAATACTTGACTGGCGGCAGGCTTCATCTTTATCTTTAGACTGACTGATTAGTTTAACATAGAATGACAAATTGTAAAATAATTCTGAAACTAAGTCTTTAAACGATGAATAATAAAAAGACACGCTACACGTATTTTTACAGACTGTAAAAAATGGCTTTAAGGAATCTGTAAATACTTCCGAAAACTCAACTAGCAGGAAAAAAAAAACAACAAAAAAATCCAATGTAGATTTGCTCATATTGTAGCCTTTTGACCGGTTAAGAATATGAATGTACTAAAAAATCATGATATATGGGTATTAGCCCTCTTTGTGCGATTTGTCCAAAAGGTGGAAACAGATCCAGATAGATTGTGGGACTGTTAGAGAGCTTACATGAATATCCCGAAATGCACATGATACTCGTGAATGAAAAGATGAGTATTATATTACGATCATGTTAAGAGCGGTATCATTTAGGAATATCGACTCACCCGCGTTTTAGGGTTTACAGGTAGTATGACGTATTTACTGCAAACTTTTGGATATTATTGCTTATTTCAATGTACAACGCTATCCCGAGTTTAAGAGTTCGCGTCTACTGATTGCATTTATTTACCGTTATTTTCCCTGTTCGTGCGAAAAATGGTATATCCTTATTACCAAGCATCTATGAATAAACTGTAATTTCATTAAACAACAACAACAACAACAACAACAACAACAACAACGTAACAAAAATCACTACTTTATCGTCATTATAGAAAATAACAGAAATGCATTGGTTTATCGCACTGTCACAAGAATTGCCTGTAGCGCATCACACTAATCCCCTCGTTATTCAATGACAATTATCTTCGTCTCTCCAGAGACAAGCTTCTGAAATTAAAATCTGTTTCTGCAGATTGATGATACCTTCTGCACTCATACAAATTTCTTAAACTCATTTGTGACGAGTGAGCTCCTCCATAATTCAGTTGCCTCACAAGAAAACTAACAATGTGGTTTCTGAATAGGCCCGACACAACCCGAGCTGTGCAGGCACAGAAGGTCGCTGGAGGCTGTTGGGAATATGAAAATTCATGAGAATATATTTTAAAATCACCTTGCACAGTATGCAGAACGTAGATCAGCTGGCTAACTGTCACTCCGATCCACTTCGGTACCTCGTTCCACTTCCCTGACAGCATTTAAACCAATGTCGAACTAATTATCACCGGAGCGCCTTGCTCAGTGCTTATACGGCACAAGCGCACGGGGTGTGAGTTCGTTACTACTATCTTGGATATAGTACAAGGGATAAATTGAAGATATCAAAGACTGTTATGAATGATGATGATGTTTAATCTACATGTCTTCTTGGAATGATGATAGTTCACATACTGCACATATAAATATAAAATTCCAAACAATATAATGTTACATTGTAGAAATGAACATATTGTAACGAAACTACGTCTATTCACTATAAAGATATTGAAATGTGTGAATAGTGCAGGTATTATACGTGAGTGAGATATAACCGTTATGCATGTTCGTATAGGACACAGTATAGGACACAGTATGGGAGCGGGTACACTGAAAACAGAATGTCAGAGAACAACACTATCCATACTGAAAAAGATATATTGTATGTTGTAATAGTGTCAACCTGGAAATGAAATATGAAAAGCCTGTATATACAACTACATACATTATCAGATCAACAGTTTCGACCTGTGACACTCTTCCGAGCTTTGAAAATGAATACCTAACCAGGAAACCTACCTAAACCCGGGTTTACTACAACTACCTACAATGACCTGGACACTACTGAGCCGCCTGAAGCGTTCCTTGCTCTCCAATATCTATATAACATACCGATACTCCATACTTCACAACAGAATACAATCACTGTATTGTGACAATTCCATTGCTTCATTTAGCTTCATTTAGCCACAATGTACATCAAAATCAGTTAAAAAATAGTTAAAAAAAACTGAAAAGAAATGATAAACATTTCCGTCTGATAGCCACTGGATCATTTTGCAGAAATAACCCTTAATACACATCGCATTACACCATAGATGTGAACCATATGCTGATAACGAATATAGGTGTTTTACTCTTTGACTCGTGAAACGGTTGTTAATTATTTGTTAACGGCGGCAATCAAGCGTTATACAATGTTTAAAAGAAGTAGCGACATACTGATAAATTCAGCTCTGGCGCAGTCTAGACAGATAAAAAAAATAGTTAGTATACTTACCACCACAAATGTGTGATAAGTGAATATGTACAATTAAAACCTACCTCACTGTCTCACTGTCTCTCTCTTTGGTCAAACTGACCTTTGGTTATCACACTAACCAATTACCTGTAGCCATCCAGTTAGGCGGTTTGCGTTGCCGCACATGACGACGTCGTCTAGGCATCTGGCTGGTCCTGTCAGACTTCTTTCGCTTCGGTCGCTGGTTTACCTGAGGAGGATCATCAGCAGGCTCTTCATCAATCTCTGAGGATGAACTATGTTCCTGCTGAAAGAAATTAGGATCAGAGTCCGTTGACTCTTCGCCTGTCTCTCCTACAGCATCCTGCGACTCTGATTCCGGACTATTATCCTCAACTGTTGGGGCTGGTAAACCTGTAAATGGAAGAAGTTGGTTTCGGTGAAGCTTCCGCAGACGTCCTTGACCATCTTCTCTTTTTACACTGAAAACAGGAATATCTGTAATGGGCTGGTCTACAATAACGTAGGGTTCAGCCTCCCAGATGTCTGCTAACTTGTGCTTACCTTTAATGCCAAGTTTTTCCACCAGCACTCTGTCTCCGACGACCAATTTGTTCTCATGAACATGTTGGTCATAGTACGATTTGCATCTGGCTGGTCCTGTCAGACTTCTTTCGCTCCGGTCGCTGGTTTACCTGAAGAGGATCATCAGCAGGCTCTTCATCAATCTCTGAGGATGAACTATGTTCATGCTGAAAGAAATTAGGATCAGAGTCCGTTGACTCTTCGCCTGTCTCTCCTACAGCATCCTGCGACTCTGATTCCGGACTATAATCCTCAACTGTTGGGGCTGGTAAACCTGTAAATGGAAGAAGTTGGTTCCTGTGAAGCTTCCGCAGACGTCCTTGACCATCTTCTCTTTTTACACTGAAAACAGGAATATCTGTAATGGGCTGGTCTACAATAACGTAGGGTTCAGCCTCCCAGATGTCTGCTAACTTGTGCTTACCTTTAATGCCAAGTTTTTCCACCAGCACTCTGTCTCCGACGACCAATTTGTTCTCATGAACATGTTGGTCATAGTACGATTTGTACCGCGATGTCTGACGCTTTGCTTCCTCTGACGATGCTTTGTAAGCAAAATTTAGTCGACGCCTCAACTGCATGGCATACTCGGACCTGTCACTGCTTTTCACCTGGTTTTGATCGATTCCCAAGAAGGCGTCTATGGCCAGCCTTGGGTGGCGACCAAACATTAAATAGAAAGGTGAGAATCCTGTCGTATCATGTCTGGTCGCATTGTATGCGTGCACAAGTGACGGCACATATGACTTCCAGTCACTTTTCTTTGAGTTGTCCAAAGTACCCAACATTCGTAGCAAAGTCTGATTGAATCTCTCGACTTGCCCATTCCCCATTGGGTGATATGGGGTTGTACGAGTCTTTTTGATTCCACCAGCTTTGCACAAATGTTGAATAACTGTGGACTCAAAGTTCTGTGCCTTGTCACTGTGCAGCTTGCAAGGAAAACCATAGTGTACGATAAAGTTATCGTAAAGGATCCGAGCTGTGGTTTTAGCAGTCTGGTTTCTGGTTGGAAATGCCTGAGCATATCGAGTGAAGTGGTCAGTGATCACAAGTACATTCTCGTATCCTCCTTTTGACATCTCCAGCGACAGGTAATCAATACACAAAATGTCCATAGGAGCAGTTGATGTGATATTGACCAGTTCTGCCGCTGGGATTGGACGTGTCTTCTGTAAAATGCACCTGTTACACTGACGCACTCTACTCTCTATGTCATGATTCATCCGCAACCAGAAAAACCGTGTCTTGATCAGCCAAGTTGTGCGGTCACGGCCTTGATGACCTTGGTCATCATGCAGAGCCTTGAATATAGTGTCCTGTACAGCTTTAGGTGCCACCAGCTGGTGAAAATCAAGGCCATTTATTTTTACCTTTCTATAGTGGACACCATCTTTGATAAAGAGCTTGCTCCAGTCCGTCAGAAACTTTCGTACGTCCGGACGCACATATGATGCCAACCTTCTGGTTGGTTTTCTTTGGGACATAACGAAATTTTTCACCCTGGCTATGAGAGCATCATCGTCCTGGCCTTTTGCCCAGTCAGTACTGCTTAATGCAGACGCATTAACTGTCTCGTCAGGAATGTCAATGTCTGGCACGACGATTTGCGGTGATACACATGCTGCAAGTGGCTCCAGGTCATCAGCTTCATGGCATGTATTCAACACTGCTTTCAAGATATCTGGGTATACAACGCGTTCTGGCAAACTACCCTCGGGCAGACGAGATAACCCGTCGGCGTCCACGTTGAGCTTCCCACTTCTGTAAGAAATGGAAAAGTTGTAGTTTGCCAAGGCTGCAACCCAGCGATGTCCTGAAGCATCAAGTTTGGCAGTTGTCAATACATATGTCAGTGGGTTATTGTCAGTAACCACTTCGAAGTTTGCACCATACAGATAGTCATGGAACTTATCCGTGACTGCCCACTTCAAAGCTAGAAATTCTAACTTGTGGGCGGGATAGTTCCGTTCTGCAGGTTTCAAACTTCGACTGGCATATGCAATGACTTTGTCCACGCCATCTTGCTGCTGGTAAAGAACCGCTCCGAGGCCACTCGTCGAGGCATCCGTGTGTACTTTGAATGGCAAATTGTAGTTTGCGTAGGCCAAAACTGGTGGGTTTGATAGCTTCTCTATTATTGTCCGAAAAGCCTGCGCTTGTTCAGCTTCCCAACGAAATGGAGTTCTCTTCCGTGACGGCGTTTTGGTAGAATTACCAATGAGGAGGTCATTCAGTGGGCGAACAATAGTGGAGAACCCTTTGATGAACCGCCTATAATACCCTGTGAAGCCAAGAAATTTTCGGACATCTTTAACACTCTTGGGGACAGACCAGTCTTTCAAGACGCGGATCTTTTCAGGATCCGTTTTGATGCCTTCTTCAGAGACGACATGTCCAAGATAGATTACCTCCTTCTTAAAAAAATCACACTTGGACGCTTTCAACTTCAGGTTGTATGTGTGAAGTCTCTGAAAAACTGCTTCAAGACGGTCAAGATGAGCATCGAGTGTGTCCGAAAATATGATGATGTCATCAAGGTATATAAGGCAGTCCCGCAGATTAATATCTCCCATGGCTCTCTCCATAAGCCGCTGAAATGTGGCTGGGGTGTCACAGGCCAAAAGGCATCCGGTTACATTCGTAGAAACCTAGATTGCCGACCTGGAACGCCGTCTTAGCCTTGTCCTCTTCCTTTAACTCCACCTGCCAGTACCCAGCCTTAGGGTCAAGTTTTGTGAAATACTTTGACCCTACTAGCAAGTGAAGTGAGACCTCGATTCTCGGAATAGCGTAGGCGTCCCCTATTGTGCGCTGATTGAGCTTACGAAAGTCAATACAAAAGCGTATTGACCCGTCTTTCTTGCGCACAATCACTACGTTCGACGAGAACGGGCTCGACGAAGGACGAACAACATCGGCTGCCAACATTTCAGCAACGTGTTCACGAACTTCTTCGATCATTGCAGGGGAGATTCTGCGGTACGGTTCTTTGAACGGCGTCTCATCGGTAAGCTTGATTTCATGTTTAACCAAGTCCGTATGACCTAAATCAAGTTGACCTCTTGAGAAGATATCTTGCCACTTCTCGAAAATCAAGCTAACTTTCTGTTTCTGATCTTCAGACAAAGAGGAGTCGGACAGGTCTACTCCTATATCAGACAACTTGAATGCACTTTCAGAAGTACCTTGGCTATTGTTATCAGTTTCAGCAGTCTGCTGATTTGTAAGCACGGTCTTATTGTCGTCACCAGGAATGAGAGACCGAAGAACTTTAACTTCTTGTAAGTCACAAAGAACTGATCTTGTTGCAATAGTGACAACTTTGGCAGACATGTTATAAAGTTTCACAGGCACTCTTGCTGTCTTGCCCTGTCTGTTCAGTCTTACTACTGTTGGGCACACTCCGATCTTACTGGATGCTTTGTCTGACTGTTCAGTGACGGCCGCTTCACTTTCTTTCTGTTTTCGAACAAAACCAGAGACAGTTACCGTTTCGTATGGTCTTATTTGCAAACTAGTCTTATTAGTTGACCGTACTGAGCCAAGGAAACCGGCTTGTAATGCTTGAAATGCACGTTGCCATTCTGCGGGAATATTTTCAGCTTGTTCATTTTCACAGCGTTCCTGATACCGTGAAATAACATTTGTACCTAAGATTACCGGTACATCAATATTGTAATCAGTTGTTGGGACAACAAGAGCAGGCACAGCTATTTCAATCTCGGGCATAAATTGTGTTTCAACATAAATTTGTACACAGTGTATGTAAGGCAATGTTCTGCCGTCAGGCCCTTTCAAGTTGACTACTTGTTCAGGAAATATAGGAGGTTTTGGGTCCATACTATTGTAATATTCTTCTGAAATTGTAGTCACTTGTGAACCACTGTCTACTAAAGCTGTTATTTCTTCTCCGCAGAATAAGATCTTTGACTCATTTGACTTCCCGATTAAACCTGAGACCACTGCCTGTTTAGGGCGTTTTGATTTTATGTCCCCTATCTGCCCTGTGATGGAGACATTCACTGGTTTAACTGGTCTTTTCCTTTCTTTTCTACTATCTCTTTCTTCGCTGTTTCTTCTGTCTCTGTTTCCTCCGATGTTTGTCTATCATCATATTGCTGCCAATTTTTACCTCGGCCTCTTCCTCGGCCTCGGCCTCTTCCTCTATAATATGTGTCATCTTGTTGTTGACCTCCCCTTTGTCTGCCTCTTCCTCTATAATTACTTTCATAATGCTGTGGCTGTGTTTCTCTAGCTTTCAGTTCCTGTATTTCTTTATTCATTATCTTCATTTGTTCCATCATGCTTTTAAGCATTGTCATCTGTTCATCATTCTCTTTGAAAACTGGTTGATGTTGTACAGCTGTTTTCCCTGTTTTCTTCTTTGTTTCTAAACTTCGTTTCGTTTCTCTAGCATTAATCTCATGTTCCTCTATCTTTACTTTAATCTGCAATTCATCAAAATCCTTTATTGTTTCAAAGTGTATCTTTGTTGCATTCTTCAATTCTTGACTGTACAGTGACCTCCAGAACTTTCTCCTTAAAGTGTCATTCTTGCTTGTTTCAATTTTATGGCCCTTGTCTATTGCCTTCTGTAAAATGTCTTCCAGTCTTATGCCCCAGTCTGCAACTGATTCATCTGGCATTTGCTCTGACGTATAAAATTCTTCTATTATTGCATCACAACTAGCAACATATCCAAATACACTCTGAAGGCGATTTAATATTTCCATGGGTGTTGCTGTCGGACCAAGCGGAAGCAATACTTTCTTTGCAGGTACTCTGAGTGAATTCCGCATTGCCTGCGTTATTTCTAGGTCAGAGTATCTATGAGCTGCTATCAGACTTTCAGCTTCTAGCTTCCAGTCTTCAAAAGAGCCTTCATTTTTCGGTCGCGGCTCTGCTCCAGAGAAAATGCCAGTAGATGCTTTTGTAAGACCCTCAACAGCTAGGGTATATCCATGCATACCGAATCTTTCTGTATCAGCACCCAGTGAATTTCTATTGTATGACGATCCAGGGCTATTCACAATGCCTCTGCTATACTCATTGTATTGATCTATGTTAACCGAGCCTTGATTTTCTAACCTCTGTTGGCGCTTGTCAACTTGTCTCTCTCTAACTGTTGCCCTATCTGTAATTTCACGGTCATTGACTGTGTGTGAGAGCTTATCTGTGCTTCTGTCTACTGTTCTATTCCTAGTTTCACTGTATACTTGATTTTGATTTTCACTAGCAAATGTCATATGAAGATTATTATCTCTATCTGTTCTGAATACCTTTCGTGCCAATCAGACTGTCTGTCTTCTGTCTTACTCGCCGTATTCTTGTTCGTTCTTGTCAGAGTTCTATCTTCCTTAATCTCTTTCAAATCAATCCGTTCCTGTTTTATTTCTTTTGGTCTTGCTCCGCTTGTTACCTGTCTCTTCTTTTGTTCTTGTTCATATTCCGCTTTCTATGGAAGCTTGTTCCATTTGTTTCTTCTCTTCATTCCATCTATCTTCTGCTTGTGTTATTTCATATTCACGTTGAGCAATCTCTTTCTGTCTGTCTTCTGCAAGTTTCTTCTTGGCTACAGTTTCTTCTTTCATCTTCTGAAGAAGTGACATGCTTTGAGAATACAACTCAGCTTTCAACTTTTTCTGCATATCCTTTCTCATCTGAGCTTCTTTCTCATGCAAATGTCTCTCAAAGTCCTCTCGTCTCTGTGCTAGGTACGCACCTCTTTGTTCTGTTAATGCTTGTCTTCTTTCTATATCTGAAAACAGCTCATCTATTTTATCTCTTTCTTCTCTTAGCCTTAAAGTTCTCTCTTCCAATTGTTTCTCTAAACTGATTCCAGATGCTTTTATTCCTGCCTGATCTAAACTATGAGAACTTCGCTGTCCTTCTGATTCATCTTCTTCCTCAAACGATTCTCCTGAATCTGATAATCTCAGCTCGAGGCCATCAGCATCTTCGAACCTATAATCCCCATCTTTGAAATCATCTGCTTCATTGTATTGTCCTCTTGTGTCGGCATTCTCGCCGTTTCCTATGACTTGCATCTCTGAAATGTCAACTCCTTGGTCTCTCAGCATCTGCCTTTCCTGTTCTTCACGAACCATATTTCTTCTCTCAGCTCTCTCTGCCCTAGGGTCAAGTGGTATCCACCACCCAGGGTTACCTCTTCCACCCGTTGCCATTTTGAAATGACTGCTTTTGTGGATTCAAATCAAATAGCTGCGCAACGATAGCTTTTAATATGTAACTTAAATAATCTGTATTTAGTTACACCTGTATTTCCTTCCTTTTAAAAGGAATACGCTTTTTATAAAAAGCCAAAACTTGTATTTCACTGCTTCTGCAGACACAAGTTTAATTGCTGCTCAGTGACAGCTTTTAATGTGTTTACTAAATATCCTGTATTTAGTTACACCAGGCTTTCCTCTTGATAAAAGGAATCAATTTGTTTTTCAAAAGTGAGTTCTTGTATTTCACAGCAACTGCAGCTGTATTGAAGATAAGTGCTGCACAATGACAGCTTTTGATGTGTACACTATAATTTCTGTATTTAGGTACACCGCTAATTCCCTTTTAGAGGAACAACTACCTGATCACAACTAATAGTTCAATATCAATAATTCTACCAACAAGATCCACCACGAAACAAATCAACGCGAAAGAATTTTTCAAAATTCAATCTAAACCGATTCCAGCAAAAATCACAAAGTTCAAGCCAAAACCGAAAAGCCTACTGTACTCTATCCTACAGTGTCAACTAGAATGACGAAGGTTGGAATGAAGTAGACAGAAAATGTAATCTGCTTTTATTTAATTCAGGCAGCACTGAAAAAAAAAATCAGAAAACACACACAAACAAAAAAAAAAACAAAAAAAACATTAACTTCAAAAATTGAAAGAAAAAAAATATATCTGTCGCTGGCGGGAATCGATCTCACGACCTCCGCCTCTGTCACCTAATGTATACAACGCCCGCTCTACCGACTGAGCTATTAGATATACAGAACGGGTGTATTGAAAGTTATTATCGATATTCTTTGTCACAGCGGACAATAAGTTCCCCTCCAATTAATCGATTGTCGTATATACCCATTTGAAGGATAGAACCAATCTTGGTTTGATTAATTTAGCGCACACGAAAATCTTGTCAGATTTGAAAGGAAGCTCGGGCAGTTCACTACCACTTTGATTTACAAACTGGATTTATGTGCATGACGAACTATTTCAAAAGCCAGGTACATGTACTGCAAAATCAAAATCGCAAAATCGCAGACGCAAAATTCGCAAACGCAAAACGCAGACGCAAATTCGTAAACGCAAATCCGTGGGTTCGGAATGAGTGGGTTGAATTATTTGGGGGTAGGGGCCAATATCAATCCGCGAAACAAAAATAACGACTAAACGCTCAAGGGCCTGAGTGTATGTATCGACACGGAATGGACGGATATGGCATGCCACACGGTAGAAAATCGGCTATAGTGTATACAGATTACGGTTTGAAACCAACGCAGGGTACAAGGTAAACGCTGGGCGAGAAAGAAACGGTGATCACAAAATTTCCGACACTAGACCTGAATCAAGATTGTGAGTTCTTCAGAGTATTTTTACTTGGAGAATCTCGCACGTCTTGATTTTACAGTCACAACATTTATAACCCTTTTCTTATAAAACAAACATTGGCAATTGTCACTTTTTATAACTGATTTTTATTGAATGTATTGCATTTACTGCATACACAATTACACATAAATCTTTGATGCTTTGATACAACCGGTAAAGTTTTAACACTGCTTCAATTCAGTATTACCGCTAACCGATAGTAGTATCACGGAAAAGGGCTATACAATTATACATGCGTAAGAACTTACTGCTCGTAAGAATTTGCACAACCTGCTCACGGCCACATCTAAGTGTGAAGCTATTATGAAAATCGTATAGAAAATTTATTTCTTGTATGAGAAACAATAATTATCTGTGCCTGTAAGAAAATCAACCAACTACACTACACCTTTGCTCTTGACAATATTTAGTATAACAAATAAAGGTATTTGACAATGATCTTTGATCTAGGTCAGAGCTGTCAAAACTACAAATGAACAAAAAACTACACATGTATTGCATTTTGGAGCTAACCAGTGATCAGTCACATCACCTACGCAGTGAATCTATAGGCTTTATGTACCCGCCGTTTCCACAAGTCCTGTAGTACCGTCGGTAACCTATAAAAGCTGTAAGGCAGTAAAATGATCAATTAACTGCAATCAAAATAGCAGCGTAAACTTGGCATTTTCTGCACTCTCATCTTGTGACCTACGAAAGCTGTAAAAAGACACATTTCATGAATCAGCATTTAAACAGCTTAGGTTTACGTATAGGACACTGGCTTTAGGGTTCCATTGTGATTGGGTTAGTACATCATGCAAGTGAATGTGACTGGCTTCTTAACTATCACAAAAAATGTCTTATAGTTACGACACTTATCAGGTCTATATCAAAATGTACCGTATAGTATAGAGCTCAACTTTCTGCACCTACGCAATCAAGCGGTCAATGGGTTTTCACTGAACTGTCCTAATAGATATACAGACGGATTGAACACCTAAATAGCACGCTTGGCAGTGGGGATGTGTATCAAGCCTAGATGTACACTTTATATACCATTGAGGTAGAAAATATGAAAAAGACTTATAAAATCTTAACTAATAACACCTACCAAGCTATCATCTAATCCACTGTATTACAGCAACTGTCACTAACACAGCACTTATACATATACAATGTATAATAATAGTCAGAAATGTTCACAAAGTACACTAGACACAGAAGTCACTGGGTCGATAGAATCATCCTGAAGTGTAGTCTCTCTCGCTGTCTGCTGGCTGGATCCTCCCGAGTTGATCAACGAAGCATGACAGAATGGTCCGGGCCCGGAATCGAGTAATCAGAGATCACCACAGGAACAACACATGTGTACTCCAACATAGAATGTTTATGCGAATCACAACTGACGTTTCGCAATGTCCCAGCTATCAGTAATCCAAGTGGAAATCGTAGTAGTGTAGTAATCAAAACTGTGTCACTACGTGTATAGTAAATTCCAAACAGCACACGTGAATGAACATAATTCCGTGTATCACAGCAGTCATGAAGTCCATGCTTGTACGTTTTGTATCCAAGTCCAGTTAAGGGCGCCAATATCACCGGAGCGCCTTGCTCAGTGCTTATACGGCACAAGCGCACGGGGTGTGAGTTCGTTACTACATCTTGGATATAGTACAAGGGATAAATTGAAGATATCAAAGACTGTTATGAATGATGATGATGTTTAATCTACATGTCTTCTTGGAATGATGATAGTTCACATACTGCAAATATAAATATAAAATTCCAAACAATATAATGTTACATTGTAGAAATGAACATATTGTAACGAAACTACGTCTATTCACTATAAAGATATTGAAATGTGTGAATAGTGCAGGTATTATACGTGAGTGAGATATAACCGTTATGCATGTTCGTATAGGACACAGTATAGGACACAGTATGGGAGCGGGTACACCGAAAACAGAATGTCAGAGAACAACACTATCCATACTGAAAAAGATATATATATATTTTTTTTTTGATTCAGTTTTACGTCCCTTTTAAGCTTTTTCACTCATATCGAGACGAATCAATCGGTAGGTGGGGCGAAAACCGGAGTACCCGGGGAAAAACCACCTGACACACCCGCAAGCAGAACTTGGCTTGTCCCACATGTGACTCGTGCCCCGAGCAAGGCGCGAACCCACAGCGGTGAGATGATCGAATGATTAAGAGCACTGAAGTCAGCGACCTTAACCACTCGGCCACGGGGGCCGCCAAAAAGATATATTGTATGTTGTAATAGTGTCAACCTGGAAATGAAATATGAAAAGCCTGTATATACAACTACATACATTATCAGATCAACAGTTTCGACCTGTGACATGGGATGACATCATTGATTGGTTCCCTTATTTAGACAATAGATAGTTATCAACCATGTCAATACAACATATCGAAGTAATTACCAATTGTGATAATATAAGAATCGAGTCAGACTCTATGGATCTACGTGTACCTTACTGGAGACGTCAAACTAGACATTTGTGCACCCCTGTACCACTTTTTTTACATCACCTCATTTGTTTGTTTGAATAAGGTTTAACGTCCCGATCCCAGTCAGCAAATTTACGTCATAATGTGACGGAGTCACCGCATCCTGAGTATTAACCATTACTCTGGAGGGTTCATGTATCTTTACAAAGACATGTAACACTTTTTTAGGAATGAACCAAGAACCTCTCGATTCGAGGCCTGTTGCTCTACCATTACGCCGTCCCGTGCTCCCTTCAGCCGCTCACTAAGCTCTCAAATTAAAATACGTTGGTTTATTTAACATTGCCTGTTCACAACATAGTCAAATACTATTTACCTGATAGTCTCTCAAATTCCATCCTCAACTCGGATGTTCAAGCGGATATTCAATTTGTCAGCCTCTTGAGCTCTAATCCATCCTCGACAGCCGCCTTTGAATTGGTGATCAGATTCTTCCCCATTAGAGAGCATCTTGGTTTCAACACCTTAGCCACACCCAACACAGTTTCACTAGAAAGGATTAGAAAGGTTTTTTAAACAACCAGCACAACTTTTATTGAAACCGTCATAACACAGATCTACTTTCACTTTGTATTCCTCGAAAATGCTCTCTACAGCGTCCGCGATTCAAACCATGTACAATAGCTCAATGATTTACATGTGTCACGAGAAACATGAATCAACACGGTGTAAACAAAGCTAGCACCTGTGTCACGTGCGCTGTGTAACGAAACTGAACACTCCCAATACAATACAACTGACCCGTTACACATCAACCAGAGGTCATTTTATGTACACAATATGCATTGAATATACATGGGTGGCATATCCAGCCAGACATAACAGCAAAATGGCTTCGGCATACAACTTAAAAATGCCAACGCCACAAACGCTACACAAAGAAAAACTAAAATATCAAAACAAAAGTACCAAACTGAGAGCATACTTTACATAAAAAGGCTCCCGAGTTTTGTTCGACCTAGCCAACGCAATTTAGCCACTACGAACACCAATTTTGTTTTAATTTTAAATGAAACCACAGTTCTCAGTCGTACCTCCTGACTGTACCGAAATCTTTGACCATCTTTGTTTGGCCCATCCAACATGTCCAACACAATTTTAATCACAACGAACACACTGCTCGTCAACAAACACCAAGTTCGTTTTTAAAGTGAAATGAAAATACAGTCTCCGGCCGTCCTGACTGCACACAAAAATGACTCTTCAAACTCGTGTTCGACCTATCGAACACAGTTTCAACCACAACAAACACAAACTGACAAAACTCGTTTTTATGAATTTAAATAAAATACAGTCTACGGCCGTACCTCCTGACTGCACACAAAAATGAAACTCTTCAAACTCGTGTTCAACCTATCGAACACAGTTTCAACCACAACGAACACAAACTTTTTATAAATTTAAATAAAATACAGTCTCCGACCGAACCTCCTGACTGCACACAAAAATGAAATGAAACGTTTTTTTTTTTTTTTTTTTTTTTTTTTTTTTTTTTTTTTTTTTTTTTTTTTTTTAAATTTAAATACAGTCTCCGGCCGAACCTCCTGACTGCACACAAAAATAAAACTCTACAAACTCGTGTTCGACCTATCGAACACAGTTTCAACCACAACGAACACAAACTGACAAAGTTCGTTTTTATAAATTTAAATAAAAATACAGTCTCCGGCCGTACCTCCTGACTGTACACCAAAATGAAACGCTTAAAATCCAAATAAGCGTAACACAAATGAAAAAAAAATCAAATTTCATAAACTTACATTTGCCCGGCCACGTGGCCACACAGGTATTTTATTAAAGTTGACAAGCTACGATCTGTACAGGTCAGTGATTGCGACTAGACTGAATGGACAAACCACGTCACATCTCGCGAGATTTACTTGAGATAGGTTAAGAATATGAATGTAATAAAAAACCATGATATATGGGTATGAGCCCTGTTTGTGCGATTTGTCCAAAAGGTGGAAACAGATCCAGATAGATTGTGGGACTGTTAGAGAGCTTACATGAATATCCCGAAATGCACATGATACTCGTGAATGAAAGGATGAGTATTATATTATGATCGTGTTCTGAGCGGTATTATTTAGGAATATCGACTCACCCGCGTTTTAGGGTTTACAGGTAGTATGACGTATTTATTGCAAACTTTTGGATATTATTGCTTATTTCAATGTGCAACGCTAACCCGAGTTAAAGAGTTCGCCTCTACTGATTGCATTTATTTACTGTTATTTTCCCTGTTCGTGCGAAAAATGGTATATTCTTATTACCAAGCATCTATGAATAAACTGTAATTTCATTAAACAACAACAACAACAACAACAACGTAACAAAAATCACTACTTTATCGTCATTATAGAAAATAACAGAAATGCATTGGTTTATCGCACTGTCACAAGAATTGCCTTTAGCGCATCACACTAATCCCCTCGTTATTCAATGACAATTATCTTCGTCTCTCCAGAGACAAGCTTCTGAAATTGAAATCTGTTTCTGCAGATTGATGATACCTTCTGCACTCATACAAATTTCTTAAACTCATTTGTGACAATTGAGCTCCTCCATAATTCAGTTGCCTCACAAGAAAACTAACAATGTGGTTTCCAATGCTTAATACATTTGGCCCCATTTAGATATACCTAGTCTTTGTATTGACTACCCTGTTGAAAGTTGCAAAAATCCAGTAGTTCTCTTTGGCTCCATGTTGCCAAATCAAAAGGGTCACTGACGAGACTTAAATAGTCGAAACCGTGGTATGGCCCATCACCTTTCTCATTAATGTGTTCACTGCTCTTAAAGGATCTCAGTTTTAATTTTTATTTGCTATTAGTGCAGCTGGTGTTGTGCCGTGTGGCGGCCCTAAAAAGTCTCCCCGTACATCATCCATAGTGCAGGTTATATTTTCATTTTGGTCCTTTGAGATCAGCGGGGATATTCTGAGAAATCAGAAATTTATTATCGGTTAAGATTCATTTTCTTACCAATGCTTAATACATTTGGTCCCATTTAGATAACTAGTCTTTGTATCAACTACCCTGTTGAAAGTTGCAAAAATCCAGTAATTCTCTTTGGCTCCATGTTGCCAAATCAAAAGGGTCACTGACGAGACTTAAACAGTCGAAGCCGCGGTATGGCCCATCACCTTTCTCATTAATGTATTCACTGCTCTTAAAGGATCTCACTTTTAATTTTTATTATCCGAAAAGGCCCGACACAACCTGAGCTGTGCAGGCACAGAAGGTCGATGGAGGCTATTTGGGAATCTAATAATTCATGATAATATACTTTAATACAGTATGCAGGACGTTATAAAATTTTCAGTATTCATATAAATTATCTTAAATTTCATGATAATATATTTTAATGCACAGCATGCAGAATTTTAATAACAAAGTAACGAGTATTAAATGCATCATTGATTGGTGTTATGTTCATTGTGGTGCCGCACTTCAGAATTCCAAATGTCGTCGCCACATACGTACAGCCCAATGTTAGCACAATGTGAGCCTGTGTACTTGTTCCGACACCGTTCAGCAACAAGCGATTACACACACGTCGCGACGTTGTTTGAATTTTTGGCGCGCGCCACTTTGTCGAACATGACCCACGTGAATTTACTGTGACTTACTAATAAATATGAATTGCATTTAAATTCCCACACTGTTGATATTAATGTCAGAGTAGATGCTCATTAAACCAATTTTTGACGAATGAATTCGCTCATAACTATCATTCGGGTGAGTCAACTTCTATTTTAGGGGCAGCAGGAGTGATTTTCAAATTTTATTCAATTTTTCGATTTTCGATGAAATTCCTCTAAGCAAACAGAGCAAACAGAATGGATGGAACGCCGCGTTATGCAGTATCACATTAGGGAGTCTATAATGTTTGCCTATGTCCCCATAAAAATAACGCCATGCTTATATGAGTTAATATCAGATGGTAGCGATGATTTGTGTTAAGTTTATAATGTTTGTGCACGAACATCGTATGTAAATTTAGTTATTTTGATTACCAACAGTTAGACGTCTATATGGTAGATTATCAGAATGATATGAAAGTCCAAACTTTCAATATAATAATGATAAAAAAAATCAGCAGTTCTGTGCCCCAAAATAATCATGCCACACATAATCTCTTCTAATTCTCGCTAGAAGTCATCCGGTGTTGTATTGATAGATTCGTTCAGACATTTATATGGTCGTTCTGATGTTTCTCGGCAACATTATAGCCGAATATAGCATTTTGTTTAGTTCGTAATATCCCAAGACAATTATAATATTTAATGAATGGGAAATGCCAATTATTGATTAGCGCCATGCAATTAGTTATTGCAACGTTGATCTCCAAATGCATTCTCGTTACACCGATGGTGTCTAGCGCCTTTTAGCATAACATCACGGATTTTGTTACTGATAAAATCAAGGAAATATGTTTCTTTTATTACATAGAATTAATAAGCTGTTAACATTTAATTAAGAATATTCGCTCAGTCATCGATGTTTTGATGTGATGAATTTTGGAATAAGTAAAACTCTTTAAACCGTTACCGGTTTACACAATCATTCTGTGGGTGACGATTTAAAGTCAAATTAATTTTGTGCTTGTGCAACATCGGCTTATGAATTCTTCAACAAAAACTTTCTATTAATGTGAATACGATTCATTAATTTCGCTCTAGAAGTTTGCGTCATCTACTTGAATGCTATGGTATTAATTGGTTTCTAAATTATCTCTAACTTTGGATTTAATAATATGAATTTCCTGGAATTCAAGTTGAAATACGGCGAAAAAAAAGTGTCTGCTAAGTTGCAGGAACTAGTTTTATGTTGGAAGTCTGGAATATAGCTGACGTTTTTATTTGTACAATAATGCGATGCAAACACTAGCTTTATAATTCACGCCGGATGAGATACTTTATGATATTTGCTTAATGCACTTTACAGCTGTCTATTGTGCTGGTCCGATGAATTCAAATTGAAGTTGCATAAAATAAAAGGAGAACTCATGATTATGTAATGATGTGTTTTAGTAATTTACTAGCACAATACTTGGTGTATATCAAAGATAAACGTTTAAAAATGTGAGTTAAGTCGCAAATTTGTTTACGGAATGGACGTCCCAGCATGACGCTAATCATCTTGACAAAGTTAAAACAGCATTCAGAAAACCTGTCCGTGTAATGAATACCCCAGTAATACCCACCTTTATATAGTAAAACTTGGGTGTACAGGGGTGTACATTTTTTTTTAATTTTTGATCCAAAACATAGGTTGTGGGCACTTGTTAGAACTGCCTCGGCAAGGTGTTTCTTACGCGTGTCCACAATCAATGTTTTGCGCAGAATTTTAACAAATATCAAATTTTTCTGATAAAGTAAATTTTACAGCTGATACAAATCTCTGCATATTGCATTGCAAGTTTTCGTAATGGAATATCGTTGACGATAATGAACACAAAGATGACATGGATTAAATAATATCACAAAGACTAAAACAGTTTAGAGATTAGATTTTTTTCGGAGAAAGATGATTATTCAGTTGCACTCACGTGACTGTAAGAAAAGAAACAACAATTAAGGAACAGATATATGACCCAGACGTTTTGAAAACATTATCAGTTGTGAATATGTCGCATAGTGGAACATTATAACCGGGTTCCAAATAATGCAAAGATATCTTAAATAGTTTAAAACATTTTGTAATGTTGTCTAGTACGCCCAAGCGGAAAGCAATTTCTTTGCGGTACCGGCTGTGGCACAAACTTTAACAATGCATCAGATATATCAAAGAGAGGTGGATATAAACACGCCCAACCACCCAAATTCATTGAGGTTAAAGAAGCATCATCGGAGGACTCACTGTACCATAGCAGCTGATGTTAGACCATTTAGAGCCAAAGAACCACAGATGACGATAGTCAGAAATAAATATACGAAAGAAATTGTAGACATTGAGGTAAGATCTATATTCAAAATTATGATTCGTAAATGAAAAAGTGAGTCCATGATTCATGCATACGGCGTCAATGAACAAAGCTTCTGCATAAGCTTCAATTCGAAATTGATCTCTTGGTCACTATGGATTTTGAACCGAATCTCGTAGTGAGCAACTATGTTTTCAAATCATGAAAGCTTTCGCTGTCGTATTTCCTTCATCCCCATACACTGGCTACCATTGCAACGGCGATGTTTTTTTACTGGTTCGTTACAAGGACTAAATCAAAGTAAATATAAGTTGGTCTAAATTCAAAGGCTAAGTCTACATCAGTCGAAAGATCATACACGATAACTCGGCACACTGCATTCTTAGCGTTTAACCCATTCATAGTTGATAATTGTAACATTATCTGACATTTTGGGTCTTGTGGAATCAAACATCGAAAATTAATATTTAAACGTTTTTACAATATGTTTTTGACTAAAACATATTTTGAAACGCTAAAAAAAAGTGCTGAAAATAAATGCAAAAATATACGGAGCACAACGTCATAAGTGTGCTAATTATTTAACTTGTTCTAAATTGATCGACCCTGGTAAATGTAACACTGAATAAAAATTCAATGTTCTATTGACCTAATGTATTGAGGATTTCAACAATATTGTTACATAATTAAAAATCCAATTTCTTGCAAAAGCTTTTCAACATAAAGCTGCGTTTGAAACTTTCTGACCCAGGGCAGCAAACGTTAAATTAACTTTGCATGCAATTTTATGAAATTACTTTCGTTCGAGTTTTGTGACGTCCGGCCCGACGAACGTCGTACCTTCACAAGATCCAAAATCGCAGACAACCACATAAGTATGCTACTTGCGTCGATTACACGACTTTCACAACCACAATTAGTGTCGGTTTTGTTGTAACATATTGTTGCTGTGCATGGATCATTGTACGACTTTCTTTGCCTACTTGCAACTTTTCGGACTTGAGTCTGGGATAACACGCCTACTTTACCATTCAATTTTGTATCTGTATCCAATTCCAATGTCCCTCTGTGTTTTGCAAAACAAAAATACAGTGTAATGAACAGCCGAGACAAGCCTAAGCGAACCCTGTCGGTGGAAAAGCATGCACATCCACTAGGAGTGGTTTACTGAGCTATATAGTCAACACTCAATCGCTTCACAAAGTTTCGAGTTTGCATATTACAAGCACTCCAGATGCCGCTAATACGTTGTACCAACGTATTCTACCAAGAGAGGCTATCCCGTCACATGATTTAATACTTTTGTCAAGCAAGGGCTTTTCTGCAGATTTATGTCCATCATTATTAGCTTACCTGAGCCGAAGGCTCAAGCGATGAACGCATAGGATGGGACTTGAGCCGTTGTCCGTCCGTCCGTTCATGAGACCATCCATGCGTTCGTTCACACCTTCAAATACGAATGTATGTGGGACTAGTCAAACTGAAGCATCAATGGGGAGGGGGATTGCCTGTATTATGTTTTGAAGCAGATCGTGTCAAGAGAACGAAGCAGTCGTCAAGGAATCTATTCAAGTATATTTTTTTTCAAAATATACAGAATATTCTTGACCAAATTCATTGGTAATTTTATTAAAGTCTCTCTTTAAGGAAAGCTATCGCTACAGTGGCGTATACTGGGGCGAACTTCGTTCTCATTGCAGTCCCTTAAGATGTCTATAATATGAGTCGTCAAAGTAAATCCTTAGTAAACCTTCCAGGTAGATCATCTGGGTATTTATTAAACTAACATTCTACTGCTTCTATTCCTAGTTTATGTGGTATACTGGACTATAAGGATTCAACGTCAAAAGATGCTAGTAATGTTTCCTCTGGGAGTATTATTGAATTAAAAAAAAATCTACTGTATCTCGTAAGTAGCTTTTAACAAGGCTGGTAAATGGTTTAGATAGAACGTCTTTAAAATCGCTCAATCTATGGGCTTGACATTCCGGACCTGCTGCAATAGGTCTTAGTTTCAGGTCCTGGACATTGGATATTTCAGTATATGTACATCTGTAAGTATTTTCGAGTTCATTCATAAATTATCGGTTTTCATCCCTTTTCTTACCAGCGTTTAACATTTTGGACCCATTTGGTTAATACTAGTCTTTGTATCGACTACACTGTTGAAAGTTGCAAAATTACAGTTATTGTCTTTGGCCACATCTTGCCAATTCTATAGGGTCACTGAAGAGGCTTAAGTAGCCGAAACCGTGATATGGGCCATTCTTTTCTCATAATATGTTCACTGCTCTTAAAGGATCTCAGCTTGTTTGTTTTATTTATCTTGTTACATGTAGGTTTGTATAAATTATCAGTGCATCCATTTTCATGATTTATTAGTGTTTTTTTATATTTTTACATCTTTCATATATCACCCTAATGGAAACGTGCTAACTCCCCCAAAAGCAGCAGTGACTTGGTTTTTGATGATTGCTTAATGTCTGTTGGATGAATGATTGGTAAGTGTGCCAACTGCTGACATCCCTTACAAACTTTCTTTTTTCCATCAATTTCAAAGCAAACAATTGGAGAGGGACGAAATCCTTGGTTTAACGCATAGTGACAAAACTCTCCATATCATTTTGTGATGCAATCATTTTATTTTCCAATATATCATCTCTCATTTCTTTGTTGAATATTCAGGCAAAGACATATCGCATTTTACGACACTGAATAAATGATGATACTGTATACAATCAATTAGGTGACATTTCAATTCAGATCAGAGTTGGCGATTTAGTGCAGATCGGCTGTTCACAGAAGTATATAGACTGGCGTTTAGTTGATACTGCAAGGTAAGCAACCACTAATAATGCATATAAGTTTTCGCCGAAATGAAAAGCCAAATGAATCAGATACGGGTACTTTTTCAACATCCATTTAATACGTAATCATTGATTGAAAACCTCATTGCTATCTTTGCAAATCGCTTTTCTCCTCCCCGTTTACAAACGGGGAACACTAAAATTCCCCAAAGACTTTGTCCTGACACCTTAAGGCGTTACCAAACCACTAGATCATCTTAAAAATGGATGTTCTTGCATACTACCAACCCCCACTTTGATATCGTCTCAATTTGGTTACATGTGAATGTAAGATCCTAGACACTGTTTTCGCCTCCTTAAAGTCACCGCCAATGACGTTGTAAAATGTCCTCACCGTTAAATTTTTATCTATTTATTTTTTTTTTGAAGTATACTATATGGACGTTAAATTTATTCTCGATTTTGACCTCGTAATTAAGAGCTTCTTTCAGTGTTGATTAACTTAAAATCGGACGTTTTTTTTTAAATTGTGTTTAATCTTCTACGAGTTTTCTTGCTTGAACATTTGATTACACATTTCGTTGATTTGAAACAAATTTTATGTCCGATTTAAAAAATGATTAGATGTCAAAGACAAAGATTTTACCTAGACGATATTTGTAAGCTACATGTATTTACCCTGGACCAACGAAATATTCGTTTAAGGAAATTTTAAGTGAGACATTTTAGAATATTGAGATACGGGTCGTCATGAATGGATTTGCTTGATAGGTATATTTACGCATGTGTGCGGATAAGATACGGATGCTGCAGTCATGTTCGTATGGAAACATTCGCTGTGGTGTATCTTCGTATCTGTCCGTATAAACTATGTATTCTTATTTCGTTATTATCCGTAGCTGTCCGTATCGTATCAAAAGGGTCCTTGAGACTCGCGCTAAAAATTTGAAAAGTCGAAAATCAAGCATGATGAAACATCCATAGCGGAACTTATTTCCACATAATTGGACACATATAAGTTAAATTAGCACAGATACGGGTGAATGCGGGTGAGATACGAATCGTTACGGACAGGACCAGAAGCCTTAGAATCTACATGTGCAAGTGACCGTATCATCCACATCCTATGTTTTTATATATTGCATGCAAATTCGAATAAAATTATCTATAAGGATATGTTCATACCATTATTAACTACCCATGTCTAACATTAATTTGTTTTAACCCCGCCTAAAATTTTGACGGATCGCTACTTATATATAGTATCATAAAATATCTGTAACTGATAGTGTGACCTAGCCTCTAATAGCAGAAATACTACCACTATAAAAATGTACGAATAGGCAATGATCAGGAAATGTCGCAAACAGAAATGCATGAACCGAGTTTGGAAAAAGGCATATATTGTGTTTTAGTTGCTATGTTTCAAGAGGAGTCGCTCATTATAACATCACATAAGTTGCCATTGGAGCCGACCCCTACCATTATACAAATTATATATACATGTATTTAGGTACTTCGTTTAAACGATAACATTAGGATAACTTGTCCGTGTAACGAATACCTCATTGCAACCACTTTTATGTAGTGAAACTGTGGTGTACTGGGGTTTACATGTTTCCTTATTTTTGCCTCGAAACATATGCGGAATGTACTTGCTTGATTGTTACCGCAATCTATGTTTTAAGCAAATGAGCCAAAAAAAAAAAAAAAAAAAAAAAAAAAAAATAAAAGAAAAAAAAGAAGAAAAAAAAATCGGAAAAAAATATATAAAATAATGTATACATGTATTTCTTTACAAAAAAAATATCCTCTTTCACAGATGAAAAACACTGTGTTCTCCATAGACATGTTTTCGTAATGTTTTGTCTATGTATATCGTTCTCTAGAGAGCTTTATTTGTGTCTGTTGGACGGCATTACTGAGCAATGAAGTGGAGTAAAACCTTTAATAAAATATGCGCCAGGAAGCTTCAAGAATCTAAGCAATACCATTTGTATATGAACCGTTACCTTATGGTAATGATATACACTACAAAGTATATATTCTCAATACTTTGCCATTACAAAAATGCTTTTGAATTTTTAATGATTTATTGACAACTTCCGTTGTCTTGTTTCAACGTGTCATTTTTCATATTTTATATACATGACTGTATGGAAAGCCCATTACTAAAACCCGGAACGGAATACGGAATGGAACACGGAACAACGGAACAATGAAATGGAATGCACGGAACGTAAAACGGAATTGTTTTGGAACAAATCAAATTAAATACTCATGGAACGGAAGTAATTTATAATGTTGGAATAGCTTTATTGGAACGGAAATAGATCCTATTTTGGAACAAACTAAAAATAGCAAAACACCTTCTAAAACGCGGAACGGAAGTTACACACCATCTCGGAATGCCCTAGAATGCATGGAACAAATACTGATAGAATCTAAAAATAGCAGAAATTCTTCTAATTACGGAACGGAAATTAATTATGTCGGAACAGTAAACTTGGAACGGAAGTAGCTCGTTTCTCGGAACAATTCTATTTACGGAACAAATGTTATCATCAAAGCTAAAAATAGAAGAAAACCTTCTAAATCACGGAACGGAAATTACTGACAATCTCGGAACGCTCAGGATGCATGGAACAAATTGAAATACATTCTAAAAATAGCAGGAAAACTTCTAAAATGCGGAACGGAAGTAATTTAAATCTCGGAACGCTCGGAACGTTGTCGCTACGAGACGACGTCAAAACTTAATATTCAACGTCACATGATTAAACACACTATGTTATCTGTCGAAAATAACAAAAAATTATTAAAGAACGACGCGCTTGGCATACAAGAACTCCTTACATTGTTTGAATATGAACACACTACGCCTAATGTACCTTTCCGACCCAAGGGAGGCGACTTATTTATATTCAAAAGCCAGAAAAAGGACGACTGGAAAGCAGATGGTCATACGTAAGTAACATAATATATTGTAATTCTATATTTGTCTGCTGAAATTTGCTGAATTGTTTATTATTATTATTTTTTTAATTTAAATTCTGTTCTACAAAGACTTGTTTTGTCCTTTTTACAGATGGATAAACCAAGGTTCCAAAAAGCCATTACTACGGTCAGATCCGAAATATTTAAAGAGCTACTTTTACATAAAGACAGGACCAGGCAAGTGTGATAAAAACTTCAGAAGGGAGGTCTATGGCAGGGACCCAACAACACAGGTTTACATACCAAGAATGATGAGAAGGCATCTGTACAAATGTTTCGAAAACGAACACATAGAGCCGTTTCCAGTGGCAAACACCAAGGCAAAACGAAAAAAGCAAAAGAAAGTGTTTGATGTGCCTTTGTATTTAGTTTGCAATATGCCTGACACCCGAACATTGTACATTTATTGCGATACATGTGGCCGGGAATACCACCCTCAATGTGTTGGATTCGAAACATCCATAACACAAAGTACAGAATTTGTTTGCCCAAAATGCAAAAGTAATGATAATTAAATGGCACCACTCTAAATTTCCATTGTATTAAATTAACAAATTATTAAGTTAAATTTGTTCCGTGTTTGTTCTCACAGGTTTACATACCAAGAATGATAAGAAGTCATCTGTACAAATGTTTCGAAAACGAACACATAGAGCCGTTTCCAGTGGCAACACCAAGGCAAAACGAAAAAAGCAAAAGAAAGTGTTTGATGTGGCCGGGAATACCACCCTCAATGTGTTTGATTCGAAACATCCATAACACAAAGTACAGAATTTGTTTGCCCAAAATGCAAAAGTAATGATAATTAAATTGCACCACTCTAAATTTCCATTGTATTAAATTAACAAATTATTAAGTTAAATTTGTTCCGTGTTTGTTCTCCGTTCCATTCTTATTTAAGAAATAGATCAGCTCTAGCAGTGAATTGTTGAGTAATAATTCACTGTTTGGAGGTCAGTTGTCAAGAAGATCAAATCACGAGCGCGTAGCGCGAGTGATTTATCTTCTTACAACTGACCGACAAACAGTGAATTATTACTCAACAATTCATGCACTTGAGCTGATCTATTTCGATTCTAACACACAATAAACGGAATAAATGTTGCTGAAACCGTCGATATCGTTCAGCTTTCCGCCATTGCATTTCAGATATCCCGCCAAATATTTGACTGTAATGCTGGTTTTTACACATACTTATTACGTTTGTTGTGCGCTAAAACGACGTTTCACCGTCTAACGCTGCTTTGTGGGATAGCTGACGTCACAAATGCCGCAAAGTAACGTCACGCTTATTCGCCCAGTGAAATAATTGCACAATATATAGAGGATATTCAAGTTTTTGGAGTGAATATGAGTTTTATTTCATTGAGTGAAGTGAAAAATTTTTATATTTCATGAGTGCCGAAGGCACGAATGAAATATATAATTTTTTACTTCACGAGATGAAATAAAACTCATATTCACGACAAAAACTTGAATTTTCTTTTTATTATATTGCATGCAGTCATTGTAACGTTGCGCGCTAAAGCATATGACGTCAAAATCTTAAATGACGTCATTACGTCACGTCAATACGTCGCTATTGTGTGTGAACGTTCATTGCGTCAACAATAGCATAGATTATAAAATTTAGTTATGTATAAATCAGAAATGAAACGGTGGAATCGTAATTTGCGTATTCCCAAATCTTATATTTTCACGTGTGAAAATATAACTTTTTTATATTTTCACATGTGAAAATATAACTTTTTCAAATATTGGTTATATTTAATACATATTTCTCTATATTTCATCACTTGCCATATAATAAAACACGTTTTTTACCGTTGGCTATATAGGCGAACAATTCATAATTTCTGTTCCATTCCATATCTGTTCCATGTTCCATTCCATATTCCGTTCCATCCCGTATTCCATTTCATTCTATATTCCGTTCCATTCCGTATTCCGTTCCATGTTCCATTCCATTTTTATTCCATTCCATGTTCCATTCCGTGTTCCATTCCGGGTTTTAGTAACGACCGTATGGAAATAGCATGTAACGGTACACTGCGCTGATATAGGTATTTTATAACCGTAATACATTCTTGTGACATATACAGTACTTAACCAAATTCCCAACTCACCTAGTTATATTTTGTTAAATATTTCAAGAACGAAACAACTGAATGCATACAAACTTTCTGCAAGCTGAAAATGACCATTTTCAAAAGAATGCTGAAATTTTATTGCAGTCGATGGTTTCTGTCTAAAATGATCGACTTTTTGGTGACCATACACTTCACCGGGGTCCAACTGGTGTTTTTCTTTTGCTCCGGAGTTAGTAGGTTATTCGGCGCCCAGGGATCTCCATCGTCGGGCAGCTTACTCAATCTGTGAGTCCTTGTTTTTGATTCATCAGAATGTTTATCATGATTTATTTGTTTGTTCTTGAAGATTCATTGACTAGTTAGAGATTCACCACGAGGACCGAAGAACTTACTAAATGTTAGGTTTTGATTCATCAGGATGTTTATCATGATTTATTTGTTTGTTCTTGATGATTCATTGACTAGTTAGAGATTCACCACAAGGACCAAATAACTAACTAAATGTTATGAACCACTGCAGAAGCTGAGGGTGAGGTTAGGATCCTGTAAAACCGGTTTAAGCCCGCCAGTAACTATGTGTTACTGATCGTTCCAAGGCGATACTTCTGTGGTGGTTCTTTTTATTTTATGTCTTGGTGTTTAAATTTTTTTTAATATAGCCGTTGTGTGTAAATGCTCGACAAGGAAGAGTATGCAAAATTTAAAAGCAAAATTTCAAATAAAAGGAAAGTTATTGAATCTTTAAAACTGATGCGTTGGCATTTTTGCCAAGTGTATTGCTGTATGAAAGAAAGACATGGGTCTATTTTCCATCAAACCGGCCTCGGTAGCTCAGTAGGTAGATGTCCGCTCCGAGATCGGGAGATACCGGGTTTGATCCGGGCCGCGACATACCAAAGTCGTTAACAATGGTACTAGTTGCTCCCCGCTTGGCACTCGGATTTTCGGGGTAGGGTTAGGACTGGTTGCTCCGGTGTCAGTATAATGTGACTGGAGGTGGTATCAGGTAAAAGTGTCTGAATTTTATACCACAGTGAGGCAGCACTATAAAAGTGAGCATTGAGCTCCCTGTCACAACCAGACACCGTCGTGATATGACAGATAATGTTCAAAGCGACATTAGTCCCGAACAAACAAACAAACACACTATTTTCCATCAACGTCGAATGTAATAATAGTTTATATGTTTTATGAATATATCAAAATGCAAAAATTTGTAATAAACACCTGAATTTAATGACTTGCAACTGCGCAATTGTACGTTATACGTTTTTCCTGTTATTTTTGTTTTTGCATTTACATAACTAATTTAAGCCTGGCATCCCTTTTCTGGGACATATGTAAACAGAATAGCCCCAGATGTGACGACGCAGAACCCGGCGTCCCATCTGGAGCTATTCTGTTTGCCTAGAAAATTTTCATCGAAAAATTGAATAAAATCAAAAATCATTCCTGATGCCTTTATAAATGAAGGTGGACTCACCCAAATAATAATGATGGGAAAATCCATTCGTCAATATGGGTTAGATTATCACGATTGTGAAACATTGGAGACATCATTATTTATTCAGCACATGTTGCCGGATTCGTAAAAGTTATGTTGCAAATGCATGGCATGGTGCAATTTCGGATTAATAATTCATGAATGTTTTATCTGTCCTTAATTGCATTAAAGTGGTTGAATTACTGCACATGACTTAATCGGGAACTGTTATTCAATCAAGAATTGTGATTCAATCTTCTTGGGATATGGTTGAGAGTTAAATCTGTATCCTGGTGTTACCGTTTGTTTCCGTGATGAAGATTAATGTTTATGACAACAAGCTGAATATAACTCCTGGGATGCTATATACACACCAGAAAAGCAGCACCCCCAGTATACAACCAGTATATACTGAAAGTACATGTATAGGTAAAATACTTTGACCGTGCCGCTTAATACCACGCCTAATACCACGCTATATTGGCATAATCGTGCGAATATTTCCTGATGAGAAATAGGCAATTTCAACATTCATGTGTTTACTTTTTGATTGAGAATTATGGCGTGTCCGAAGTACGATAGCTGTTCTATAAATCGTTCATAGATCTAAGGAAACCGTTATAAACAAAGAATATCGACTCACCCGCGTTTAGGGTTTACAGGTATGACATATTTACTGCAAACTTTTGGATATTATTGCTTATTTCAATGTGCAACGCTATCCCTTTGCCTACTTGTACCTTTTTAAGAGTTCGCCTCTACTGATTGCATTTGTATACCGTTATTTACCTGTTCGTGCGAAAAATGGTATAGCCTTAATACAGTGCATCTACGAATTGACTATGCCTACTTGTAATAACAATAGCGCTCGATCCCAGAGTCACGCGAGTTCAAGCGGCACGGTCAAAGTATTTTACGTACAAACCGCTTAAGGGTCGCGGGTGGACAAAACAAAACTGCAAATGAAATGTGTTTGAGTATTCTGTAGTCTACTCAGTGGATATAATTGCGAAAAGTTTACTCAGTAGAACGTAGACACACGTCACGCGTATAGAAATTTCTTTTGACTTTATAATTGTAAACTTGTCTCATTCATGAGCGATTTTCGTATAGTATAAATCCCTGTGTTCGACAGATGTACGCGTATATACAATGCATCGGTAAATGAAATGTCTTTCAATTGATAGTAGTGATAATTAGTCAGCACTTTGTATCTTGTGGTTCCATTTGTTTTATATTTTGGAGTCGAATTTTGTACTGTGTGAACTTTATGTACCTTATAATATTTTAGCTCACCTGAGCCGAAGGCTCACAAAGTGAGCTTATAGTATGGTAGTCGAGCCGGCGTCCGTCCGTCCGTGCGTTCACACTTTCAATCTTGAATATCTCTAAGACAACAACGCCAATCGCAATCAAATTTTATCTGAAACATCATTGAGGAGGGGTAAAAGGTTGCATTAGGTTATGGGCCAGGTCGGATCAGAACTCTGGTTTTCATGGCAACAGATAGCTCTCATTGAGTTATAATGGGGAAAATGTTGTGGCCACTCTAGCAACTTGGGAATAACAAGGACAACCAGAACATCTCGGATGAGTTCGAATTTGGGCTAGGTTCTACCTCAGATTGCGGAGTTAGCTGCCATTGAGCGGCTGGAAAAATTCCCTTAGACTTATAATGGGAAAAATGTTGTGGTCACTGTAGCGCCATTATTTTTCAGTGGATCTTCTTCATTCTTGCAGGTAGCAAGGACAACCATAATATCTCAGATGGGTTCCGTTTTCAGCTAGATGCGATCTCTGACTGTGGAGTTAGCTGCCCTTGAGTGTTTGAAAAATCATTATTTTGTGTTGTGGCCACTCTAGCGCCTTCAATTTTGATCGGATCTTCTTCATACTTGGAAGTAACAAGGATAGCCATAACATCTCGAATGAGTTCGAATTTCAGCCAGATCCGACCCTTGACTGCAGCGGCATCTGCCCTTGACTGTGTGAAAAATCATTATTTAGTGTTGTGGCCACTCTAGCGCCTTCATTTTTATTTGGATCTTCTTTATTCTTGGTAGTAACAAGGACATCCGTAACATCTCGGATGAGTTAGAATTTCGACCAGATCCAACCTCTGACCGCGGAGTTATTTGCCCTTGAGTGTTTGAAAAATCAATATGTAGTGTTGTGGCCATGCTAGTGCCTTCACTTTAAATTCGGTTCTTCTTTATTCTTGGAAGCAACAAGGACATCCATAACATCTCGGATGAGTTAGAATTTCGACCAGATCCGACGTCTGACTGCGGAGTTATCTGCCCTTGAGTGTTTGAAAAATCAATATTTTGTGTTGTGGCCACTCTAGCGTCTTTGTTTTTCAGTGGATCTTCTTCATTCATGCAGGTAACAAGGATAACTACAATATCTCGGAAGAATTCGAATTTCGGCCGGATCCGACCTCTGACTGCGGAGTTAGCTGCCCTTTAGTGTTTGAAAAATCTATATTTTGTATTGTGGCCACTCTAGCGCCTTCAATTTTGATTGGATCTTCTTCATTCTTGGAAGTAACAAGGATAACCATAACATCTTGGATGAGTTCGAATTTACATGACCAAGATGGCCGCCACGCCCATTTATGATAAAAAACACCCAAAAATCTTCTCCTCTAGAACCGGCAGGCCGATTTTCACGAAACTTGGTATGTAGCAATTGGGACTCCAGCCCATCATAGTTTGATGACCCTAGAATGACCTTGACCTATTTTACGGCAAGGTCAATATTAGAAACAGAGGCTTTTACATGGGAAAAAGTGAAAACTTTGGATTTTTTGAAAACTATTGTTCAAAGCCTGAGACCTGAAAAGTGGTAGATGTAAAAAAAAAAAAAAAAAAAAAACAAAACAAAACAAAACAAAAAAAAACTAATGGAGTAGATGAAGGTGTGTGATTAGTTAAGGTCAAGGTCAATATTGGAAACATAGGCTTTTACATGGGAAAAAGTGGCAACCAGGTCTCAGGTAAGTGATTAGTGTTTACAGGACCAATGATCCTATGAAAACTATTGCAGCCATAGACCTGAAACATGACCAAGATGACCATTATACCCATATATGGTAAAAAAAAAAAAAAAAAAAAAAAAAAACACAAAAAAAAAAACACACACACACAAAAAAAACAAAAAACACTTTGTCCAGTGACTATACTTGTTGACTCTCAGGTGAGGGATCGTTGCCCTTGGGCTACTTGTTATTTAAGTTCAGGTAACTGAGTGGCCGCCTATTGGGAAATAGTTGCTCACTCGGCTTACGATATGTATTCTAAGTATAAGTATCTAATTGTCAATATTGTTTTCCCATCTCGGTTTTTGGAGTGGGAATTTCTTTCTGATTGCGCCTTTTCCTGATCATTGCCTACTTGTACCTTCCTGTAAAACTGAATATTATTTAGTATTGTGTATATGCAAAATTTAGTTATAAATGCACTTGGCCATAACATTTATGTACCGCTTCGAAAACCGCTAAGCCAATCAATTAGAAAGCAAACAAATTTGCGCGTGATCAAAATAGTCGACATGCGTTATAAAATAATATTCGTTTCCAAATTTCACAATCCAAAACCTTATTTACTTGGAACGTGACATGCAGCACTAGGAAGGTGTTTTTTTTTTCTTTTATATATATATTTGTCATTGATTTTAGTGAAAGAGCACTGGACAAAACACTTCGAAGAAATGTGAATTTATCATTAATCTACAATATTTATCATTTACAATTGTTTGCTTAGTAAACAATATTAAGTTGTAAACAATATAAACCATCGATCTTCCATCTATCTCGTGGCTTTACTTTTGACACACGCCATAAACGGAGACTGGCGGTAAATTGAATTTCGATTATGTATATGCAAGAATGAGCTTCAAACATTGCTAAATTGATCTGTTAGCATTTATATTGAATGCGTTTTAATTGGATTGTTCCTTTTTCTAGTGATTTATGTTTGTTTTTCAGCAGATTTCAGTCCTGATAAGACTCTTTGCAGTGGAATATTTTGTTCATTTCACGAGTGATATTAGACAATAAATACTACCGTATTTGAATTGCAAAATAACCAGCATTCGACCTTCGAAAAATTACGTTTAAGTACATGTACAAGGGATACCTCTAATTCGGATTTCGTGAACGTGCGATCGCATTTCAATTTTTTATTTTGACTCGTATCAGTTAACATTGTTCAGCATATACGATATGATATGCTAGGAGCTTTACGGTATGATCATATGCTATGTATAAAGATAAATATGAAAATATGCTTGGAAAACGGATCTAATAACTCGCTTCACTAAGACTATTCTATATTCCTTTAGCAACTGATCACCAGTTTCATGAACAGTTTACACCAAATCGAACAGGAGGTCAAAATAGCACCAACAAACCAAACAAATATCAAAGTTTTCAGATTTAAGAACCACGCCGCGAAAACTTCTCATATTGCTTTTACTGTTTCAGTGCGTTTTACAGTGCCATATCGGGAAATACAAGTAATAAAACTGAATAGTTGATTCAATTTCAATAATGTACTACTCACGTCAGATTATTGCTTTTTATCTTATGTGGAAAGACTAATCTGATTTTCTATTCAAAGTTCTATACAAAAAAAGTTTTGCATCTGTTCAAAAAAACATTTTGAAACGGATGTGTGACGATGGCAGAACATGAAATAAACGGAATGACGCTACCTTTCTGTTAACCATCATGTGATTAGTTACATATTTTGTGCAATCAAATAAAATAATTTTGTTGTAGTGAATGTTTCATGCTTCATCTGTGGGTAGACAATATACCAAAACGAAAGTACGGAATTAAATGCAAGACGTGTGTAAAACCTTTCTAATAACTGAGATAATACATGTTAACTAGCCTACAAAGTGAAAACGTGCACCTATATTCCAAAGGCAGACAAATATGCATTTATTACAAACGTTCAGCAATAGTTTGTCAATTTTACAGTATTTAATTAAAAGTTAATGATTTCACAATGCATCAAGTATATTCCGACAAGAATTTTGACATGAGCTATAAAGCTCACAAGAGGGCTTTAAAGCGGTACAAGAAAGCCAACGCAACGGATACAGACAACGCGGAGAGGTCGGCGATTAAGGACCAAGGGCCGCAACTGGTGATTATCCGGAATAAACGGACACACGAAGTTGTTGATATTGAGGTAAAATGATGTCATTACTTGTCGGAAGGTAACTTTGGCTGTTATAAATATATTATGATCGTAGTTGACTCACGTCACAGATTTACCGGTAACGGTTATGACTCTGAATGACATGCCTGCTACGATTGGTCAAATACACTCATTTCATTCATAATCTAAACGGTTAATCCTTGACCTGAGTCTTCTACGATCATAATAGGGTTTACACTTATTGACCCGAGTCTTCTACGATCATTATAGGGTTTATACATAACTAAAACTGACAGTTTCCGGGGATGAATATAAGATTGGTGTCAGAGATAAAGCGTTAGAAATCTGAATGCCATTTCTGTTCTTACTGGCTATTGCTTTTATTCCTTGTCAGATGATTTTATTCCATTCGTATTTCAAACGGTAAATTTCCTACGTCGCTCTAATGATAATTACCGAGAACTATCGGACTATAGCTCGATTATGACCTAAGACGCGTCAAAAGATCGAGGATTATACTTAGTAGAACATGAAAGTTAAATCAGTACGAAAGCCACAGGTTTTCCGTTACATTTCGGTTGCAAGCACAGTAAGTGTTCTGAATATCCTTTCACGTGCTACTAAGAAGACTCGTCGATCTTTTAACTAGTCTGAGGTCAGAATCGAGCTAAAAATTCTTTGCTTGACAGTTTTGCTATTTTTCATATTATCATAGTTTCAACTGGTGAGATTTCTGATTGTTCCACATCAACATAAGCTGTCGCCTCCTTCGATGGTTTCCGGTTCGTCTGGTTATTATCTATAAATACACATGTTACGAGAAAAAAGGAGCTTCTCTGCGAATATTAATTGATTTATGCTCTAACTAGATCATAATGTATTTGTGTTTGTTATCCGCTTTTGTTTGTTATCCTCTGCTACAAAGTTACAGTGTGAGACTCATGTCCTTGTCTGATTATTTCTGCGACCCAATACTGTTATAATACTGATTGACATTTTTCAACCGTCACAATGTCGTATATTTTCAATTTTAGTGCTTTCTGATTTTTAACATTTGACAGATGTTCACACTATTTTGAATTCAAATGAGCGTTATTCGAGGAGATTCTAATACAAAATAAAGAGTTGAAGCCCAAGGCTTAATTGCAAACAATCGAAAATAGCCATGGGGAGTTTGTTTAAGGATTGAAATTGTTTGCAACTCGAAATCAGGACGTGTTTTACAACTTAATCTAATGCCCAGAGGAATCCTAATTTTCTTCTTACGAGTGTTATTTAATGTTTGATTGAAATTGGAGGTCTGTATAGTCATTCTCATTTTGCGTATTTGCCCGGCAGTCTAACGAATCATTAAAACTTAGTCGTTTAAGACCAAATTATACAATGGTATCAGATGCCTAAATGAATATGGGTGGACAGGTTAACGTCGACAGATTCTTAAAACACATCTCCAGGTGGGTGGGTATGTGTTCGTAACGTTCACCCACTCACCAATTTCTGATTATTGTCAATGTTTCGAGGAACCAACATTTATATTTTAATTAATCACACCAACTGGTATTGTGCCATGTTGAGATTGCAAAAAGTCTTCCCGTATATCCACCATAGTGCAGATTATACAAATGAATCCGTCGTTCCGTATTTCGAAATTAGTTAAAATATTCTGAGGCTAAATAATCAGATTTCAAGTTTGCAATGATAATTTGTAAGAAGTTCAGGCCGTGTCATATGAATACATTTCGTTATGGTTTCAGGGCCGACACAAATATATCTGTTCAGAAGTTTAAAAAAAAAGAGCTGATAAAAAAAAATAAAAAAAAATAAATAAATAAAGACAAAACCAAAGTTGCTGATTCAAGAGAGACAAATTGTTGCAGAACAGATGTAGGCATGAACTCAATCCTTCATGGTGCCTACAATACGAATGTTTCAAGTATAATCAAAAGCCTATGAAGGCGTCCATTTTGATTTTGATTTTTAATGACAACTCTCTGGGGAAATAGCGTCAATAGAAATCAAGGTCTCGATAAAAATATCAAGTGTTTTAATATTGCAGCCTTAGGCTTAGGTTAGATTAAATACGATGACAATACAAGCAAATGAGCAATATGGAACTAGTCTCTTTGTATTCCTTTTACAGCGCAACGCCTTTTGCATTTCGCGTGCTTAGAAACAAAGGCTTGTACACAAGCTTCGGAATAAAATTGAAAAGACGTAAATGGGCGCCAAGCAGAAGAACAATTTTGATAGATACGAATATACATGCAAGATTAAAAAAACAGGTACTACAAGACACATCTAGAAACGGGACCTGGCACAACGAAACCTGGCCCTTAAAGCAATTTTACATACCCATTGTAATCTACACTTTGCCACAACATATGTATATTTCAATGGCACAAATGAGGTCAGTCCTTGCCATGTCATGAATAGCAAATAATGGAATCAAACACAGGAAGTTGACATAGTGTCTGGAGTCTGAAGAAGTAAAGCAATCCGTTTGCTTCATTCACATATTTTCGGGTCATTTGATGCTGATTGGGCACAAACGTTTTCACATGATTGGCTGATTTTAAAGATGTGCAAATTGGTCAAAAGAAAAGCATATGTTTCCTTCGCAATGGTGGGAGATAAATATGAAGTTGCGTTGGCTGTAGAATTCAGTATAGTTCAATTTGCAATATTCATTATTTACAATAACTTGCTAAGCAAACTGCATTTAGTTGTAAACAATATAAATCATTGAATCTCTGTCCATTGAAAAGTGGCTTTACTTTTGACGCCTGTCATAATCTGAAGCGGATGGTAAATGGAATTTCAATCATGTTTGTATATGTAAGAATGCGCTTATCAAAGAGCGATTCAAACATTGTTAAATTGATCTGTTTACATTTATTTTGAATACGTTTTAACTTGATCATTTCTATTTTTTTCTAATGATTTATGTCTGTTTTTCAGTAGATTTCAACCCTGCTCTTTTTGTTCATTCTAAAGTTGATAGTAGACACTGAAATACATGTATTATCATATTTAACTTGAAGAAGAATCAGCATTGGTCCTTCGAAAAATTATGTTTTTGAACACGCACAAGGGATATGTCGAATTCGGTTTTCGTGGACGAACGATCGCATTTAAGTTTGGTGTGTTAACTTACAGTCTCAAATTAGGTCACTAAAAGCACCGACAATTCAAGCAAATATCAATGTTTTCAGATATAATATGCTGTTTGCACATTGTGTACGTTTTTTTTTTTTTTTGGATTGAGTTCGGGTAAATGAGTGGTCGCCTATTGAAAAAAAGCTGCTCACTCTGCTTACAATATGTTCACTTAGCATAAGTACCTGGGGTTAGTAACTCAAAGCCATCTTAAGCTTAAGATCATCTTACGACCAACTTAAGTATCTCTTAGGGATTATGGTGAATAACTGAGAAGGACCTTAAGTTACGGTGGCAACTTAACAGCATCGTAACTTAACGGTCAACTCATGCCACCTTAGCATCGTATTATCTTACGAAGTGGCGCCTTTCATTTAAAAAAGTTACGATAGTTTAGAGTAGCTGGTATAGCAAGGGTGTAAATTGTAAGGCGGTCATCTTAAGATTATCGTAAGTATGTCGTAAGAAGGCGAACTTAAGATGCCTTCGAGTTACTAACCCCTGATTGTCAGTTTGTTTTTTTTCTCGCGGTGACCTGGCTTTTAGAATGGGAATTTCTTTCTGATTGCACAATTTTCTGATCATTTTACCGTTTAAAGAACCGACATTAAACCACGGACATTTCTCACATTGCGCCAAGTCTTACTATTTCATTTTGTTTAGTAGTGTCATATTTGGCTATGCAAGAAATAAAACTGAACAGTTTATTCATTTTCGATAATGATACAATTATTGCTTTTTATCACATGTGGAAAAAACAAACCATTTGATCTGATTTTCTATGCGCAGTTCTGTACAAAATAAGGCTTTAAATGGTAATGTTTGAAATTGTTTTTTGATGAAAAAGAAGGAAATAAATCAAATGTTTCTCCACTATTCTTTTAAGCATCAAGTAATCTTATAGTGCCTTGGTTTATACAATCTATATAAACTGTTTTGTTTAAGTCCAGTTATTGTTCATTGCCAAGACGATGGTGTCGAAACTTTATTTTTTTATTGTTTATCGATATTATACGAGCGAGAATGATAAAACCCGTGGTAAGCCCCCCGATAATTTTATATTACTGATCGTTCCAAGGCGATACTGCTGCTGTGGTTCTTAATGTTATGCATCAAGACAAACTAACAAATTTTTATACGATGAATAAATGATGGAGCAATTGGAATAGTAAAAAGGCACAAGTACGCAATGACCAGGAAAAGGTGCAATCAGAAAGAATTTCCCACTCCAAAAACGAGGTAAGAAAAACTAAATTGACAATTACGTACCTTATACTAAGCCGAGTGAGCAGCTATTTCCCAATGGGCAACCACTCAGTTACTCGATATGAAACCGTACATAATGTGCATTTTATATCTGAAAACGTTGGTGTTTGTTTTAATTGTCGGTGCTGTTTATGACCTACTTCGAGACTATCCATAAAACGGTGGTTTACTACCACTTTAAATATGAAAACGTACATAAAGTTCAATCAGCACAAAATTTTGACTCCAAAACATGAAACAAATAGAACCACAACGAATGTATCGCCTTGGAACGATGAGTAATATAAAATCTAAACAATCCAATTTGCAACTGGTATGAACAGTTACCTTATGGTAATGATATACACTACAAACTATATACTCTTAATACTTTGCTGGCACGGGCATTTTATTATCGTAAGACATTCTTGTGACACATGGCTGTATGAAATTAAGACATGGGCTTATTGCCATCAGCGTCATGTAATAATATTTTATATTTTTATGAATATATCAAAATGCATTTTTGGTAATTAACACCCGAAATTAATGACTTGTGACTGCGCCATTTTATGTTATACATGTTTTTTCTGTTATTTTTGTTTTACATGTACTTAAAATATCACGATTATAAAACGTTGGAGACATCATTATTTATTCAGCACATGTTGCCGGATTTGTAAAAGGTATGTTGAGAATGCATGCATGACATGGTGCAATTTCGAATTAATAATTAATGAATGTTTTATCTGTTCTTAATTGCATTAAAGTGGTTGAATTACTGCACATGACTTAATCGGGAACTGTTATTTAATCAGAAATTGTGATTCAATCTTCTTGGGACATGGTTGAGAGTTAAATCTGTATCCTTGTTTTACCCTATATTTCCGTGATGAAGATTGATGTTTATATAACAACAAGCTGAATATAACTCGTGGGATGTTATATATACACCAGAAAAAAGCAGCACCTCCAGTATACAATGCCTTTGTGGATAGTTTAATTATGTAAAATACTTTGACCCTACCGCTTGATACCGCGCTAAACCTATTCATGCGAAGATTTCATGATGAGAAATAGGTATAGTCCCCGGACGATCATAGTGGAGTCACGTCACAGATTGACCATAAATAAGAATAACATGAATGTATTCGACCATTTGGTGTGTCATTCAAATTTACAATGGTTAAAATGTGACGTGAGTCCACAGCGATCGTCCGGGAATTATAATGTCAATATTCACGTGTTTATGTTTATAATCCCATTATGTAAACATGTCGTGGCAAGGGTCACTTTGGTTCCGCGTTCCGTTTACTTAACAGGAAAACGAGATAAAGTTGGTCACGGGGAGGTGACAATCAACAGTGCAAGGATTATAGACTGCATATTGTCCCGCACACTTACAGTTTATGACTATCATAAACTCACGTGTCTGAATTATGATAACTGCTCTACCTAATAACAATGTGCGCTCGATCCAGTCACGTGAGTTTAATCGGCACGGTCAAAATATTTACCTATAATATCACAAGGACTATCAACTTCTTTAGGGTCGCGGATGGACACAGATAATAATTCTGCAAATGAAATGTGTTTGATAATAAAATAAAACTGTGATCCTTTAAGAGCAGCGAGCATATTAATGAAAAAAAGTGATGAGCCATACAGCGGTTTCGGCTACTCAAGCCTCTTCAGTGACCCTTTAGATTTGGCAACATGGAGCCAAAGAGAATAACAATATATGTGAAATTTTTAAGATGGCAGTCAAATCACACAATGACCAGAGGACCAATGTTCCTGTAAACGCTCACCTGAGACCTGAGGTATATACCAATAAACTTGTTTGACTAGAATGGTACATGTATATAACCCCAGGGCAGGGTTAGGGCAACCTCTGGAATCAATTTCTTTAATAAATCATAAAGATTCAGACATTTGCAAATTTACTGCAAGTTTTGCCCTTCAAATGACATTATAACAATTTTCCCCATTCAAATGCTTAGGCAACCTAAGTTGACCTTGCCATAAAAAAGTTCAAGGTCATCCCATGGTCATGATTTACATAAACTTTGAAGAGCTCCATTGCTTAATGCTTCATGCCAAGTTTCAAAATCATAGGCCTTCTAGTACTGGAGAAGTAGATTTCTAAGTGTTTTTGCTATTTATAGCCATTGCGGCCATCTTGGTCATGTGACCTTGCCCATTTATACAAACTTTCATTCACTCTTCCTAAGAATGTTCCACAAAAAGTTTGGCTTTGATTAACCAAGCGGTTTCAGAGAAGATGTTTCAATATTATGGTCATACACATGTATATAGCCCCGGGGCAGGGGCAGACAACCCTCTGGGCCCAAAATATTTTCATAAACATAAATCGTCTGTCCATTTGCTCATTCTTAGCAAGTTTTTGACATTAAATGACATTTTACTATTTTTTTCCCATTCAAATGCATGGGCGGCCTAAGTTGACCTTGCCGTAAAAAGGTCAAGGTCATCCCAGGGTCATGATTTATATAAGTTTTGTAGAGATCCATTGCCTGATGCTTCATGCCAAGTTTCAAAATCATAGGCCTTCTGGTTCTGAAGAAGAAGATTTTTAAGTGTTTTTACTATTTATAGCCATGGCGGCCATCTAGGTCATGTGACCTTGACCATTTATACAAAAATTCATTCACTCTTCCTAAGAATGCTCCACATAAGGTTTGGCTTTGATTGGCCAAGCAGTTTCAGAAAAGAAGATCTTTGAATATCACTGTAATATACATGTATATTGCCCCGGGGTGGGGGCAGGCAGACCCTGAGGTCCAATTTTTTCAGAATCATCAATCTTAAGTTCATTTGCCCATTTCCTGCAAGTTTTTCCCTACAAATGACATTTTAACAGTTTTCCCCATTCAAATGCATGAGCGACCTATGTTGACCTTGCCGTAAAATAGGTAAAGGTCATCCCAGGGTCATGATTTATATAAAATTTGTAGAGCTCTAGTCACTGATGCTTCACACCAAGTTTCAAAATCATTGGCTTTCTGGTTTTGGAGAATAAGATTTTTAAAGTTTTTTTTTCTATTTATAGCCATGACAGCCATCTTGGTCATGTGACCTTGACCATTTATATAAACTTTCTTTCCCCCTTCCCAAGGATGCTCCATATGAGGTTTGGATTGATTGGCCAAGCGGTTTCATGGGAGAAGATGTTTCATTATTATGGAAATATACCTGGGGGGTTGTCTGTCCCCGGGGCAGGGACAGACAACCCCCCAGGGGCTAAAATTTTCCATTAACATTAATCTTCCATTTGCCTATTCCCAGTAAGTTTTACCCATTAAATAGCATTTTACCATTTTTTCCTATTCAAATGCATTGGCGACCTAAGTTGACCTTGCCATAAAATAGGTCAAGGTAATTCAAGGGTCATGATTTATTAGCTCACCTGAGCCGTCAGGCTCACAAGGTGAGCTTATAGGATGGCCATGATCCGGCGTCCGTCCGTCCGTCGTCCGTCCGTCGTCCGTCGTCCGTCCGTCCGTCCGTCGTCCACCATTTTCAAAGATCTTCCTCTCTGAAACCGCTTGGCCAACCAAAGCCAAATTTTACATGAAGCATCTATGGGAAGGGGGAACCAATGTGTATATAAATAATCCAGGTCACATGACCAAGATGGCCGCCATGCCCATATATGGTAAAAACCCTTCAAAAATCTTCTTCTCCGGAACCGGTGGACTGATTTCAACGAAACTTGGCATGAAGCATCGATGACTCAAGTACTACAATGTGTATATAAATCATGACCTTGCGGTGACCTTGACCTATTTTAAGGCAAGGTCAACATAGGTCGCCAATGCATTTGAATGGGGAAAACTTTTAAAATGTCATTTAAAGTGAAAGTCTTGCAGGAAATGGGCAGTAGGACTGAATATTAATGATTCTGAAAAAAATTGGACCCCAGGGGCTCATATGCCCCCACCCCGGGGCAATATACATGTATATTACCATGATATTCAAACATCATCTCCTCTGAAACCGCTTGGCCAATCAAAGCCAAATTTTATGTGAAACATCAATAGGAAGGGGTAATCAATGTGTATATAAATAATCCAGGTCACATGACCAAGATGGCCGCAATGCCCATATATGGTAAAAACCCTTCAAAAATCTTCTTCTCCAGAACCGGTGGATCGATTTCAAAGAAACTTGGCATGAAGCATCGATGGCTCAAGTACTACAATGTGTATATAAATCATGACCCTGTGATGACCTTGACCATTTTTACGGCAAGGTCAACATAGGTCGCCAATGCATTTGAATAGGGAAAACTTTTAAAATGTCATTTAAAGTGAAAGTCTTGCAGGAAATGGGCAGTAGGACTGAATATTAATGATTCTGAAAAAAATGGACCCCAGGGGCTCATGTGCCCCCACCCCGGGGCAATATACATGTATATTACCATAATATTCAAACATCTTCTCCTCTGAAACCGCTTGGCGAATCAAAGCCAAATTTTATGTGAAGCATCTATGGAATGGGGGAATTAATGTATATATAAATTATCTAGTTCACAGGACCAAGATGGCTGCCATGCCCATATAAGGTAAAAACCCTTCAAAAATCTTCTTCTCCGAATCTGGTGGACCGATTTCAAAGAAACTTGGCATGAAGCACCAATGGCTGAAGTACTACAATGTGTATATAAATTATGACCCTGTGGTGACCTTGACCTATTTTAAGACAAGGTCAACATAGGTCGCCAATGCATTGGAATTGGGAAAACTTTTAAAAAGTCATTTGAGGTGAAAATCTTGCAGGAAATGGGTAGTAGGACTAAATATTAATGATTTTGAAAAAAAATGGACCTAAGGGCTCATATGCCCACACCCGGAGGCAATATACGTGTATATTACCATAATATTCAAACATCTCCTCTAAAACCACTTGGCCAATTGAAGCCAAATTTTATGTGAAGCATCTATAGGATGGGGGAACCAATGTATATATTAATAATCTAGGTCACATGACCAAGATGGCCACCATGCCCATATATGGTAAAAACCCTTCAAATATCTTCTTCTCTGAAACCAATAGATTGACTTCAATGAAACTTGGCATGAAGCATCCATGGCTATAGTACTACAATGTATATATAAATCATGACCCTGTGATGACCTTGACCAAGTTTATGGCAAGGTCGACATGGGTTGCCCATGCATTTGAATGGGAAAAACTGTTAAAATGTCATTTGAAGGGAAAAGCCAGTAAGAAATTGGCAAATGGACAGAATATTGATTATTCTGAAAAAAGAAAACGGCCCAAGGGCTTCATCTGCCCCTGCACTGGGGTTAAATACCATAATATTCAAACATGTTTATTGGTATATGCAGCAGACTCAGGTGAGCGTTTACAGGACCATTGGTCCTCTGGTATAAAATATGATGGGCCCTCGTCCCCAATGCTACATACCAAGTTTCGTGGAAATCGGCCCACTGGTTCTGGAGAAGAAGATTTTTAAATGTTTTTGCTATTTATAGCCATGGCGGCCATCTTGGTCATGTGACCTAGACCATTTATATAAACCTTCGTTCCCCCTTCCTAAGGATGCTTCACGTGAAGTTTGGCTTTGATTGGCCAAACGGTTTCAGAGGAGAAGATCTTTGAAATTGTAAACGACGACGACGACGGACGCCGGACGCCGGAGCATGGGTATACTATAAGCTCACCTGTGAGCCTTCGGCTCAGGTGAGCTAACAAAGTCTATGATTATCAAACTATGGCCAAAAAACTAAACGTTGGTTTGAAAATGAATCTAAACCGATGATAAGTTTCTGATTTCTCAGAGTACCCCCGCCGATCTCAAAGGACCAAAGGAAAATATAATCTGCACTATGGATGAATATCCTTTGTCTACTCAGTTGATACAATTGCACAAACATTACTCAGTAGAACATGGACATACGCCACACGTATTGGAATTTCTTTTGACTTTACTTTTTACCCTTGTCTCATTCCTGAGTAATTTTCGAGGTCATAGTATAAATCCCTTGGTTCGACATATGTACGTATAAACAATGAAATGTCTTTCAACTGATACAAATTTTCAGCAATTTGTATCTCCCTGTAACCAAATTAATATTATTTTGTATAAGTATTATACTTTATATATTCAAAATTTAGTTATTAATGCATTTGGCCACAACATTTATGTTTCTGCTTCGAAAACCTCTCAGCCAATCAATTAAGAAAGCAAACAAATCAATTAAGAAAGCAAACAAATCTGCGCGTAATCAAGATAGTCGGCATGCTTATAATCATTTTGGTTATAAAATAATATGTTTTTTCCAAAGTCCAAAGCTGTATTAACTTGAAACGTGGCATGCAACACTACGTAGGTCTAGGTATTTTTAGCTCACCTGAGCTGTCAGGCTCACAAGGTGAGCTTATAGTATACCCATGCTCAGTCGTCCGTCCGTCCGTCCGTCGTCCGTCGTCCGTCCGTCGTCCACCATTTTCAAAGATCTTCTCCTCTGAAACCGCTTGGCCAATCAAAGCCAAATTTTACATGAAGCATTTATAAGAAGGGGGAACCAATGTGTATATAAATAATCCAGGTCACATGACCAAGATGGCCGCCATGCCCATATATGGTAAAAACCCTTCAAAAATCTTCTTCTCCGGAACCACTGGACCGATTTCAACCAAACTTGGCATGAAGCATTAATGGCTCAAGCACTACAATGTATATATAAATCATGACCCTATGATGACCTTGACCTATTTTACGGCAAGGTCAACGTAGGTCGCGAATGCATTTGAATGGGAAAAATTGTTAAATTGTCATTTAAAGGAAAAATCTTAAAGAAAATGAGCAGTAGGACTGAATATTAATGATTCTGAAAAAAATTGGGCACCAGGGGCTCATACGCCCCCACCCCGGGGCAATATACATGTATATCTCCATAATATTCAAACATCTTCTCCTCTGAAACCGCTTGGCCAATCAAAGCGAAATTTTATGTGAAGCATCAATAGGAAGGGGTAACAAATATGTATATAAAAATCCAGGTCACATGACCAAGATGGCCGCCATGCCCATATATGGTAAAAACCGTTCAAAAATCTTCTTCTCCAGAATCGGTTGACCGATTTCAACGAAACTTGGCATGAAGCATCGATGGCTCAAGCACTACAATGTGTATATAAATCATGACCCTGTGATGACCTTGACCTATTTTACGGGAAGGTCAACATAGGTCACCAATGCATTTGAATGGGGAAAACTTTTAAAATGTCATTTAAAGTGAAAGTCTTGCAGGAAATGGGCATTAGGACTGGATATTAATGATTCTGAAAAAAATTGGACCCCAGGGGCTCATGTGCCCCCACCCCGGGGCAATATATACTTGAAGCCATTAAAAACGCAACTTTCAGCATATAACCTATCCAACGATTCTTGGATATTTTCACAATGTTATTATATAAAATCATGAAATTGTCGTCCCGATATGAAGGCCATATTCGTCTTGTGCTAAATTAGCAAGTGAAGTAAAGCGATCTGCGTTTGTCGATTAAGGGACACAACTCAAACATGGACAAAACAAAAGCAAATGCACCTTATCAATCCAGCTATACGTTAACCTTTATGACTAGCTCTTTTGTGTTCAAACTTTCGGTCAATGCCTATATTGCTCTAAAGTCTATGTAAACCATTCCGTAGATTTTTTTTTCAAGTTTTGATCTTATAAAAGGCCATCAAAGTCAGTACATGAAAACCGGAAGTGAATTCAAGAATGCCATTTTTAAAAATTAAAACTGTCATAAAATGGACCCATATGCTAGAACGTAACATCTCCTGTGTCCAAACTATGGAATGATTCTGTTTTATCGAAGTTTCGGTAGATTCTCAAAATCTGTGGTATTTTTTCGAAAATTTGAACATTTGGAAATTAATCTTGGTCGTTCCATCAGGTGGAATTGTCGGTATTACACCGTTTTTTGTTGCTGGTATTCGGCCGCATACTTCCGCATTGAATTTGGGTTGCTATGCAAGGTTGAATGGGTTTAAAATCAAATTTTAATGATGTTGTCATTTTTCACCCAAAAATCAACCAGAAGTGCTAAATTGAGTTCAGGTTTCGCTGAACGATTCTCGGGCGAGGGGCAAGCTGACTTCGCTATAAACAAAGCGCACAAGGTGTCCCTAAAAGGTAGAAATAACCTGTATATCAGTTGCGTTTTTAATGGTTTTTAGTATACATGTATATTTCCATAATATTCAAACATCTTCTCCTCTGAAACCGCTTGGCCAAACAAAGCCAAATTTTAAGTGAAGCATCTATAGAATGGGGGAATCAATGTGTATATACATGTAAATAATCTAGGTCACATGACCAAGATGGCCGCCATGCCCATATATGGTAAAAACCCATCAAAAATCATCTTCTCTGAGACCAATAGACTGATTTCAAGGAAACTTGGCGTGAGGCATCGATGGCTAAAGTACTCCAATGTATATATAAATCATGACCCTGTGATGACCTTGACCAAGTTTATGGCAAGGTCAACATGGGTTGCCTGTGCATCTGAATTGGGAAAACTGTTAAAATGTCATTTGAAGGAAAAAGCCAACAGGAAATTGGCAAATGGACAGAAGATGAAGATTCTGAAAAAAGAAAATGGCCCAAGGGCTTATCTGCCCCTGCACTGGAGTTAAATACCATAATATTCAAACATGTTTATTGGTATATGCAGCTGATCTCAGGTGAGCGTTTACAGGACCATTGGTCCTCTGGTTTAAATTTTACATTTGTTTTTAATATAAGTTGAATAGCTCTGGACAAAACACTTCGAAGACATGTGAATTTATCAACAATGTGTAATATTTATCATTTACAATTGTTTGCTTAGTAAACAATATTATTAAGTTGTTAACAATATAAACCATCGATCCTCCGTCTATCACGTTGCTTTACTTTTGACACACGCCATAAATAGAGACAGGCGGTTAATTGAATTTCGATTATGTATATGCAAGATTGAGCTAAATGAAGAGCCATTCAAACATTGTTAAATTGATCTGTTAGCGTTTATATTGAATGATTTTTAATTGGATTTTTCCTTTTTCTAGTGATCTATGTTTGTTTTTCAGCAGATTTCAGTCCTGATAAGACTCTTTGTAGTGGAATGTTTTGTTCATTTCACGAGTGATATTAGACAATAAATACTATCGTATTTGACTTGCAGAACAACCAGCATTTGGCCTTTGAAAAATTAGGTTTTAGTACATGTACAAGAGATACCTCTAATTCGGCGTTCGAGGACGTACGATCGCATTTCAGATTTCTATTTTGACTCGCCTCAGTGAACATAGCATACACGAACTAATAAGCTAGGCTATAGGCTGTGTGTAGTAATGAATAGGAAAATATGCTTGGAAAACGGATCTAATTAGTCGCTACGCTATGACTGTTCCTTATTCCAGTAGAAGTCGATCACCAGTGTCATGAACATTTTCCACCAAATCGAGCAGGAGATCACAAATAGCACCAGCAAACTAACCAAATATCAACGTTTTCAGATTTAAGAATCAACACGATACCGCGAAAACTTCTCATATTGCACTTACTGTTTCAGTGCGTTTAACAGTGCCATATTGGGAAATACAAGTAATAAACTTGAATGGTTGATTCAATTACAATAATGTACAGATTATTGCTTTTTATCGTAATGTGGAAATATTAATATGATTTTCTATTCAAAGTTCTATTCAAAATAAGCTTTCCATCTGTTCAAAAACATTTTTGAACCGGATGTGTGACGATGACATAACACGAAATAAACGGAGTGATTCTACCTTTCTGTAAACCATCAAGAGATTAGTTACATATTTTGTGCAATCAAATAAAATCATTTTGTTGTACTTCATCTGTGGGTAGATATTACCGACGAAAGGAGAATGTACGGAATTAAAATTGAGCCGTGACGCGAGAAAACCGGTCTTCGGGGTTTCCAACCAGGTCCGACATAAACTGGTCTGTTCAGTCTCAGAAAATGATAAGAAGCTTGAAATTTCGGATTTAGGAAGAAGAGAAATTGTATTATCCGAGTGACGAAAACGAAGGCGCTGATCAGGTTCGCAGATACTGCGAAGCTGATCTGCGCCTTTGTTTTCGCATAGACTAAATTCCGGGTTTCTCACGATGCTGCTTAAATGCAAGACGTGTGTAAAATCTTTCTAATAACTGAGGTAATACATGTTATACTAGCCTACAAAGCAACAACATGCAAGTATTTACCAAAGGTAGAAAGATATGCATTACTCACAAACGTTCATCAATAGGTTGCCAATTTTTCAGTATTTAATTAAAAGTTTATGATTTCACAATGCATCAAGTATATTCCGACAAGAATTTTGACATGAGCTATAAAGCTCATAAGAGGGCTTTGAAGCGCTACAAGAAAGCCAACGCAACGGATCCAGACAACGCGGAGATGTCGGTGATAAAGGTCCAAGGGCCGCAACTGGTGATTATCCGGAACAAACGGACACACGAAGTTGTTGATATTGAGGTAAAATGATGTCATTACTTGTTGTATTGTAACTTTGCCTGTTCTAAATATATTATGATCGTAGTTGACTCGCGTCACGGATTTACCGGTTACGTTTATGACTCTGAATGACACGCCTGCTATGATTGGTCAAATGCACTAATTTCATTCATAATCTAAACGGTACAACCTTGACCCGAGTCTTCTACGATCATTATAGGTTTATATAATTGGGCAAATAGGTGCTACTAAGAAGACTCGTCGATCTTTTAACTAGTCTGTGGTCAGAATCGAGCTGTAAATTCTTTGCTAGACATTTTTGATATTTTTCATATTATCATTGTTTCTACTGATGAGATTTCTGACTGTTCCACATCTACATGCGCTATCGCTTGCTTCGATGGTTTCCAGTTCGTCTGGTTATTATCTATTAATAAAAAAGTACAAGAAGGCAAAGATCAGGAAAAGGCGCAATCAGAAAAAGACTCCCACTCCAAAAACCAAGGTGGGAAAAAACCAAACTAACAATCAGGTACTTATACCATGAAAACATTTCGTAAGCCGAATGAGCAGCTATTTTCCCAATAGGTGGCCACTCAGTTACCTTAACTTAACTAAAAAAACGCTACGAGAAAACAACGGAACTACTCTGCGATGGGTCTCGAATATCATTAATTGATTTATGCTCTGGCTAGATAATACAGTGTGAGACTTCTGTCCATGTCTGATTATTTCTGCGACACAATCATGCCTGTTAAAATACTGATTGACGTTTTTCTACCGTCACAATGTCCTATATTTTCAATTGTGCTTATTTCCTTTTTTTAAATTTTATAGATACTGTCAAATCAGCGTTATTCGAGAAAATTCAAATACCAAATACAGTGTTGAAGCCCATGGCATAATTGCAATCAATCAAAAATAGCTATGGGGAGTTTGTTTAAGGATTGAAATTGTTTGCAACTCGATATCAGGACGTGTTTTACAACTTAATCTAATGCCCAGAGGAATCCTAATTTTCTTAACTAGTCTGTGGTCAGAATCGAGCTGTAAATTCTTTGCTACACATTTTTGATATTTTTCATATTATCATTGTTTCTACTGATGAGATTTCTGACTGTTCCACATCTACATGCGCTATCGCTTGCTTCGATGGTTTCCAGTTCGTCTGGTTATTATCTATTAATAAAAACGCTACGAGAAAACAACGGAACTACTCTGCGATGGGTCTCGAATATCATTAATTGATTTATGCTCTAGCTAGATAAAAATTTATTTGTATTTGTTATCCTCTGCTCCAAAAGTTACAGTGTGAGACTTCTGTCCATGTCTGATTATTTCTGCGACACAATCATGCCTGTTAAAATACTGATTGACGTTTTTCAACCGTCACAATGTCGTATATTTTCAATTGTGCTTATTTCCTTTTTTTAAATTTTATAGATACTGTCAAATCAGCGTTATTCGAGAAAATTCAAATACCAAATATAGTGTTGAAGCCCATGGCATAATTGCAATCAATCAAAAATAGCTATGGGGAGTTTGTTTAAGGATTGAAATTGTTTGCAACTCGATATCAGGACGTGTTTTACAACTTAATCTAATGCCCAGAGGAATCCTAATTTTCTTCTAACGAGTGTTATTTAATGTTTGATGAAATTGGAGGTCTGTAAAGTCATTCTCATTTTGCGTATTTGCCCGGCAGTCTAACGAATCATTAAAACTCAGTCGTTTAAGACCAAATTATACAATGGTTTCAGATGCCTAAATGAATATGGGTGGAGAAGTTAACGTCGACAGATTCTAAAAACACATCTCCAGGTGGGTGGGTATGTGTTCGTAACGTTCACCCACTCACCAATTTATGATTATTGTCATATTTCGAGGGACCAACTTTTACATTTTAATTAATCACAACAACTGGTATTGTGCCGTGTTGAGACTGCAAAACGTCTTCCCGTATATCAACCATAGTGCAGATTATACAAATGAATCCGTCGTTCCGTATTTCGAAATTAGTTAAAATATTCTGAGGCTAAATACTCAGATTTCAAGTTTGCAATGATAATTTGTAAGAAGTTCAGGCCGTGTCACATGAATTCCATTTCGTTATGGTTTCTAATCAGGTCTGACACAAATATAAATGTTCAGAAGTTAAAAAAAGATTTATAAATAAATAAATAAATAAATAAATAAATATAAAGACAAAACCAAAGTTTGCTCATTCAAGAGAGACAAAAGGTTGCAAAACAGATGAAGGCATGAGCTCATTCCTTGATTATGCCTACAATACAATGCTTTAAGTAACTTCTTAAGTTAGTCTAACCTCGACTCATGGTTCTCGAAATACAGATTTCTTGTGAAATGTGACATCTGTTATGTCAGCTTTAATATCTTCTTTATTAGTATCCATTTTTGATCTAGATTTTAATGACAACTCTCTGGGGGAACAGCTTTAGCAGAAAACAATGTGTCAAGGTGTTTCTAATCAGGGCCGACACAAATATAACTGTTCAGAAGTTTAAAAAACGATGTTAAAAAAATAAATAAAGACAAAACCAAAGTTGCTGATTCAAGAGAGACAAATTGTTGCAAATCAGATGTAGTCATGAACTCTATCCTTCATGATGCCTACAATACGAATGTTTTAAGTATAATCAGGAAAGCATGTCCGTGTACTGTATACCCCGTATATCACACTTTTATATAGCAAAACTGGGGATTGCAGGGGTATACCTATTTTTTCTTTTTTTTGATCCAAAACATAGATTGTGGGTAATTGCTAGAACAGCCTCGACTTGTAGATCTACCCACAATTTGTTTTAAACAAAATAAGAAAAAAAAATGCTACTGAAAATTTTCATTTTTTACAAGTTAAAAAAAAATCTGTATTTAACATGAGCATGTTTTCGTAATGGTCTTAAGTAAGTCTAACCTCGACTCATGGTTCTTGAGATACCGATTTCTTGTGAAATGTGACAATTGTAATGTTAGCAGTATCCATTTTGATTTTGATTTTTAACTCATTTAAGCCTGGCGTCCTTTTTATGGGACATAGGCAAACAGCATAGCCCCAGATGGGACGCCGCAGAACGCGGCGCCCCATCTGGGGCTATTCTGTTTGCACAGAGACATTTCATCGAAAAATGAGATAAAAAATAAAAATCACTCCTAACACCCCTAAAAGTGAAAGTGGACTCACCCAAATGATAATGATGGGAAAATCCATTCGTCAAATATGGGTTAATGACAACTCTCATGGGAAAGAGCGTCAACATAAATCAAGGTCTCGATAAAAACATCAAGTGTTTTGATATTACAATTTTAGGCTTAGCTTAGAGTAAATATGATGACAATACAAGTAAATGAGCAATATGGAACTAGTCTCTTTGTATTCCGTTTACAGCGCAACGGCTTTTAGCATTTCGCGTGCTTTGAAACAAAGGCTTGTACACAAGCTTCGGAATAAAACTGAAGTGACGTAAATGGGCACCAAGCACAATTTTGATAGATAAGGAAATAATACATGCAAGGTTAAAAAAGCAGGTACTACCAGACACACCTAGAAACGGGACTTGGTACAACGAAACCTAGCCCTTAAAGCAATTTTACATTCCCATTGTATTCTGCACTTTGCTACAACATATGTATATTTCAATGGCACAAATGAGGTCAGTCCTTGCCATGTCATGATTAGCAAATAATGGAATCAAACACAGGAAGTTGACATAGTGTCTGGAGTCTGAAGAAGTAAAGCAATCCGTTTGCTTCATTCAGACATTTTCGGGTCATTTGATGCTGATTGGGCACAAACGTTGTCACATGATTGGCTGATTTTAAAGATGTGCAAACTGGTCAATAGAAAAGCATATTTTTCCTTCGCAATGGTGGGAGATAAATATGAAGTTGTGTTGGCTGTGGAATTCAGTATAGTTCAATTTGCAATATTCATCATTTACAATAACTTGCTAAGCAAACTACATTAAGTTGTAAACAATATAAACCATTGATTCCCTGTCTATTACAAAGTGGCTTTACTTTTGACGCCTGTCATAATCTGAAGCTGATGGTAAATAGATGGTAAATAGAATTTCAATCATATTTGTATATGTAAGAATGCGCTTATCGAAGAGCAATTCAAACATTGTTAATTTGATCTGTTTACATTTATTTTGAATACGTTTTAACTTGATCATTTCTTTTTTTTTTAATGATTTATGTCTGTTTTGTAGTAGATTTCAATCCTGCTAAGGCTCTTTTTGTTCATTTTAAAGATGATATTAGACACTGAAATATTATCATATTTTACATGAAGAAGAATCAGCATTGGTCCTTCGAAAAATTATGTTTTTGTACACGCACAAGGGATACGTCGAATTCGGTTTTCGTGGACGAACGACCGTATTTAAGTTTGGTGTGTTAATTTATAGTCTCGAATTAGGTCACGAAAATCACCGACAATTCAAACAAACATCAATGTTTTAGATATGATATGCTGTTTGCACATTGTGTGCGTTTTCATTTTTTGGACTGAGTTCGGGTAAATGAGTGGTCGCCTATTGGGAAAAAGCCGTTCACTCTGCGAACAATATGTTCTCTTAGCATAAGTACCTGATTGTCAGTTTGTTCTTTTCTCGCGGTGACCTGGTTTTTGGAGTGGGAATTTCTTTCTGATTGCACAATTTTCTGATCATTGCCGGATTTTACCGTTTAAAGAACCGACATTAAACTACGGACACTTCTCATATTGCACCAAGTCTTACTATTTCATTGCGTTTAGTAGTGTCATATTTGGCTATACAAGTAATAAAACTGAACAGTTTATTCATTTTCGATAATGAAACAATTATTGCTTTTTATCATATATGGAAAAAAAAACAAAAACATTTGATCTGACTTTCTATGCTAATTTCTGTACTAAATAAGGTTTTCATGGCTTTAAATGGTAATGTTTGAAATTGATTTCTGATGAAAAAGGAAGGAAACAAGTTGGCTTCTTTAAAAAGAAACCAATGAAAAGGTCAGCAGCCGTTTGTTATAAAAGATTCCCTTTGCTCTAGATTTCAGTGTTGTTCATTCTCTGGTTCGTCATTAATTTCGATTCTCATACATTTCAGTTTCGTTTCACATACATGAATGCCGTTTCTTGTAACGAACATTGACCAGTGTGTGTATCTGTTGCTCAAGGCAATGGCCAGAAATTTTGATGTTATGGAATCAAAGCCAATACTAAAGGGAACACGATTACAATCAATATGTCGATTTGTAGAAAACCAATTTGCAGTGAAGTCAATTTGTGACAGAGTTCTGAATTTTGACCTGCAGCCACACTACCAAAAATAGACCTATAATGCGATGTGATGGACTTAAAGTCAGCAGTATAGAGTTTCTATAGTTTCTGTACCCCTCGTCAGGGTATATACGATGTAAACCTAGATGCGCTATGATAAGCAGTCACCACGATCGAGACTGCTTGCTAGATATTTACTGCTATTTGACGGGGAGTGTCAACATTTGATAAATTAAATTGATTGCGGTGAACTGTCTAGTCCATATAGACGGGTTCACTAGTTTATGATTAGTTTTTAACCCAATCATGGTTGATAACTATGCTGCCTTCTTTAATTGCACGCCGGTGGGTCGGGCGTCAGACTCTATGATGGCCCCGACATAAAGCTATTCATTTTAGTTGGTTGGGGCCGGAGCTTCTTGTCTGTTGCTTGGCCCACCGGGGTCCAACTGGTGTTTTTCTTTTGCTCCGGAGTTAGTAGGTTATTCGGCGCCCAGGGATCTCCATCGTCGGGCAGCTTACTCAGTCTGTGAGTCCTGGTTTTTGATTCATCAGGATGTTTATCATGATTTATTTGTTTGTTCTTGATGATTCATTGACTAGTTAGAGATTCACCACGAGGACCGAATAACTAACTAAATGTTTTGAACCACTGCAGAAGCTGAGGGTGAGGTTATGGCCATGTAAAACCGGTTTAAGCCCGCCAGTGACTTTGTGTTGCTGATCGTTCCAAGTCGATACTTCTGTGGTGGTTCTTTTTGTTTTGTGTTTTGGTGTATAAAAATTTTTTGTGCTGTTGGCGCCTTATGTATGTTTTCATATTTTTAGTTAAGTTAAGGTAACTGAGTGGCCACCTATTGGGAAAATAGCTGCTCATTCGGCTTACGATATGTTTCATGGTATAAGTACCTGATTGTTAGTTTGGTTTTTTTCCCACCTCGGTTTTTGGAGTGGGAATCTTTTTCTGATTGCGCCTTTTCCTGATCTTTGCCTACTTGTACCTTTTTAGTAAGGGCTTTATGAGACAAAACGCGTAATTGAGGGAGAGCAGTCGATCATGGGTACAATTTTCTTCATATTCAAAGTAAACACTGTGGAAAAGGTCCTGAGGGACCTTTTCCAATAAATCAAATGATTCCCTACCATTCTGTAAAGCATCAAGTAATCTTACAGTAACCTGGTTTGTACAATCTAAATAAACTGTTTTGTTCAAGTCCAATTATTGTTTATTGCCAAGAAGATGGTGTCGAAACTTTATTTTTATATTGGTTATCGATATTATACGAACGAGAATGATAAAACCCGTGGTAAGCCCCCCAGTAATTTTATATTTCTGATCGTTCTAAGGCGATACTGCTGCTGTGGTTCTTAATATTTTGTATTTTGGAGTCGAATTTTAGTGCTGTTTGAGCCTTATGTACGTTTTCATATTTTAGTTCAGTTCAGGTCACTAAGTGGCCGCCTATTGGGAAATAGCTGCTCACTCGGCTTACTATATGTTTTCCTTGTATAAGTACCTAAGTGTCTTTTTAGTTTTTTCGCACCACCCCTCGGTTTATGGAGTGGGAATTTCTTTCTGATTGCACCATATCCTGATCATTGCCTACTTGTACCTTAATATAACGAATATACGCTGAGTGCATGTTTTGTGAGACAAGGGAGCGCGGTGGCGTAGTAGTAGAGCGTCGGACTCCGAATCGAGAGGTCCTGGGCTCGATCACCATAGGCGTCAGCGTGTTGTGTCCTTGAGCAAGACACATGGACTCCCTACAGAATTGGTTAAAGCCAGGAAGCGTTGGCTCCGTCCCGACATGACTGAAAAATTGTTGACTGGGACGTTATGCCTCAAGACAAACTAACAAATATTCATACGATGAATAAATGATGGAACAATTGGAATTATAGAAAAAAGGCACAAGTACGCAATTACCAGGAAAAGGCGCAATCAGAAAAACGAGGTAAGAAAAACTAAATTGACAATTTACGTACTTATACTAAGCCAAGTGAGCAGCTATTTCCCAATGGGCAACCACTCAGTTACTCGATATGAAACCGTACATAATGTGCAAAAAGCATATTATATCTGAAAACGTTGATGTTTGTTTGAATTGTCGGTGCTGTTTGTGACCTACTTCGAGACTATCCATAAAACGGTGGTTTACCACCACTTTAGATATGAAAACGTACATAAGGTTCAATCAGCACAAAATTTCGACTCCAAAACATGAAACAAATAGAACCGCAACGAATGTATCGCCTTGGAACGATGAGTAATATAAAATCTAAACAATCCCATTTGCATATGGTATGAACAGTTACCTTATGGTTATGATATACACTACAAACTATATACTCTTAATACTTTGCTGGCACGGGCATTTTATAACCGTAAGACATTCTTGTGACATGTGGCTGTATGAAATTAAGACATGGGATTATTGCCATCAGCGTCATGTAATAATATTTTATATTTTGTATGAATATATCAAAATGCTTTTATTTTTGTAATTAACACCCGAAATTTATGACTTGCCACTGCGCCATTTTATGTTATACACGTTTGTTTCTGTTATTTTTGTTTTACATTTACTTAAATTATTACGATTATAAAACATTGGTGACATCATCATTTATTCAGCACATGTTGCCGGATTTGTAAAAGGTATGGCGAGAATGCCTGACATGGTGCAATTTCCAATTAATAATTCATGAATGTTTTATCTGTTCTTAATTGCATTAAAGTGGTTGAATTACTGCACATCACTTAATCGGGAACTGTTATTTAATCAGGAATTGTGATTCAATCTTCTTGGGACATGGTTGAGAGTTAAATCTGTATCCTCGTTTTACCCTATATTTCCGTGATGGAGATTGATGTTTATATAACAACAAGTTGAGTATAACTCGTGGGATGTTATATACATACCAGAAAAAGCAGTACCTCCAGTATGCAATGCCTTTGTGGATAGTATAATTATGTAAAATATATACTTTGACCCTACCGCTTGATACCGCGCTAAACATACAGTCAGACTAAGTTAAGCATCACAGTAACATTTTTCTAAATGTATGTTTCATTAAAAATAACTTCAAAACCACAATAAATTTGTAATGGTCTTTAACTCACGTCTATCCCTGACTGTTTAGGTCTGTCCGAATGGCTTTTTACCATGTCGCTCAAGTTATGTACTAAATACACCTACCCCTATTTTGGGGGTTGCCATTAAAAGTTGTATTAATGTCCCCTATATGGTCGCAGATGGGTTTCTATAGGCATGGAAAGAAAGTAGTATCATGTTGTAAAAATGTCCCAAAATAGTTTTCTTCTACCAAAGGTTTAATGGCAGTTACATGCTGATTCAGGCAAACTTGTTTCCTTGTACATTAGCACGACGTTTTCACTATGTAACATGCCATTCTTTAAACGCCCATAACTGTTGATGTTTTAGAGATATTTATCTGAAATTGTTAGACTGATTATGGTTTTGAAATTGTAACAAAATGGCATTATCTTTTTACGTTGTTTGGCGGTTTAAAAATACGCATTTTTGTCTGGCGGCCGTCTTGGATTTATGCAAATTGCAAGAGTTGTCCAAAGTTGACAGCATGTCATTCAAGCCAGATTGGTTCTGTAACGAACATCCGAGTCAAGCCACAGCAAACCCTGTCGGTGGAAAAGCATGCTCATCCACCAAGGGTGGTTTACTGCGCTATATACCCAACACTTACTCGATTCACAAAGTCTCGAGTTTAAAATTTGCATATTTCCAAGGGAGGCTATTCCGTCACATTACTTCCCCCTCCGAGAAGACTCGTCCCGAGTCTTGGCCTGTGGACTACAAGGGTAAGGCAACTCCGTTCTGGCAGTTGTCATCATCCCACCGCTGCCACCAAATGTAACGTGAGCCGAGCCAAGCCACAGCAAACCCCGTCGGTGGAAAAGCATGCTCATCCACCAAGGGTGGTTTACTGCGCTATATACCCAACACTTACTGGATTCACAAAGTCTCGAGTTTGAAATTTGCATATTTCCAAGGGCGGCTATCCCGTCACAGTTCTATGACACCCGTAACGGACAGAGAAGCAAAGGACTCCATAGCACTAAACATTTCGAGAACAAAATTAAAGCCTTTTAGCAGCGTCATATGGACTAGGAAACAGCGATTTTTGACTATGTGGGGGTGTGTCTGCTAAAACAACGCCTACATGTGTACCTTAAGAACAACCTCATCCGCGTTTGCTTTAATTTATTACCAATATAACAAATATCACAAATATTAAAAGAAAATATATCTGTATTAAAGGTTTTACATATTATTTTAGAAAATATTCAAGTGATGCTTAACTTTTGTCCGACTGTGTATATTCATGCGAAGATTTCATGATGAGAAATAGGTATAGTCCCCGGACGATCATAGTGGAGTCACGTCACAGATTGACCGTTATAAATATGAATGACATGAATGTATTCGACCAATCGGTGTGTCATTCATATTAATAACGGTTAAAATGTGACATGAGCCCACAGCGATTGTCCGGGAATTATAATGTCAATATTCACGTGTTTATGTTTAGACTGCATATTTCCCCGCAACACTTACAGTTTATGACTATCACATACACACGTGTCTGAATTATGATAACTGCTCTACCTAATAACAATGTGCGCTCGATCCAGTCACGTGGGTCAAAATATACCTATAATGCCACAAGGACTACCAACTGATTTAGGGTCGCGGATGGACACAGATACTAATACTGCAAATGAAATGTGTTTGATAATAAAATAAAACTGAGATCCTTTAAGAGCAGCGAGCATATTAATGAAATAAAGTGATGAGCCATACAGCGGTTTCGGCTACTCAAGCCTCTTCAGTGACCCTTTAGATTTGGCAACATGGAGCCAAAGAGAATAACAATATAATATATTATGTGAATTTTTTAAGATGGCAGTCAAATCACACAATGACAAAGTCTATGATTATCAAACTATGGTCAAATATACTAAACGTTGGTTTGAAATGAATCTAAACCGATAAAAAAATTCTGATTTCTCAGAGTACCCCCGCTGATCCCAAAGGACCAAAGGAAAATATAATCTGCACTATGGATGAATATCTTTAGTCTACTCAGTTGATACAATTGCCAAAACTTTACTCAGTAGAACACGGACATACGCCACACGTATTGGAATTTCTTTTGACTTTATATTTTACCCTTGTCTCATTCCTGAGTAATTTTCGTGCTCATAGTACGAGGTTGGTCCCGAAACGTCAAATACTTTCTTCATAAAATTGCACATAAGCATGTTAGAGACAAATGGCTATAGGAAATCACAAATACATGTCTTGTGATTGCCCGTGCCAAGTTTCAATGTTCTACCTTGATAAACAACTAAAATAGATAATTTTATACATGCCGGTATGATGACACCAGCGCACTTCAGAGTAACGTAAACGACGTCATGTTAACGTCGCGATATTCTTTCTTCAAATAGTATCCGTTATTCCTTCTCATCTCCGTATGAAGCAGTGGAAACCACCTTGCACAAACTCTCGACATTCCCAAAACCTCATGTAGAATCCTGTGCACAGAAGTTTTACTTATAACGATGTCCTCGGAAATTTCCCCGACTGTCAATCTTCGATCAGTGTCGATGACGTCTCTAACGTGATTTACGATCTGGCTATTTATTTCAGTAGTTTTACCCAGTTTACAGTCACTCTTACCGGTCCATCTCTCGGCAAATCGCTTATACCACTTGAATACGAGAGCACCAGGCACATGTTTATATTTTTCTGTGGTTTATTATTGTTTAAATGTTCGTGTCGGAGTCATTTCCAGCTGAACACAATACTCAATGACATTTGGCTGCGCCGCATTTTCAGCTGACGTCGCCATTTTTCTCGATTGTCGAATGCAACGCTATTCGAGTTTGCATATGCGACAGCTCTAAAATGACGTCAGATTCCCGATATTTTACAAATTGACGTCAGACATATAAACGTCAATGCATAAGGAGCGATTTTGCGCAAACTTATCCGAATCGCGCACAATAGAAGCCTGAATTAAAGCTATTGTTAAAATCTTGACTAAAAGTTTTACGTGCTCCGTTTTACTAAACTCGCAATAAGTATTTGCAGAAAACAGGGCTTGAAAGTTTTGCTTCCGAATTTTGTTTTGTATCTACGCATGTGAAAACAGTTGAAATACAACATATAAAGCCATCATGGGAATATTACGTCAAATTCCCTTAATTCAGGGGTTGTCTACGCTATTTTGGGACAACCTACGTATAAATCCCTTGGTTCGCCATATGTACGCGTATAAACAATGAAATGTCTTTCAACTGATAGAAATTTTCAGCAATTTGTATTTTCCTGCAACCAAATTAATATTATTTTGTATAAGTATTATACTTTATATATTCATAATTTAGTTATTAATGCATTTGGCCAGAACATTTATGTATCTGCTTCGAAAATCTCTCAGCCAATCAATTAAGAAAGCAAACGAATTTGCGCGTGATCAAGATAGTCGGCATGCTTATAATCATTTTGGTTATAAAATAATATGTTTTTTTTTCCAAAGTCCAAAGCTGTATTAACTTGAAACGTGGCATGCAACACTAGGTAGATCTAGGTATTTTTTTTAATCTTACATTTGTTTTTAATATAAGTTGAATAGCTCTGGACAAAACACTTCGAAGACATGTGAATTTATCAACAATTTGTAATATTTATCATTTACAACTGTTTGCTTAGTAAACAATATTATTAAGTTGTTAACAATATAAACCATCGATCCTCCGTCTATCACGTGCCTTTACTCTTGACACACGCCATAAATGGAGACTGGCGGTAAATTGAATTTCGATTATGTATATGCAGGAATGAGCTTATTGAAGAGCCAATCAAACATTGTTAAATTGATCTGTAAGCATTTATATCGAATGAGTTTTAATTGGATCTTGCCTTTTTCTAGTGATTTATGTTTGTTTCCCAGTAGATTTCAGTCCTGTTAATACTCTTTGCAGAGGAATATTTTGTTCATTTCAGGGGTGATATTGGACAATAAAATATTATCATACTTGACTTGCAGAACAACCAGCATTTGATCTTCGAAAAATTACGTTTAAGTACATGCTCAAGGGATACCTCTAATTCGGTTTTCGTGGACGTACGATCGAATTTCAACTTTCTTTTTAGGCTAGTTTCAGTGAACATTGTATGGTATACAAGTGATAATCTGCTAGGAGCTTTACAATATGATCATATGCTATGTATATAAATAGATATGAAAATATGCTTAGAAAACGGATCTAATAAGTCGCTTCACTAAGACTGTTCTATATTCCTGTAGCAACTGACCACCATTTTCATGATAAGTTTCCACCAAATCGAGCAGGAGGTCACAAACAGCACCAACAAACCGAACAAATATCAACGTTTTCAGATTTAAGAACCAACACTACGCCGCGAAAACTTATCATATTGCACTTACTGTTTCAGTGCGTTTAACAGTGACATATTGGGAAATACAAGTAATAAAACTGAATAGTTGATTCAATTACAATATGTACTGATTATTGCTTTTTATCGTAATGTGGAAATATTAATATGATTTTCTGTTCAAGGTTCTATTCAAAATAAGCTTTCCATCTGTTCAAAAATGTCATCTGTTCAAAAACATTTTTGAACCGGATGTGTGACGATGACATAACACGAAATAAACAGAGTGACTCTACCTTTCTGTAAGCCATCGAGAGATTAGTTACATATTTTGTGCAATCAAATAAAATCATTTTGTTGTAGTGAATTTTTCATGCTTCATCTGTAGGTAGACATTACCGATACGAAAGTGCGGAATTAAATGCAAAACGTGTGTAAAACCTTTCTAATAACTGAGGTAATACATGTTAACTAGCCTACAAAGTGAAAACGTGCAACTATTTACCAAAGGCAGACAGATATGCATTTCTTACAAAAATTCAGCAATAGTTTGCCAACTTTAACAGAATTTCATTAAAAGTTAATGATTTCACAATGCATCAAGTATATTCCAACAAGAATTTTGACATGAGCTATAAAGCTCACAAGAGGGCTTTGAAGCGCTACAAGAAAGCCAACGCGACGGATCCAGACAACGCGGAGAGGCCAGTGATAAAGGACCAAGGGCCACAACTAGTGATTATCCGGAACAAACGGACACATGAAGTTGTTGATATTGAGGTAAAATGATGTCATTATTTGTCGTGAGGTAACTTTGCCTGTTATAAATATATAATGATCGTAGTTGACTCACGTCATAGATGTACCGGTAATGGTTATGACTGAATGACACGCCTGCTACGATTGGTCAAATACGTGCATTTCATTCATAATCTTAACAGTAAATCCTTTACCAAGGGCCGCAACTGGTGATTATCCGGAACAAACGGACACACGAAGTTGTTGATATTGAGGTAAAATGATGTCATTATTTGTCGTGAGGTAACTTTGCCTGTTATAAATATATAATGATCGTAGTTGACTCACGTCATAGATGTACCGCTAACGGTTATGACTCTGAATGACACGCCTGCTACGATTGGTCAAATACGTGCATTTCTTTAATAATCTTAACAGTAAATCCTTTACCTGAGTCTTATAGGATCATTATAGGGTTTATTCATAACTTAAACTGACAGTTCCCGTGGATGAATATAAGATTGGTGTCAGAGATAAAGCGTTAGAAATCTGAATGTCATTTGTGTTCTTACTGGTCAATGCTTTAATTCCTTGTCGGATGATTTTATTCCATTCGTATTTCAAACGGTAAATTTCCTACGTCGCTCCATTGATAATTACCGAGACCTATCAGACTATAGCTCGATTATGACCTGAGACGCGTCAAAAGATCGAAGAGTGTACTTAGTAGCACATGAAAGGTAAATCAGTACGAAAGCCACAGGTTTTCCGTTACACTTCGGTTGCACACACAGTACGCGTTTGTACTGTTACAATCTGAATATCCATTCGCGTGCTACTAAGAAGACTCGTCGATCTTTTGACGTGTCTAAGGTCAGAATCGAGCTGTAAATGCTTTGTTTGACAGCTTTGATTTTTCATAGTATCATAGTTTCAACTTGTGAGATTTCTGACTGTTCCACATCCACGTGCGCTGTCGCTTGCTTCGATGGTTTCCAGTTCGTCTGGTTATTATCTATTAATAAAAACGCTACGAGAAAACAACGGAACTACTCTGCGATGGGTCTCGAATATCATTAATTGATTTATGCTCTGGCTAGATATTTGTATTTGTTATCCTCTGCTACAAATGTTACAGTGTGAGACTTCTGTCCATGTCTGATTATTTCTGCGACACAATCATGCCTGTTAAAATACTGATTGACGTTTTTCAACCGTCACAATGTCGTATATTTTCAATTGTGCTTATTTCCTTTTTTTTTAATTTTATAGATACTGTCAAATCAGCGTTATTCGAGAAAATTCAAATACTAAATACAGTGTTGAAGCCCATGGCATAATTGCAATCAATCAAAAATAGCTATGGGGAGTTTGTTTAAGGATTGAAATTGTTTGCAACTCGATATCAGGACGTGTTTTACAACTTAATCTAATGCCCAGAGGAATCCTAATTTTCTTCTTACGAGTGTTATTTAATGTTTGATGAAATTGGAGGTCTGTAAAGTCATTCTCATTTTGCGTATTTGCCCGGCAGTCTAACGAATCATTAAAACTTAGTCGTTTAAGACCAAATTATACAATGGTATCAGATACCTAAATGAATATTGGTGGACAAGTTAAAAACACATCTCCAGGTGGGTGGGTATGTGTTCGTAACGTTCACCCACTCACCAATTTATGATTATTGTCAATATTTCGAGGAACCAACTTTTACATTTTAATTAATCACAACAACTGGTATTGTGCTATGTTGAGACTGCAAAAAGTCTTCCCGTATATCAACCAGAGTGCAGATTATACATATGAATCCGTCGTCCCGTCTTTCGAAATTAGTTAAAATATTCTGAGGCTAAATAATCAGATTTCAAGTTTGCAATGTTAATTTGTAAGAAGTTCAGGCCGTGTCATATGAATACATTTCGTTATGGTTTCAGGGCCGACACAAATATATCTGTTCAGAAGTTTAAAAAAAGAGATGATAAAAATAAATAAAAAATAAATAAATAAATAAAGACAAAACCAAAGTTGCTGATTCAAGAGAGACAAATTGTTGCAGAACAGATGTACGCATGAACTCAATCCTTCATGGTGCCTACAATACGAATGTTTCAAGTATAATCAAAAGCCTATGAAGGCGTTGTAATGTTAGCTTTAATATCTTTTTCAGTATCCATTTTGATTTTGATTTTTAATGACAACTCTCTGGGGAAATAGCGTCAATAGAAATCAAGGTCTCGATAAAAACATCAAGTGTTTTAATATTGCAGCCTTAGGCTTAGCTTAGATTAAATACGATGACAATACAAGCAAATGAGCAATATGGAACTAGTCTCTTTGTATTCCTTTTACAGCGCAACGGCTTTTGCATTTCGCGTGCTTAGAAACAAAGGCTTGTACACAAGCTTCGGAATAAAATTGAAAAGACGTAAATGGGCGCCAATCAGAAGAACAATTTTGATAGATACGAATATACATGCAAGATTAAAAAAGCAGGTACTACAAGACACATCTAGAAACGGGACCTGGCACAACGAAACCTAGCCCTTAAAGCCATTTTACATACCCATTGTAATCTACACTTTGCCACAACATATGTATATTTCAATGGCACAAATGAGGTCAGTCCTTGCCATGTCAAGATTAGCAAATAATGGAATCAAACACAGGAAGTTGACATAGTGTCTGGAGTCTGAAGAAGTAAAGCAATCCGTTTGCTTCATTCACATATTTTCGGGTCATTTGATGCTGATTGGGCACAAACGTTTCCACATGATTGGCTGATTTTAAAGATGTGCAAATTGCATATGTTTCCTTCGCAATGGTGGGAGATAAATATGAAGTTGCGTTGGCTGTAGAATTCAGTATAGTTCAATTTGCAATATTCATCATTTACAATAACTTGCTAAGCAAACTACATTTAGTTGTAAACAATATAAACCATTGATTCTCTGTCCATTGAAAAGTGGCTTTACTTTTGACGCCTGTCATAATCTGAAGCGGATGGTAAATGGAATTTCAATCATGTTTGTATATGTAAGAATGCGCTTATCAAAGAGCGATTCAAACATTGTTAAATTGATCTGTTTACATTTATTTTGAATACGTTTTAACTTGATCATTTCTCTTTTTTTCTAATGATTTATGTCTGTTTTTCAGTAGATTTCAAACCTGTTAAGGCTCTTTTTGTTCATTTTAAAGATGATAGTAGACACTGAAATACATGTATTATCATATTTAACTTGAAGAAGAATCAGCATTGGTCCTTCGAAAAATTATGTTTTTGAACACGCACAAGGGATACGTCGAATTCGGTTTTCGTGGACGAACGATCGCATTTAAGTTTGGTGTGTTAACTTACAGTCTCGAATTAGGTCACTAAAAGCACCGACAATTCAAGCAAATATCAATTTTTTCAGATATAATATGCTGTTTGCACATTGTGTACGTTTTCTTTTTTTTTTTTTTTTTTTTTTTTGGATTGAGTTCGGGTAAATGAGTGGTCGCCTATTGAAAAAAGCTGCTCACTCTGCTTACGATATGTTCACTTAGCATAAGTACCTGGGGTTAGTAACTCAAAGCCATCTTAAGCTTAAGATCATCTTACGACCAACTTAAGTATCTCTTAGGGATTATGGTGAATAACTGAAAAGGACCTTAAGTTACGGTGGCAACTTAACAGCATCGTAACTTAACGGTCAACTCATGCAACCTTAGCATCGTATTATCTTACGAAGTGGCGCCTTTCATTTAAAAAAGTTACGATAGTTTAGAGTAGCTGGTATAGCAAGGGTGTAAATTGTAAGGCGGTCATCTTAAGATTATCGTAAGTATGTCGTAAGAAGGCGAACTTAAGATGCCTTCGAGTTACTAACCCCTGATTGTCAGTTTGTATTTTTTTTCGCGGTGACCTGGCTTTTAGAATGGGAATTTCTTTCTGATTGCACAATTTTCTGATCATTTTACCGTTTAAAGAACAGACATTAAACCACGGACATTTCTCACATTGCGCCAAGTCTTACTATTTCATTGTGTTGAGTAGTGTCATATTTGGCTATGCAAGAAATAAAACTGAACAGTTTATTCATTTTCGATAATGATACAATTATTGCTTTTTATCACATGTGGAAAAAACAAACCATTTGATCTGATTTTCTATGCGCAGTTCTGTACAAAATAAGGCTTTAAATGGTAATGTTTGAAATTGTTTTTTGATGAAAAAGGAAGGAAATAAATCAAATGTTTCCCCACTATTCTTTTAAGCATCAAGTAATCTTATACAGCCTTGGTTTATACAATCTATATAAACTGTTTTGTTTAAGTCCAATTATTGCTCATTGCCAAGACGATGGTGTCGAAACTTTATTTTTTTATTGTTTATCGATATTATACGAACGAGAATGATAAAACCCGTGGTAAGCCCCCCAATAATTTTATATTACTGATCGTTCCAAGGCGATACTGCTGCTGTGGTTCTTAATGTTATGCATGAAGACAAACTAACAAATTTTTATACGATGAATAAATGATGGAGCAATTGGAATAGTAAAAAGGCACAAGTACGCAATGACCAGGAAAAGGTGCAATCAGAAAGAATTTCCCACTCCAAAAACGAGGTAAGAAAAACTAAATTGACAATTACGTACTTATACTAAGCCGAGTGAGCAGCTATTTCCCAATGGGCAACCACTCAGTTACTCGATATGAAACCGTACATAATGTGCATATTATATCTGAAAACGTTGGTGTTTGTTTTAATTGTCGGTGCTGTTTATGATCTACTTCGAGACTATCCATAAAACGGTGGTTTACTTCCACTTTAAATATGAAAAAACGTACATAAAGTTCAATCAGCACAAAATTTTGACTCCAAAACATGAAACAAATAGAACCACAGCGAATGTATCGCCTTGGAACGATGAATAATATAAAATCTAAACAATCCAATTTGCAACTGGTATGAACAGTTACCTTATGGTAATGATATACACTACAAACTATATACTCTTAATACTTTGCTGGCACGGGCATTTTATTATCGTAAGACATTCTTGTGACACATGGCTGTATGAAATTAAGACATGGGCTTATTGCCATCAGCGTCATGTAATAATATTTTATATTTTGTATGAATATATCAAAATGCATTTTTTGGTAATTAACACCCGAAATTAATGACTTGTGACTGCGCCATTTTATGTTATACATGTTTTTTTCTGTTATTTTTGTTTTACATGTACTTAAAATATCACGATTATAAAACGTTGGAGACATCATTATTTATTCAGCACATGTTGCCGGATTTGTAAAAGGTATGTTGAGAATGCATGACATGGTGCAATTTCGAATTAATAATTAATGAATGTTTTATCTGTTCTTAATTGCATTAAAGTGGTTGAATTACTGCCCATGACTTAATCGGGAACTGTTATTTAATCAGGAATTGCGATTCAATCTTCTTGGGACATGGTTGAGAGTTAAATCTGTATCCTTGTTTTACCCTATATTTCCGTGATGAAGATTGATGTTTATATAACAACAAGCTGAATATAACTCGTGGGATGTTATATTCACACCAGAAAAAAGCAGCACCTCCAGTATACAATGCCTTTGTGGATAGTATAATTATGTAAAATACTTTGACCCTACCGCTTGATACCACGCTAAACATATTCATGCGAAGGCTTCATGATGAGAAATAGGTATAGTCCCCGGACGATCATAGTGGAGTCACGTCACAGATTGACCATAAATAAGAATGACATGAATGTATTCGACCAATTGGTGTGTCATTCATATTTATAACGGTTAAAATGTGACGTGAGTCCACAGCGATCGTCCGGGAATCATAATGTCAATATTCACGTGTTTATGTTTAGACTGCATAATGCCCCGCAACACTTACAGTTTATGACTATCACATACACACGTGTCTGAATTATGATAACTTGAATGTTATGCGGCAGTCTGCATGCTTCGTTTTTAACCCAATCATGGTCGATGACTATGCTGCCTTCTTTAATTGCACGTCGGTGGGTCGGGCGTCAGACTCTATGATGGCCCCGACTTAAAGCTATTCATTTTAGTTGGTCTTGTCTGCTGCTTGGCCCACCGGGGTCCGACTGGTGTTTTTCTTTTGCTCTGGAATTAGTAGGTTATTCGGCGCCCAGGGATCTCCATCGTCGGGCAGCTTACACAATCTGTGAGTCCTGGTTTTTGATTCATCAGGATGTTTATCATGATTTATTTGTTTGTTCTTGATGATTCACTGACTAGTTAGAGATTCTCCACGAGGACCGAAGAACTAACTAAATGTTATGAACCACTGCAGAAGCTGAGTTTGAGGTTATGGCCATGTAAAACCGGTTTAAGCCAGCCTGTAACTTTGTGTTACTCGTCGTTGCAAGGCGACTTCTGTGGTGGTTCTTTTGTTTATGTCTTGGTGTTTAAAATTTTTTGTGTTGTTGGCGCCTTATGTATGTTTTCATATTTTTAGTTAAGTTAAGGTGGCTGAGTAGCCACCTATTGGGAAAATAGCTGCTCCTTCGGCTTACGATATGTTTCATGGTATAAGTACCTGATTGTTAGTTTGGTTTTTTCCCACCTCGGTTTTTGGAGTGAGAATCTTTTTCTGATTGCGCCTTTTCCTGATCTTTGCCTGCTTGTGCCTTTCTGTTGTGGTTCTTATTGTTTTATGTCTTGGTGTTTAATTTTGTGTGCTGTTGACGCCGTATGTATGTTATCATATTTTAGTTAAGTTTAGGTAACTGCGTGGCCACCTTTTGGGAAATAGCTGCTCATTCGGCATACTAAATGTATTCATGGTCTTAGCACCTTGTTGTTGGTTTGGTTTTTATCCCGCCTCGGTTTTTGGAATGGGAATCTTTTTTCTGATTGCTCCTTTTCCTGATCGTTGCCTACTTTTACCTTTCCATTAGAAAATAAAAATAAAATACGAGTTTGTCTAATTCACTGGATTGGACAAAATACAGGTAGCTGATCTCTAACGGTAAATATGTGACAGCATTCTAGGTTGACTGAGTTCGACTTGAACAGATGGACTAGCCGACCACGCCCAGATATCAATATTAAAGTTGCCGCCTATACAGTAACCTATTTGCCAAGTAATACATGAAATGTAAATCAGTACGAAAGTCACAGGTTTTCCGTTACTCTTCGGTTGCACGCACAGTAAGTGATTGTACTGTTACAATCTGGATACCCTTTCACATGCTGCTAAGAAGATTCGTCGATCTTTTGACGCGTCTGAGGTTAGAATCGAGCTGTAAATGCTTTGCTTGACAGCTTTGATATTTTTTTTATATTATCATAGTTTCTACTGGTGAGATTTCTGACAATTCCACATCCACATGCGCTGTCGCTTGCTTCGATGGTTTCCAGTTCGTCTGGTTATTATCTATAAATACAAATTTTACGAGAAAACAACGGAGCTTCTCTGCGATGGGTCTCGAATATCATTATTTGTTTTATGTTCTGGCTAGATAAAAATTTATTTGTGTTTGTTATCCTCTGCTACAAAAGTTACAGTGTGAGACTGCTGTCCATGTCTGATTATTTCTGCGACACAATACTGTTTAAATACTGATAATAAAATATAATTGTTAGATCCTTTGGAAGCAGTAAAAACATTCAAAGAGAGGTGGGCCATATTGTACAATTTCGGGTAATGAACCGTCATCAGTGACCCTTTACAAAACTGGCAGCGAAAGCCAGACATTTGTGATTGCTGCAATTTCAAGAGATTTAACCAGTTACGTCTAAATCAAAGACTAATATTCCCAAAGGGGCCAAATATTCAAAACTTTGTTAAGATGATGCTTCTTAACGTAAAATATATTTGAATTACTCCAAATATCTTCACTGATAAACATTTTTCATTCGTCACTATGTCGTATATTTTCAATTGTACTGATTTCGTATTTTTAAAATTTTATAGATAGTCACACCATTTGGAAGTCAAATCAGCGTTATTCGAGAAAATTCAAATACCAAATACAGAGTTGAAGCCCAAGGCTTAATTGCAATCAATCAAAAATAGCTATGGGGAGTTTGTTTAAGGATTGAAATTGTTTGCAACTCGGAAATTAGGAAGTGTTTTACAACTTAATCTAATGCCCAGAGGAATCCTAATTTTCTTCTTATGAGTGTTATTAAACTTTTGATTGAAATTGGAGGTCTGGAAAGTCATCCTCATTTTGCGTAGTTGCCTGGAAGCCCAAAGAATCATTACAACCAAGTCGTTTAAGGCCACGTTATACAATGATAACAGATTCCGCAATGAATATTGGTGGAAAAATTAACGTCGACAAATTCTAAAAGCACATTTTCCAGATTGTTGGGTCTGTGTTTACCACGTTCAACAACTCACCTCCTTCAAATATACATATACTATGATTAGTGTCATCAGGACATCATACCCATGCAATGAATAAAAAACCCATATTTATATAGTAAAACACGCTGAGGCGGTTCTAACGTGTACCTACAATCAATCTTAAATTGTTATTTTTACATTTATATTGGATGAGTTTTAACTGGATCGTTCGAAATTCTTTTATTTTTCGTCGCTAATGACTTATTTTTATTTACCAGTAGATTTCAGTTATGATAAGACTCTTCTTTTTGTTCATTTCACGGATGATATTAGACACATATTAGACACATATTATGATCATACTTGACTTGAAAAAAACTATGTGTTTGCACACGTACAATGAATTTATCGAATTCGATTTTCGTGGACGCACTTTCGCATTAAACATTGGTGTTTTAACTTGTTTTTGTTATACATATGATTCAGTACACATTGTCAAACATAAGAAAGGGCATGTGCTAGGCTTTTTACAATATGCTTAGAACATGATATCTATAGAAATAAATAACTTTTGAAATATGAACATATGCTTGAGAAAATAGTCGTTTCACTAAGAGTTCAATTTACCGATGGTAGTTATCCACCGTTTCATGAATAGTTTCAACAAAATTGTGCAGTATGTCACAAGCAGCACTAATGAATAAAACAGATATCAACGTTTTCAGATATAATGTGATTTTTGCACATTATGAACGTTTTCATAGATTTTGGTTCAGTTCGGGTAACAGCGTGAGTGCCTATTGGGAAATAGCTGACCATTCGGCATACGACATGGTCTCTTAGTATAAGTACCTAATTGTAAGCTGGGTTTCTCCCACCTGGTGTTTGAAGTGGGAATTTAGTTCTGATTACTCCATTTCCTGGTCATTGCCTATTTTTTTACCTTTTTAAGAACCGATATTACATCACAGTCGCTTCTCTCATTGCACTACGTTTTACACTTTCATTGCGTTTAAAAGTGTCATATTTGGCTATACATGTAATAAAACTGAATAGTTGATCTAATTTCAATAATGAACCAATTATTACCTTTTGTCACATATGGAAAAGGCAAACCGTTTGATCTAATTTTCTATTCGAAGTTCTATACAAAATAAGTTTTGCATCGCTTTAAATGGGAATGTTTGAAATTGATTTCTAATGAAAAAAGAAGGAAACAGGAAGGAAATGAATTACTTGTTTCCCTGCTATTCTGTTAAGCATCAAGTATTAATATAACTATTTGTTTTGTACAATCTACATATTAAACTTTAAGTCCAAGTATGGTCCATTACCAAGAAGATGGTGCCAAAACTATATTTGTCTGTTAAAGGTCCATAGGTCCATGTGCTGCAACTGGTGCAACTGGCAACAGCGTGGCTTTCTTGTAAACTTTCGTCACAGTTCTACCGTTGAAATTATAAATGAGCTGTGAATGTACAAAGGTAAAGGTAGACAAAGATCAGGAAATGGCACAATCAGAATGAAATTCCCACTCCAAACACCGAGGTGGGAAAAAACTAAATTGACAACCAGGTACTTATATTAAGAAACATATTCCTGTTCCAATGTTCCTGTCGGCCAAATAAATTTATTTGATTCGCATTTGAAACGGTAAATTTGTGACGCGAGTCTCCCATTATAGAGTTTCTACTTTCTGATTTTACAACATCCACATGCGTTGCCACTCGCTTTCATTGCTACCGGCGCGGATACTTATCTACATGTATGACGAAAAGTGATAAGCTTAATTGGTGAGGTATCAAATATTGATTACTATACTCTTTGGCTCGAACAATTCTTTATTTCCACATCAGACAAGTATTCAGCTTGTGGGAGTAGTTTTTGGGAAGCACACGGTTTCAAATGGCCGGCCAAAGTTTTTATGACGGCTACTACTCAATAAAATACTCCTTGCATCAATACAACAAATTAATAAATCCTCATATATACTCACAGTCAATTACAAATAGAACAGCAATTAATCTTACAGTAACAGAAACAGTTTCTGCTTACTGGAACAATCTCTATGCAAATGTAAACATTACCCTACCCCCTTACTTAAAGGGCATTTTTTGCCCCAAAAGACACATTTTCCGTGAAGTGTGACATGCCACTGGCACATGCAAGGACCATAAACTGCATTACCACGTATAGATACACCCTAATGCTTTATTTCTATGCACATTTGAATACCTGCCATCCGTTGACTTATCACAGTAGATTCCACTTAAAAATAGCCATTTTTGAACAGCTGATTTCTGGGGTTGAGGGTAAAATCCAGGATGCTAGTTCTGCACTAATAAAAAAAAATACAAAATGTCATGTGACCTGACAAAAATCAATTTAAATCATCAATAACAACTGCTTGAGTGAAATTAAAGTCAAACTAATTTCACACACATTTACAGACCAAAATATAGCCATACCCCTCTATATTGACTTTTTTGCCCTGGACAAGTGTGTAAAAACATGTGCTGCACCCTTTTCGGGTGTTTCGTCGCATCTACTGATTTGTTTCATATGAACTGAAATATTCTTGGAAGGGACGTAAAATTGAATCATAAAATAACAACTTTATTTATTTTTAATCACTTTTGTTTGCTACCCACCACTAAATCTTTAACAGTCTAAAACTTCAATGCATTTTCACACAATACTGTTTATCTAAATACTGATTGACAATTTTCAGCTGCAATCATGTCGTATAAGTATCATTTTTATTTAAAAAAAAAAAAAGTGTTTTCATTACTATTTAAACTGGATCATAAAAAGTACATGAAAGTTCAAAACAGAATGTTTCGATGGAATTCCAAGAAAATTCAAATATTTTTTATAATGTTTAAGACTAGGACTAAATTGCAAACAATTAAATACTGCCATGGGGTGTTTGTTTAACGATTGAAATTGTTTTCAACTCGGAAATCAGGAAGTGATTTACAACCTAATCTATTGCCTAAAGGAATCCTTATTTTCTTTTTGCGAGTGTTATTCAATTTTTGATTGAAATTGGAGGTTTGTTAGTCTTTCTTCTTTTGTGTATTTGCCTGACAGCCTTATATTATTATAAAAAAATATAGGAACCAAGTTATATCAGAGGACCATTGGTCCTGAGAACGCTCACCTGATAGTTGGTCTTCGAGATGACATCCGATCAAAATGACATTTACCATGCATAATCATATAACTCATTAAATTTAACTCAAAATTAAACTGTCTGTATCTACTTATTTTCATGGCACAGGTTTCAAAACATTCGCCTTCATTAACATTATTAAATAAAAAAAACCGAGCCTTTTAGACTGAAGACGGCGTCACATATCCTATGTTGGTAAGATGTGTAAAGAGATAACAACAAGCATTTCTGTGGTTGATTTGGGGTTTAACGTCCATCCAACTGACAATGACAGCTTACATCAAGCAAATGATATTTTGTGACCTCGGTTTAAAGTCAAGAGTGACTTGGCCCGGAAACGAACTTGCAATCCCTGGTTTACAAGAGTATTGACTGAACCACTGCAAGGGTTCTGTTCTTTACATTTTATTTGCATGTTAGTACAAGTGCACTAGTACTAAGTATTAAGAAGACCAATGTGATTCAAACCACGCCATCAGAAAACGTATGAATATATTTGGGGTTTCTAAGCGTGTTGGACAACAACAGATTTATTCAGACGTGTATCAGTAAATGATTAAAGGTATCAGTGCTGTTACAAGAAAGAAAAAATGTAATATTTATTTATGTTGTAAAACTTATGACCTCAATCTTTCTTTTTCTATTCTGAGATCTCTAGCATGTACTTGCAAATACAGTTAAAAGTTCAAAGTAACCTCCGCAGGAAAACAGATTTTCCGCAGAATGTCACATTTGTAATGTAAGCTTAAGTATCCTTATTAGTACCTATTTTGATCTTGATTTTGAATGACAACGCCCGTGGGAGCTTATTATAGAGCATAAAAGAAATCTAGGTCTCGATAAAAATGTCAAATGCTGACCAATAATGCCTAGGTCACACTAGCGCTTATGGATGCCACGGATAATTGCGATTACTATACGTAGCGATCCGCAGAATTTTGTGAGCGGGGCTAACGGTTCTTAATGGATTTATTACCTTTAAATACGAATAAATACGGGTAGTTCAGGAAAGATACGGATACGTTCGTGGATAGTTACGGATAAATTCGAATACATACGGTTAAGATACTTGACTACATACCTTTCAATACCATCTGTTACGTTTAGATACAGACATACACATTCAGATACGTAATGTTGCGTTTTCTTGCGTATATAACGATGAAATCGGATGCAAGAAAACACAGGTTTTGGTCAAACTAAAGTCACATTAGCACATTCGGATGCTGCGGACGCTGCCGACTGGCCTTTCGTATCTATCCGTCATATCCGTAACAATTCGTATCTTTTCCGTATATATCCGTATCTTAACGTATTGTATATGCAAGTCCGATTCAATCCGCGGTCAAATTTTGCAAAAAGTCGAAAAATTGGACACGGATGAAACATCCGTTACGGTAATAATACGTAACGACATGTAACTGAAGGCATTGATTCGAATCTATCCGTATCTTTGGGATGCAGATTAAAATAAGTCTCCTGACTTCTTTCTGGATCCCATTTGTATAATGCTTGTATTGTATACTATATGTACTGTTTTATTGTTATATATATGTGTATTGTACAAATGAAATAAAGTTTAAACCAATCTATCCGTATCTAAACCTTAACACAAACGTATCTACACCGTAAATGAAGGCATCAACCCACAATCAAGCATTGGCTGCAAACAGATACCATGACACCATGTGAGTTTCTACCTTTTATGACGTTCAGCTACGGGTATTTAACAACATTATAACTAACCAAACGTAATGCTGATAGTTACGGTCAAAAGCTTACATGTAGAGGATATTTGCTTTTTTGAGGTGAATACCAAATATATTCCATCGAGTGACTTGAAAACATAAGAATTTTCACGAGTGCGCAGCACGAGTGAAAATGTTTATATTTTCAACTCATGAGATGAAATATATTTGGTATTCACCGAAAAAAAAAAAAAAAAAAAAAAAAAAAAAAAAAAAAAATTCTTTTAATTTTATACAATACAGGGTGTCCCAAAAAACGCATCCGCTACTAAACAGTGCATACCTTTTTTAATAATGCAGATATAAGTAAGACATTTAAAACAATAGTACTTTTATTTTATTTGATCCTTAACCTGTCAACCGTTTTGCTAGGTGGTTCTTCAACAGGAAGTGATGTCATAACAAATCTGTGATGTCACTTCCTGTTGTCTGCGGCAACTTGCATTCCTAGAAATGGAAAGCAGTTAACAAAATGCAATTTTCAAGCGTTTTCAAGCCTTAATTCTGTTTTAAAATGGATAAAATGTGGATGAAGATGCCATAATTATCTGAAAATTAAGGGAGCTTCTTTAAAAAGGACAGCATTTTCTGAAAATGCAAAAAAATTTAGTCCAAAATGGGAAGTACATGACTATCATAAATCAAAAGTGTCATGTACGATTTTGCATAAGAATGTACCCTCTATAATGCTGTTCTATTTTATTCATTTTTGCAAATAACTAAATCAAACTTAGCAGAAGTATTCTTCTAAACAATGTCTTCAAATATATAAGCATTGCTATTAAGTACCACACCTATATCCGGAATGACAGACTCTATTGCAATGACTGCTTTGGGAGTATTGGAAATTTTAACACATGACACTTTTGTTGCTCGACAACTTCATATTTTGGGATATAATTTTCATTGAAATTTAGCAATGTTGTCCAATTTCGAACTAGCTCTCTTCATTTTCTGATTATTATGGCAATTTTCTTAATGTAAGACCACTTTTAAGTGAGAATAAAGGCTTGAGAACTCTTGAAAATTGTATTTTGCTAACTGCTTTGCATTTCTAGGAATGCAAGTTGCCGCAGACAACAGGCAGTGGCAGCACATATTTGTTATGACGTCACTTCCTGTTGAAGAACCGCCTAGCTAAACGGTTGTCAGGATAAGGATCAAATATAATAGAACTACTATTGTGTTAAATATACATGTGTTACTTATATCTGTATTATTAAAAACGTTATGAACTGTTTAGTAGCGGTTGCGTTTTTTTTGGGACACCCTGTACACGGACATTTTCCAATTCTCAAGGCAGGCGGTGAACATGCAAAAAATAAAAATAAATAAACACAAATAATTTTGATACCACATTGTTCCTTACGTTCTAACTAAAAATATGAATACTTACACTTTATGTTTTCGTTCATAAATAACGGAGTTATAGGCGTTTGAATTTCTGAAGTGAGACACATTTACTGACGTAAATTGAAACGTCAGAAGTAATCCAAAATCTACAGTGAAGATATAAGCTGATACCAGTCACTAGTGACTTTTGATATCAGTGAGATTTGATGTCAGTGAAATTTGAGCCGCATCGTGAGAAAACCGGATTTTTGCCTAGGCGAAAACAAAGGCGCAAGTCAGCTTCGCGGTAACCGCGAAGCTGATCAGCGCCTTTGTTTTCGCTACTCGGATAGTACAATTCCTCTTCTACTTAAATCCGAAATTTCAAGCTTCTAGCCCGCTTCTGTGACTGTACAGGTCGGTTTGTGTCGGACCTGGTCGGAAACCCCGAAGACCGGTTTTCTCACGTCGCGGCTCATTTCATATCAACGAAAATACCAATTTTATCAAGTTTTGATATGCATTGGTATTCACTGTAACGTATAAAATAAATACCTATACTCAAGGACTTTGAAAACGCCTCACTTGTTTTATTGCTCGTTACTCTCAGAATACATGATATATCGGCAAAAATATTGTTGAACTAAAAAGTACATCCAGTCTGCTGAACTTCGATACCAAAAACGAAGCGTCAACGCCAGTAATTAACGTCATTCACGATGAATTCAAGCGTTACCCAGAATTCAACATAACCAAAGTATGGGGAATGAAAATATTCATCAGATACAACATGATTTCTGGGAAGAAACACCAAAAGCCAAGCAAATGCTGTTGGTTTGCTTTCATTTGCACTAAAACAGCGGTAGTTTTACGTTTATTAAGAAAACTTTATTTTTTGAGTGTAAAATGAAACGAATTCAAAAGATTTTGTGCACAATGAATAGGCAAAGACTCACGTACGTTAAAATACAATTACTTTCGACGCTGTAATCGAATGGCTAGAGGTTACCGTATTTTGAATACTTACGCTTGACGTCATCAAATTACCTTAGCGCCTCAAACGACATTGAAAGAACTCCCCCATTTTGATTTTGATTTTGCTTGTGCTTAAGGTCATTAGCTATCACTAGAGACGATTTGCTTTTACAAAATACGTTTATTGTAGTCGTTTTAAGTTTTTCTTGCGTCTCGATGACGTCTATGAAAACAGCTGCAGCAAACAAACGAGCGAACAAATTTTTATGGATCTTTATAGATAAATATTGTTTTTGGTGTTGACGTACACGATACTATGTTTATTTTGTACATTCACTCAACTTTAAGGAAGTTTTTAAGCAAAATATAACCGATGTACTAAGTCCTCTAGTATATTTTACCGACAATTGCGCAAAATTGCGACTATAATTACTTTCATATACGGGTTAATAATGATTTTTACTGACTGGTACCTTCGAATAAAGTCTTTTACGTTGAAATACTTACATGTTGACATTTGTGGCGTGATTTTGTTGTGGTCTTCATTTTTGTTTTGGAGTTCAATACACACATGCACAATTTCGGCCATGGACAGACCACATATCTTTCTCAGACTTATCCATTCCAACATGACCCTAGCATTACTTTATGCTCAACTCTTGCGGCTCTGGTTGGCACGTCGACGGGACAGGAGGAATGTAATGCATATTTACTGACATTTATTGTCAGTTTTCCATTTATAGATTCTCCTGGAACGCCACAAAAATATTCCTTAGTACGTCACACACAGTCCACAGCAATGAAACGTACGTAGCACATACGCCGTAAATACGCGTGTTACGCCACACGTACGTCGCTGATACGCCGTAGATATATAAAGAGAGTCTAGGATACGCCACACATACGTCATACATACGTAGCAGATACGAAAGGCACATACGCCACAGATACGTGGCATTTTAACCTCTACGAGCGTGTGACGTATCAGGAGTATAAGCTACGTATCGACGACGTACCTGCCACGTTACTTTCGTATGTGTGACGTATACACGGCGTATCGGCCCTGACACGTACGTGCTTAGAATTTATAAATTCTCACATAAAAACGTAACACCACGGCACACGAAGAGTATGGGCCACGTATCGAGGAGTATGAGCTACGTATGCTCACGTATGTACAACGTACTTGTGACGTACCTTTCTTATCTTGATACGCCATAGATACGTGAGTCGAAACGCAATAGTGTATCAAAATTTAATACTTGTATAATTTTTACCTGTATGATAGAAAAAATGACGGACATTTTAATCAAGGAGACTGGATATTCCATAAACATTCTTGTATGAGTTATTGAAGCATTGAATACAGATTATGTTATGCCCAAACACTCAGCTCTAGAGCGCTCAGCAAAACGCTTATTAGCATTGTTCAAGTTACATCCTGGTTTGATTCCGTTTTCATACGTGTGGCATGCTGTGTAAAAGGAAAAGCTTTCACCGTAAACATGATCTGCAACTTCTTGACTACAGTCTTTGAAAGTATTTCGAATAATGCAGCGGTCATTTAAATCCCCGGCACCGCTAGGGCCGGGGATTGCAGGGACATAGCTGGGCTTAAGTGCCGGGATTCAACCTTCGGCGAATTCCGGCAGTGCCGGGGATGTGCCAGGTTTTTAATTTCCAGCCAATATAGCATTTTAGTGTCCAACCACACTTTCAAACCTGAATATTCACATTAATTTGAATTATGTAGTTAGCTGTTTTTTCACATTTAATATATACATTAATTTCTTGAAAACAAGCCGCAGTTGTTGTATTATAGTATGCAAAATTTCAAGAGCATGTATAAAGTTCATTTAATGCCAAAGGCTCTCTGGTTCGTGTCTGTAGGACTCTGAAACCACTGGGCTAACTTATACCTAATCTAAGCACCATGAAATATGCAAGTAAAAAATATTCAAATAGCTTAGGTCATTTGTCGTCACTCCTCATTATTGTCAGTCCCCGGAGGGCCGGGGCTTTTAACAGGGATTTTAACAAAGATTTGGCCCCGCAAAGCGGGAATTTTCCCGGGCTTTAAATTTCGAAAAGTTAAAAGACCCGCTATTCCCCGGCTCTAGGGGGCCGTGGATACAAATAACTGGTGCATAAAAGTCAATATTTGGGATGAAATCATACTATTTACTATATCGGCTGCAAAAGGTTTAAATAACGTGAAAAATGAAACAAGTATTAGATTTTACAATTTGTATACCCTTAAATAACACTTGTATATTTACATTCCTGAGGGTGCCAATTGTCAAAATCTAGTGCTTGTATGTTGTGTATACATAAACCCGACAAAATAAAAAACGCAATGGTGCCACCGGTTATGTGACACAGGCGAACCTTAACTTTACGTGTTCGTATCTGAACGTAATAAATTGTAACGAAGAGTATGTAAACGATAAAGATCGCAACCGAACAAAACAACACGTATGGAACAGTATCGATCCGCAACAAATGCTTGATCGCTGAATGATACATTTAGATACGTTTTTATACCGATTAGATACGGACAGATTCGAATAAATGCCTTTAGTTACGTACCATTACCTACCATTACCGATCGTCCATCCGCGCATTAATTTTTGACAGTTATGAAAATTTGCACGCGGATCTTCCGCGCCCTGAGGATACGATACGTACAGTTACGGACATTACGGATAAGGTACGAATCGTTACGGATAGGATGGACAGATACGGAACACCTACCCGCAGCGTCCGCAAGCCCTAGTGTGACCTAGGCATAAGGCAACATCGAAGGATCACGTTCGAAATAGCATTCAGTTTGCCTATATTTTGAAAGCCTGTAGCTTGAAAAATACGAAAGTTAAGACTGTAAGCATGTGTTTTATGAAAGCCTGATGTCTTGTGCACTCAACAATATAAACTCTGTTTGAAAATTTTACATATACTTGCCATGGCTTCAATTCTTTGAGGGTAGGGGTAATTATTTTGCCAAAAATTGTTGATTCAGAAAATCAAGATTTCCGATCATATCCATCAAATACATGCCAGTATAACATTTGGACATAATAAGGTGTTGCAGGTGGCCCCGTTTTCAAAAGAAGGAAATAAAAAAATAAGGCACTCATTGTGTCAATAACTATATTGTCCATAACTTTTGAGCAAAACCTGTATTACCTACCCTATTCACTGAGGTATATCATAAATAGCCACCTTATACATGCAATTCCAAGATTTTTAGTAGTGTGTCTGATAAATATACCTTGTACATGGGTGCAACATCAAAACTTAATTGTGTGTGCTTTATGGCTATAAAACTGACCCAAAGAATATTTTTATGTTTAGCAAATAATAAAATCCACTGTCCAAAGGTACAAGTAGGCAAAGATCAGGAAAAGGCGCAATCAGAAAAAGATTCCCACTCCAAAAACCGAGGAGGGAAAAAACTAAACTAACAATCAGGTACTTATACCATGAAACATATCGTAAGCCGAATGAGCAGCTATTTTCCCAATAGGTGGCCACTCAGTTACCTTAACTTAACTAAAAATATGAAAACATACATAAGGCGCCAACAGCACAAAAAATTTTAAACACCAAGACATAAAACAAAAAGAACCACTACAGAAGTATCGACTTGGAACGATCAGTAACACAAAGTTACTGGCGGGCTTAAAAAGGTACAAGTAGGCAAAGATCAGGAAAAGACGCAATCAGAAAAAGATTCCCACTCCAAAAACCGAGGTGGGAAAAAAAACAAAGTAACAATCAGGTACTTTATACCATAAAACATATAGTAAGCCGAATGAGCAGCTATTTTCCCAATAGGTGGCCACTCAGTTACCTTAACTTAACTAAAAATATGAAAACATACATAAGGCGCCAACAGCACAAAAAAATTAAACACCAAGACATAAAACAAAAAGAACCACTACAGAAGTATCGACTTGGAACGATCAGTAACACAAAGTTACTGGCGGGCTTAAACCGGTTTTACAGGTACCTAACCTCACCCTCAGCTTCTGTAGTGGTTCAGTGATAAACAAGAAATAAGAAATCATATTAAGAAAATACTAAACATAGATACCAACGTTTAACATGAAAAACGGAAAGCAGAGTGAGCAGCTATTGAAGGTATTAGGTGGTCACAGTGCTAGCTTGGACAGAACAAGTAAATGCAGAGGGCTAAGTGAACAGCCATTATATTCGGGTGGTCACAAAGCAATGCAACATGAAACTCGTAATTGGAATAACTTTGATAAGTGTGAACCAGAACAGCAGTACCGCCTTGGTACGGTCAGTTATAAAATAACTGGGGGGCTTAAACCGGTTTAACAGGTACCTAACCTCACCCTCAGCTTCTGCAGTGGTTCATAACATTTAGTTAGTTATTTGGTCCTTGTGGCGAATCTCTAACTAGTCAATGAATCATCAAGAACGAACAAATAAATCATGATAAACATCCTGATGAATCAAAACCCAGGACTCACAGATTGAATAAGCTGCCCGACGATGGAGATCCCTGGGCGCCGAATAACCTACTAACTCCGGAGCAAAAGAAAAACACCAGTTGGACCCCGGTGGGCCAAGCAACAGACAAGAAGCTCCGGCCCCAACCAACTAAAATGAATAGCTTTAAGTCGGGGCCATCATAGAGTCTGACGCCCGACCCACCGGCGTGCAATTAAAGAAGGCAGCATAGTTATCAACCATGAATGGGTTAAAAACTAAGCATGCAGACTGTCGCATAACATTCAAGTTATAACCTATACGTCTGTAACGTGTTATGATTTTTCTGAACTGAAAAGAAAAATCGTTAATTCCTTTAAGTTTCTTAAATTTGTAAACCAAGTCACCATAAAATTCAGGTTCCGCAAGGCCCTCACTTAAAAGCGTCTTTAACCCAACATTATATTTGGAAATCAATTCATAGTGTCTACGATAAAATTTAGAAAAGGTTTTTCGAAGTTTATGATACCGATAGCCCTGTTGAAGAAGTTTTGCCGTTAAACATTTATTTCTAGCGTTGAAGTCTGTAACATGATTGCAGATTCTAGCAAACCTAATAAGTTGCGAAATGTATACACCATAAGAAGCACGACGAGAAACGTCACCATCCAAAAAAGGAAAATTTACTATATCAAAACCAAAGTCATCGCGCTTATCATAAATTTTAGAAGAAACAAATCCATTTGAAACAGAAAGATGTAGATCTAAAAAGGGGGCTTCGGTATCTGAGATATTGGCTTTGTTTAACTGAAGTTCAGGTGGATAAATTTGATTGACCATACCTTCAAAATAAGGGTTGTCAATGTTCAGAAGGTCATCGAGGTACCTAGATGTGGAATTAAAAGCCTCGATAACATCAGCTTGATTATCATGGTTAAGAGAATCCATGAAATCTCTTTCGTAGCAGTATAAAAATAAATCAGCTACGAGAGGTGCGCAATTTGTACCCATCGGAATTCCAACAATTTGTCTGTATAACTTGGTCCCAAATCTAATATAAATATTATCAAGGAGATAGGATAAGGCGTCGCACACATTCTGACATGACCAAAGGGTATACCGACTTTGGTCAGAGGAAGTGAAAAAAGCCTTTCTGTCATTACATGCCAAATAAAGTGAACCATAGTTTTTGACTTGTCTCAAATACGCTTCGTTTTATGTCTTCACAATGCAAAGCTTTGGCACAATTGGGTGCGGAGAAACGCTTAAGCTTGATTAAAACACATCAATACAGAGATGTAAATTTCTAAAACGATGAATGTCTGTTTTACATGTCTAATGGATCATTTGAATGGTTGAAAATCTGAAGGGAGACTTTTTCCTGACATGACTAAACCAAGTTCAGCCAGTGTAGAAAGTGTATACAAACAGGTTACAGGCTTGCACAAAATTACTGAAAAGGTACAAGTAGGCAAAGATCAGGAAAAGGCGCAATCAGAAAAAGATTCCCACTCCAAAAACCGAGGTGGGAAAAAACCAAAATAACAGTCAGGTACTTATACCATGAAACATATCGTAAGCCGAATGAGCAGCTATTTTCCCAATAGGTGGCCACTCAGTTACCTTAACTTAACTTAAAATAAGAAAACATACATAAGGCGCCAACAGCACAAAAATTTTTTTAAACACCAAGACATAAAACAAAAAGAACCAACACAGAAGTATCGACTTGGAACGATCAGTAACACAAAGTTACTGGCGGTTTTTTTTTTCTATTACTGCAGCTGGTGTTGTGCCGTGTGGCGGCCGTAAAAAGTCTCCCCGTACATCATCCATAGTGCAGATTATATTTTCCTTTTGGTCCTTTGAGATCAGCGAGGGTATTCTGAGAAATCAGAAAATAACTATTGGTTTAGAGTCATTTTCTAACCAAAGTTTAAATATTTGACCCCATTTGGATTTTACTAGTCTTTGTATCGACTGCCCTTTTGTACGATGTAAATTACAGTCATAATCTTTGGCTCCATGTTGCCAAATCTATAGGGTCACTGAAGAGGCTTAAGTAGCCGAAACCATGGTATGGCTCATCCCCTTTCTCATTAATACGTTCACTGCTCTTAAAGGATCTCAGTTTATTTTTTTCCTATTACTGCAGCTGGTGTTGTGCCGTGTGGCGGCCGTAAAAAGTCTCCCCGTACATCATCCATAGTGCAGATTATATTTTCCTTTTGGTCCTTTGAGATCAGCGAGGGTATTCTGAGAAATCAGAAAATAACTATTGGTTTAGAGTCATTTTCTAACCAAAGTTTAAATATTTGACCCCATTTGGATTTTACTAGTCTTTGTATCGACTGCCCTTTTGTACGATGTAAATTACAGTCATAATCTTTGGCTCCATGTTGCCAAATCTATAGGGTCACTGAAGAGGCTTAAGTAGCCGAAACCATGGTATGGCCCATCCCCTTTCTCATTAAAACGTTCACTGCTCTTAAAGGATCTCAGTTTATTTTTTTTTCCTATTACTGCAGCTGGTGTTGTGCCGTGTGGCGGCCGTAAAAAGTCTCCCCGTACATCATCCATAGTGCAGATTATATTTTCCTTTTGGTCCTTTGAGATCAGCGAGGGTATTCTGAGAAATCAGAAAATAACTATTGGTTTAGAGTCATTTTCTAACCAAAGTTTAAATATTTGACCCCATTTGGATTTTACTAGTCTTTGTATCGACTGCCCTTTTGTACGATGTAAATTACAGTCATAATCTTTGGCTCCATGTTGCCAAATCTATAGGGTCACTGAAGAGGCTTAAGTAGCCGAAACCATGGTATGGCCCATCCCCTTTCTCATTAATACGTTCACTGCTCTTAAAGGATCTCAGTTTATTTTTTTTCCTATTATTGCAGCTGGTGTTGTGCCGTGTGGCGGCCGTAAAAAGTCTCCCCGTACATCATCCATAGTGCAGATTATATTTTCCTTTTGGTCCTTTGAGATCAGCGAGGGTATTCTGAGAAATCAGAAAATAACTATTGGTTTAGAGTCATTTTCTAACCAAAGTTTAAATATTTGACCCCATTTGGATTTTACTAGTCTTTGTATCGACTGCCCTTTTGTACGATGTAAATTACAGTCATAATCTTTGGCTCCATGTTGCCAAATCTATAGGGTCACTGAAGAGGCTTAAGTAGCCGAAACCATGGTATGGCCCATCCCCTTTCTCATTAATACGTTCACTGCTCTTAAAGGATCTCAGTTTATTTTTTTTTAAACCGGTTTTACATGGCCATAACCTCAATTTGTTCATAACATTTAGTTAGTTATTCGGTCCTCGTGGTGAATCTCTAACTAGTCAATGAATCATCAAGAACAAACAAATAAATCATGATAAACATCCTGATGAATCAAAAACCAGGATTCACAGACTAAGTAAGCTGCCCGACGATGGAGATCCCTGGGCGCCGAATAACCTACTAACTCCGGAGCAAAAGAAAAACACCAGTTGGACCCCGGTGGGCCAAGCAACAGACAAGAAGCTCCGGCCCCAACCAACTAAAATGAATAGCTTTATGTCGGGGCCATCATAGAGTCTGACGCCCGACACACCGGCGTGCAATTAAAGAAGGCAGCATAGTTATCAACCATGATTGGGTTAAAAACTAAGCATGCAGACTGTCGCATAACATTCAAGTTATAACCTATACGTCTGTAACGTGTTATGATTTTTCTGAACTGAAAAGAAAAATCATTAATTCCTTTAAGTTTCTTAAATTTGTAAACCAAGTCACCATAAAATTCAGGTTCCAAAAGGCCCTCACTTAAAAGCGTCTTTAACCCAACATTATATTTAGAAATCAATTCATAGTGTCTACGATAAAATTTAGAAAATGTTTTTCGAAGTTTATGATACCGATAGCCCTGTTGGAGAAGTTTTGCCGTTAAACATTTATTACGAGCGTTGAAGTCTGTAACATGATTGCAGACTCTAGCAAACCTAATAAGTTGCGAAATGTATACACCATAAGAAGCACGACGAGGAACGTCACCATCCAAAAAAGGAAAATTTACTATATCAAAATCAAAGTCATCGCGCTTATCATAAATTTTAGAAGAAACAAATCCATTTGCAACAGAAAGATGTAGATCTAAAAAGGGGGCTTCAGTATCTGAGATATTGGCTTTGTTCAACTGAAGTTCAAGTGGATAAATTTGATTGACCATACCTTCAAAATAAGGGTTGTCAATGTTCAAAAGGTCATCGAGGTACCTAGATGTGGAATTAAAAGCCTCGATAACATCAGCTTGATTATCATGGTTAAGAGAATCCATGAAATCTCTTTCGTAGCAGTATAAAATAAATCAGCTATGAGAGGTGCGCAATTTGTACCCATCGGAATTCCAACAATTCGTCTGTATAACTTGGTCCCAAATCTAATATAAATATTATCAAGGAGATAGGATAAGGCATCGCATACATTCTGACATGACCAAAGTGTATACCGACTTTGGTCAGAGGAAGTGAAAAAAGCCTTTCTGTCATTACATGCCAAATAAAGTGAACCATAGTTTTTTAATGCCCTTTTGAAGGTCCACTCTATCAAATCCAGAAGTTTTTCTTTAATTAGATTATGTGGTAATATGGTATACAGAGTAGAAAAATCATATGTGGACAAGCTTGTCGCACGGAACCCTCTACACTTCAATTTACTGAGCACCTCACCAGAATTTTTAATTGACCAAAACCAATTTTTATTTGAAGTTTCATACACTGTAATCAGGTATTTGATGAGTTAGTATCATAATTTAGTTTAAGAGCATTTTGACACATGCACTTCCACACATAGATCAAGAATGTCATTTGTATATTATATTGGTAAAGTACAAGTGCATGCAAAAGGATTTTGTTGATCTCGGGGGGGGGGGGAGGGGGGTACACATCTTTAAAAAATATTTCTGTTTCCTATATGTTTAAAAGGGGAAACTATATTTTCAACCCAAATTTTCAACAAGAAAACAAATTTTGGGATAATTCAAGAACCAGACCAGCTATTGTTTAGAAGAGATTTTTTTTTATTTACGCTATAATATGTTTTTATTTTTAAATTTCTATAGGCAGCTTTCTATTCAAAAGAGACGTTCTCCTTAAACGTAGGGAACCTACGATTGTCATCCAAGCAAATGCACAATATGACAATATTTCCATTGTCTACCGTTTAAGCGCAACTGTTTTAGCATTTTGCGTTGTATGTAAAAACTGCTCGGATTAAAACTGCAATGGGATTAAAGGGCATCTAGCACACGAACGCGTGAATTTCGACAGATGCTGAAAATTAAACCTTTCTTACAAATTTAAAAGAGTAAGAATGGTTGGAATTAACTATCAATGTTGCCAGTTTCGTTTACTTACCGAAACCTTTATAGGAATAACAAGGATACGACGGTCATGTGCAGGGGCCTGTTAGCGCAGCTGCTCCAAAATTTCGTTTAATGAACTCGATTTAAACTGCACTTTTGTTAGTGCAAACGTGTCACAGCATAGTTTAATGGCACCTAAGGAAAAACCAATTCGTTGCAATGTCGTGTTCAGCAAATAATAGAATCAAACATTGGAAGTTGACATAGTGTCTGTAGGCTGGAGTCTGTTTGCTTCAGAATTTTCCTTATTTGCCAATAATTATCTTTTATTAGAGCAACTATCCCATACTGGAAATGAACCATAGACTTAAAGAAGGGCTTTGTGTATGCACGAATGACAACTCTCAATATATATACATGTACTATGCCATACTATTGGACAAATCTGTGCCATGCAGAGATCTGCCAGCTACGTGATATATGCACAAAAATGAAGTACGTTTACAGCATTTAAATTTTCTTCTTTACTTCATGTGGAGAATAAAATCAATAACGATTCTAGGTTTGGACTCCCAATGCTGGAGACCAACCTTGAGCTATATAGCAAGAATCTAGTTTTCGATCTAATGAAAATGAATATAGAAGACGCGATGCTAAACAGTCACGAAAATATTTTCGTATCGAATTCATAGGCAGCACATCAATTTGCCCCAGTGGCAGAGAGTCAGATGGAACGGGCTCATTTCATTCTGCACTGGTGCCATATCGCCGTTTCATTTTACATTGCATCAGAAAATCATATCCGTGCAGTGAATACCCCCTAATACCTCACTTTTATTTTGTATAACTGGGGTATGCAGGGGTATACCTATTTTCCTTATTTGTGGTCCAAAACATTGGTTGTGGGTACTCGTTAGAACCGCCTCGGCGAGGCGGTTCTTACATGTACCCACGGTCTATGTTTTGAGCAAAAATGTTACTTTTTGTCATCTTTTAAATTTTCAAATTTTTCAACTTAGAAAAAACCTGTATATCACATGGACATGTTTTCATAATCGGATTATGGCGATGACGTAATAACAATATTTGTGTTTCATTCCTATCATAGTCATGATGAGAGCGAAAGATTCCTCCCTCTAGGAACGAAATAATACGCCGTATAATAAAGCATGTCTACCTTTTGGCACTGATCTGATCTTATTTGATCCTGTGCGTGAGATAACCAACAATTTGGTTCCGAACAGGTCCGACACAAATCAGCCTGTAAAGTCACAAAAGATGGTTGAGAGGCTGGAAATTTAAGAAAGTAGATGAATTGTACTATCTGTGTAGCGAAAACAAAGGCGCTGAACAATTTCGCAGTTACTGCGAAGCTGATCTGCGCCTTTGTTTTCGCCTATGCAGACAGTTGGTTTTCCCATGCGGTGGCTCATGTTTAATACCCTATGGACCACATTTGTATCACAAATACCAAACCATGTTAGACATGTAAAAGCTATACCGCGAACAATTTAATAAAACAACATGTGCGCTAATTAATTATATTCATCAGCATGCGCGTCGATGCTTTGATATTTGGATCAGAGGGATAATTAATTTAACATGCTTTACAAAGAATTAATCGCAGTTTTGTCGTATTGCGTGTTCTCGATTTTACTTCTCAGACTTTTTGAAGAGAACCAGTTTTACACATACCAGCAGAACCCTTCGAGACAAATATTGATTGAATTATTCTAAATAAAACATGAATGTGACTTCCTTTTTTTCTGGTAATGAGACTTTTATTTGAGGACAATTACATGTACAAGTATTTTGATTGGTATATACGACGAGTACGTGCGAGTTTGCATGAGTCACATGGCATCAGGGAAGTATTATCTCTTATAGACGTATAAAATCACAAGAGGAAAGAGTTCGCGGCATCTGAAAACATCCTCGTGTACAACACTGGCGTAACAATAACGCAATTACACAGGGTATTTAAGAGCAAAGTCATTGCATTTCCTATTGACCCTACATCATTTGCTACCACTCAAGTACACATATTTAGATCCTTTGGAAGCAGGGAAAATATTCGAAATGAGACACTTTGAGCCATATCGCGCAATTTCGGGTAATGAGCCCTCATCAGTGACCCTTAAAAGCCGGCAACGAAAGCCAGACTGATTGCTGCCGGGAATTGCTGCAATTTCAAGAAAGTATGTACTTGTAACTAATGCAGTCTTGTAAAGCTTATTCCTTCTTTCTTTATATTGAAATTTAGTTACGTGTAATTGCTACAATTTTTATAAAGATGTAGCAAGTGCATTTAGAATTCTTCAACAGTTACAAAGGCAAATTAGAACAGTGATATGATTAAGAAAAATGATTTACAAAAACAGATAGTATGAATAGCATGGTATGATTTACAGCTTATTTTCAGTCACAAAGTGAAATACATAACATATCATGTCCTGGATCTCAGTAAATTATTTTAGACTAGCACACTTAATCCCTTGTTCACCTTTGGCTGCCAGGAGATGTACAGGTTTTGCATACAGAAGGCGATACTTCTCTTGTGGTTTCATTTGTTTTATGATTTGGAGTCGAATTTTCGTGCTGTTTAAACCTTATGTCCTTTTTTATTATTTTATTTAAGTTCGGGCAACTGAGTGACTGCCTATTGGGAAATAGCTGCTCACTCGGCTTACGATATAATTTCTAAGTATGAGTACCTATTATATAGTAATTGTCAATTTAATTGTTCCAACCTCGGGTTTTGGAGTGGATATTTCTTTCTGATTGCAACCTTTCCTGATCATTGCCTACTTGTACCTTTTTGAAGCACTTGCTACATTTTTACTAAGACATTTAACACACTATCGAAAGCGTTTGTATGTCTAGGGACTGTAACAAGCAGAAATTAACAAGTAATTGAAACAGAATCGGGAGTTACACAAATTAAAATCCAACCGAATCGAAAGATTGTTCCCGAACGATGTTGTTAATTCCTGCTAGATTATATTACAGTATATAACTCACTAATAAGTGGCATAATTCTTAAATAATGCTTTCTTCAGTACCAGTTACTTTTCATCTTACTATGACGTCATAAGCGACGTCATGGTAATAAAGTTACGTGATGTTACTTTATGTTGTCAGCCATTAATGTTATTAAAGTGTATGCTGTTACTTGCAGGTGTTTATGGTGTTTATCAGATGATGCTTGCTTGAGAAATACACTATGTATATTGTATACAAATACAGGGGCGTATCCAGGCGGACGCCTGGAAGCCCGGGCTTCAATGTGATTTTTTCAAGTATGGTATTTCCCCGGGTCTTTCTGAGAAAAAATTATGAAAAACAAGTAATTTTAACTGAAAAAAGGTGGGGCTTCAACATTACACATTTCCTGGCTACGCCCCTGCAAATATAACATGCAAGACAAGGACAACCATGATAGCAGTACAACAACATGGAAGGCTTGTTGCGACCTTGATTTCATTTTTTTTTTTGTTAATTTCCGTTCTTCAACACCAAATAACTTGCTTGCTATGCTTCTATTCTGCTTATTTATGAAGGTAAAATGATACATGCTAATCTATAATATCGTTTCTTCAATGCCTCCTAATTTGATATTGAATACGTGCAGTGCTTTATCATACGTATATTATCAAAGCTATTTATGGAATTATCATTATTGCATCTCCATGACAATGCGAAATCTTGCAGATTTAATCATCTGAAGCCATTGAAGTGCCTTAAGTTAGTGATAAACACAGCGCTACAAAATCGAAAATTATGGGGCTTATAAAATACGAGAGATATTTGGCAAAGCGTCGGTTTACCGTTCCAGCCAGCATGCATCAGAAGAAACTGCGACGACAGCAGTTTGTGATCATAAGGAATAAATTTACCAAAGAAATCGTTGATTTGGAGGTTAGTCAGTACCAGTTTTAGTCTTCTGATTTGTAGTGGTCATATTTTATCATTTCATTACGACAAATCGCCCATGCAATATAGAGGCTTGTGTAGGGTATTTTGGGATACGGGATAGTGGCCTAGTTTTTAAGGGATACTGGGATATTTGTGTTCTTTTTATTTTGGGATATGAGATATTTGAATTCTTTTTGGTGGGGGTGGGGATTGATATTTTTGAAGATCACTGCTGAATTGTTATTCTGTTCTATGGTTTCAAATTTTTCCCTCAAATTTTTCCCTGGGAAAACATGCCACCCAGACCTTAAGGCAAGAGGCATAAGGCGCCCAAAATCTACGGAAATCCTCTCCGCAACTTCGATGCTCGAAATTAGTCTCACAAGACCCTCAAGCCTTCAAGCAAATAAACTGCAGCTTAGTCTAGACCTACTAGTAAGAATGTGACAGCATATTTATTAAAAACTTTCCCATTTGCATCAGAATATGCATTGCTATATGTTTTAGACAATACAGTTTTAATCAGTTCTTTCCAGATACCACTAAAACTTAATAATAATAAATAATGATAAAATAAATAAAAAATCACAGATGCCATAATTGCGCCAAGCCTTTTAAAAATTTGCGGGAGCATCAACAGACCGGATCCCACATCTGATTTACAAAATGTACGTCTAACATATATAAAAACAGGGTGCATTCTTTTAATTTATACTTTGCAATGTTCTTTTATATTATACAGCACTTCTGGCTCACAAAATACACAAAAACGCACTTCACCAAATTGCACTAAGGTTTCAAACATTTGACGACCGGATCCACTACCAAGGCTTTTACCGATCTTTTCAAATCGGTCCTTAAAAATGGTGAACCTAACCCGCTATCAAGGCTTCACGAAAAAAAATCTCCAAGATTCATTTTTGCATGAGTTACAAATACCAGAAAGTCGCAACAGATGCCCTTAAACAGTACCAAGATTTCAAAATTTTCTCGGGGAGCAAGCCTTCGAAACCCTCTAACAAGACTTCACGAAAATAATCTCCAAGATTTATTTTTGCATCAGGTCTGTGAAAAAGCTGGGTTTTTCTCTTGTTATATCAGAATATGCTCTGAAATACTCTGGATTAGACAGTTCTGTGTGCATACCAAAAAGACGCATCGGATGCCGTCAAGCAGTACCAAGATTTCAAAATTTTCCATGGGAGCATGCCAACCGGACCCCCTTATCATGGCTTCGCGACTGCGGCGCTCCATACTAAAATTGTCAACCGATATGGATTTCTTGCTACCTCTCTGATAACACACTGGAAAAGATGTGTCACAAGCTATTGTGACTGCTTCAAACGTATATATTGAGATGTTAAATTACGTGTGCATTTCATGTGCATTCTTATTTTCTAACTTAAAACCATTAACGCAACTTTAGTATTAAATGTATTAAAACAACAATTTAAGTTCTATTGATAAGTAGCGTACAATAGACATAGACATAGACATAGAAACTTTATTTAACGTCGAATATGATTAACTACAACATAAGCCCAGTAGGGCTTTTATTTCGACAAACATATGTAAAATAATTAAAAGTAACAGAGTATATCACAGCATGCACATGTATATAAACACGATTATTTAAAAGATGAATCACAGATAATAGGAAGTACTTTTATATCACGGCAAGCAAATTGTTGTATTTTTTTTTAAATTAATATAATAATAACACATAGTTATTTGAAGTGTTTATAGAGACAAAAAGGTACAAGTAGGCAAAGATCAGGAAAAGGCGCAATCAGAAAAAGATTCCCACTCCAAAAACCGAGGTGGGAAAAATCCAAACCAACAATCAGGTACTTATACCATGAAACATATCGTAAGCCGAATGAGCAGCTATTTTCCCAATAGGTGGCCACTCAGTTACCTTAACTTAACTAAAAATATGAAAACATACATAAGGCGCCGACAGCACAAAAAAAAATTTCAAACACCAAGACATAAAACGAAAAGAACCACCACAGAAGTATCGACTTGGAACGATCAGTAACACAAAGTTACTGGCGGGCTTAAACCGGTTTTACATGGCCATAACCTCACCCTCAGCTTCTGCAGTGGTTCATAACATTTAGTTAGTTATTCGGTCCTCGTGGTGAATCTCTAACTAGTCAATGAATCATCAAGAACAAACAAATAAATCATGATAAACATCCTGATGAATCAAAAACCAGGACTCACAGACTGAGTAAGCTGCCCGACGATGGAGATCCCTGGGCGCCGAATAACCTACTAACTCCGGAGCAAAAGAAAAACACCAGTTGGACCCGGATCTCAATGGTTACCTTTGCTCGAAAACGAAAACTTAAAATAGGTGCAAGTCAAAATAAAATTAAATTTGGGGTCAGCAAGGAGACCACAAAGGGTAGGCTCCCACAGTAGCTCCTTACAGACAAGGACCAAAAAGGGGAGGAGGGAGAAATCTAAAAAAATTAATCAAAGGAAACTGTGGGACAAAGCATCCCAGGTCTCAGCAACCTGTAAAATAAGAAAATGATACATAAAAATTTAGGGTTTTGACATAACTGAATGAAAATGGAAAGAACATAACACAAGTAAAAAATGAACAAAGAATAAAATAAAACTGAACAAAGAATTTTCAAAATAAGAAATCAGGCGGAACAAGGACACTTACAGTGCAAAAGGCTTAAACTTTGGCCTATCTTTATTTTGGGATATTTCACATTTATTTCGGGATACGGAAAAATATTTTGGGATATTTGCAAAAATTATTGTGGGATATTGGGATATTAGGTGTGTATTTAAGGGATTCGGGATATTCATCACCCCCTAAACAAGCCTCAATATACAGCGATTTTTTTCACGTGTAAAAATTGAAAATTTCATTGGGAAAATTTTGAATTTTTTAATATTTATCCTCAAAACATTGATCGTGGGTTCACGTTAGAACCGCTTCGACTAGACAGTTCTAACGAGTACCCTCAATCGGAGGAAAAATAAGGAAAATAGGTATACCCCTGTATACCCCAGTTTCACTACATACAAGTGGGGTTTGAAGGGGCATACTTTACACGGATATGTTATCCTGATGTTCTTGGGTGCGCCCTGAGATGAATAATTTGCTTGATGATTACCGATGATCTCGTCTAAGTGAGTTGTATATCATCCAAACATAGGTATCTTATATTTATCTTGGATTAATTCGAATTTCGGAGTTAGCTGCCTTGGAGCGTTCGTTGTGGCATATTCCCCATGGTCTGTAGATAGCGCTTTTATTTTAAGGAATCTTCTCCTTTCTTGCAGGTATCAAATACAACTTAATAATCTAGAACGAGTTCGAAATTTGGCTAGATCATATCACTATCTGCAGAGTAAGCTGTCTTTGAGTGTTTGAAAAATCAATATTTAGTGCTGTGGCGACTCTAGTGACTTCATTTTATCCGATCTTCTTAATTCTCGGTAGTAACAAGGACAACCATAAGTTTTTTAGATGAGTTCCAATTTTGGCCGAATTCAACCTCAGACTGTGGAGTTAGCTTCCCTTGAGTGTTTGAAAAAGATCGCCGTTGACTTATAATAGGAAAATGAGCCGCATCGTGAGAATTTGGGATTATTGCCTATGCGAAAACAAAGGCGCAGATCAGCTTCGCAGTAAATGCGAAGCTGATCAGCGCCTTTGTTTTCGCTACTCGGATAGTACAATTCCTCTTCTACTTAAATCCGAAATTTCAAGCTTCTAGCTCTTTTCTGAGCTTGTACAGGCCGGTTAGTGTCGGACCTGGTCGGAAACCCCGAAGACCGGTTTTCTCGCGTCGCGGCTCAAATTGTTGTGACATACGCACATTCACACCTTTATTTTTATTGGATCCTTATTATTTTTGTAGGTAACAGGAACAACCAAAATGTCTGATTTTGAAAATATGGTACTTAGTATTGTGCAAGCTCTATCGGCTTCATTTTCGATAGGCATTTTGGCAGTAACACGGACAAACATAATATCTCGCATGTGTTTTAATTTTGACAAGTGTCTGCAAAATCCACATATGGTTACATGTAGAATCCTGGGACAATGTTAAGAATACACTAATAGTTCAATTTGTGGGTTCTCACTTGAGCGATCGTTGACTTTAGGGATCATACTTGTTTACTAATATAATTGTGTTTCTGTATAATTCAATTATGTTATCATGTCCTAACAAAATTTCGCTGTTCCGTTATGTCAACAGATAAGCGCAGAAATAAAGGTTAGTAATATGTTTTCGTAATTGAATATGACCAATCAGTTCCGTTGACAGGACAAGAATGGTGAATTCTGGCTGTCAAAAGCATTATTCATGATTGAATTACCGAAGAAGGCTTTGACAATATCCTGACAGAGGACGTATTATGCAATTGATGGTTAAGTCTGATAATTACTTTAACTGTTTTGTGTTCAGCACTTTGCTTAATTGCTCATGTCTTTATCGCTGATCAAAGAAGACAGACGATTTATATATGAAGTGGTTTGTAAAAATGGCCAACACGAATACAGGGGAAGCAATAAGTTACTGGAAATACAGTTTTCGTCCTTCGTTCGTCATGAGCATAACATTGTTGACTTATACGTATGTATAAGAACAGTGAAATATATCTGGGAAGTTTGGAACTGACCACTCATAGAAGAAGAAATTTATTTACAAATTCAGTAGGCTATAAAGCCCATGAGGATACATACAAACAGTAAACTGTTATAAACAATACAATTGGCAAGAACCAATGATTTCAAACCAAAACTATTGGCTTAGGGCAAATTATAAACCTTGCAAGGTTTATTATCGTCATTTGAGACCTGCATTGTCTCGTTGAACTTGGTTTAATGAAGGCGAAACCAACAGTAACAATTGATACGACATGTTTACAAAATAGTATCATATCGGGAATGTCATGTCATTGTTATAAGGACAAAAATACATCATTATGCTTTGATTTTCTGCTTTTAATTTCTCTGATAATTCTGAAATCAAATGATTTGTTTCTACAATAGTCCCAATAGACTGAGTTCATTTAAATTATATGTTTATACCGTCATCTATAGTTACGATGACAACAGCTGAGCCATACCACGTAACACTGGTCTTATTACTATGACTTTTTCAATGTCTTATCAGCAAGAAAGTTTCTACACAATGAACCTCCAAATTGCTATAAAATACTGTCTATAAACGATGGCCAAAACAACGTCAGAAGGCAAATGAACGGGCTTATCTGTGCTGTTCCTTTACAAATGAACATACGTAGATTCATTCTTGGCGTGGGCTTGCTTTCGAGTTTTGTGAAGTTTCAAAGGCAATAAAGATTAATTGCAATATTGTTTCGTGTTTTTTCATAGTTTACATGCATTTATCATAATGCGATGAGTCTTTGTAATTTCTGGAACTCCTTATTTTACAATAGTTGATGACTGTGAAAATATAACTGAATATTTGAATTCGTGGCGAATTTGTTGTATTAGAACTTCCCTTGTGTTCCGTCAACATACTAATAGTTGTGGATATCACAAAGTTCAAATTCAAAATGCACCATGTGAACCAGAAACACGGTAATGTAGAGTCAAAGCACACTACTCGAAAATATTCGAGAACCAGCTTAACAGAGATCACTACGAAGAAAGGAAGAGCAGTCCAGCTCATCGTGGTGAGGAATAAATTCACAAAGGAACCGGTAGATTTAGAGGTAATGAAGTCATCCATTATTTGATATCAGGTTTTCGTGATATGTCGAGATACATGTTTAAATATGATTCTGGTTTAGGGTTGCTGTGTGCCTAATTTGGGGAGTATCTTTTCCTGCGGTTACCAGGTCTATACACAGTGAGTAACTTGTAGACGTTTGTGACAAGGCACCGTCGCATTTTATATTGTAATCGTACCTATTTCTTTTTTTAGCAGTTATTATGACTATATACTTACACGATATGAGTATTAAATATGCAAAGCATAATACGAGAAATCGATTGTTAGTATTCTTGGTAGTATGGAGGTACTTGAGAGTCCAATTATAAGTTTTCAGAACAGACCGCTTGAAAAGCCAGCTTACATAGACTGACAGAAACACTGCATATGTTTAAACAGTCAGATAAATGTGAGTGTCGTGTATTTCTTTATCAAGAGTTTGAATGTACGTGAACATCAATTTGCCCCTTAGGAGTTCATGCTTCAAAAGCTAGATCATTGTATGTCTTTTTGCTGCCAACTTTAAACGGAGATAAAAACAAGTGTACTTTTAAGAATTGTTCAAAGTTGCTTCATTGGTGAACGGTTAAGTTACAAACAGCTGTATCAACGAGCGCCTTGTACATAAGTCAAATTGTGCTTGCTACAGTAATAAAATGGCTTGCTGTCTTTAGTTGCTCATGTTTTATTATGAAACTGTCTCATTGAAAGCATAATCAATTCTTCAAATGTTTCAACGTTTTGCAGGAAATTAATGTTCATGTCATTCCATAGTATAAACGATTGTCTATAAATAGATCGTTTTGCGTTGTAAATTCCGTTTTTACTTTCTCGAGTACTCATATACTCCTCAAACAGTGCACAAAACATTATAAAAACTTGCCCATGCAATATACAGAGATTTTTTCATCTGTAAAAATTTAAAATTTCATTGGATTTTTAAAAAAAATATTTTTCTTATTTTTGCTCAAAACATAGATTGTGGGTACAGGTTAGAACCGCCTAGCCGAGGCGGTTCTAACGAGTACCCACAATCTATGTTTTTGAGCAAAAATAAGAAAAATAGGTATACCCCTGCATTCCCCAGTTTTGCTATATAAAAGTGGGGTTCAAAGGGGTATACATTATACGGACATGTTTCCTGATGATTTCTACTTGGTAAAATCCTTTTAGATTTGAGCGGCGTCATGAGAAAACCAACATGAACAAGCTGCATAAGTAACTGCGAACTTTCAAGGTCATCACGCCTTTGTTTTCGCTACACGGATAGTACAATTCCTTTACTTCCTAAATCCAAAATTTCCAGCCCCTAGACATCATATGTACTTGTATAACTCGGTTTGTTTCGAACCTTTTCGGACACCACATTGTTGGTTTTCTCGTGCGAAGACTCATTTATGTCTTTGTCAGATAAAACAATGTTGCGGTATTTTGAATGTGTGTGCCCTGCCTGACAGTTACCTGTATTGGATTCCATCTACTTATCTACTTTTATGCATTTGTACAAATATACACAGCTTCCATAATTCTGGTAATGACCCAATATAGCATATAGTCCTAATACAATTAAATGGTGTCAGTAGGTAATTAGAATATTTTATTTGATGCAACACTTCCTTAATATGGTCTAATGATAATATACATGTCCTAAACATTTGGATTTAAAAGTTTTGTTTTGTTTTTATCCTGCTCTCAGTGTCAAATGATGTGAAAAAGACCACAACCATTGGTTTAACTTGAACACTTCGTAATGTATGTTTCCATAAAGTTTTGTTTTTCTAATTCAGCATTACGAAAACTTACCCATGCAACATATAGAGATTGTTTTCATCATTAAAAACTGAAACATTCACTGGATAAAAATGATAATTTTAATAGTGTTGCTCTAAGCATTGATTTTGGGTACACACAAATACACACAAGTACCACAATCTAGGTTTTTGATCAAAAATAAGCAAAATAGGTATACCCCTGAAAACCCCAGTTTTTTCTATATAAAAATAGGGTTTAAGGTGGTATACATTTCACGGACATGTTATCCTGATAGCAACCAACCAACCGAGTTGTTGTCGCGCAGCGACAACAACGAGGTGTTGGTTGCTTTACGATTAGAAGTTCTGTTCTGTTCTATTGTGTTTTGCAGTATGAAGACGTCGATTTTTGTGTGTCATTCAACTTCCGGAAATTTTTACCGCAGTCGAATTCCGCCAAGCGAAACCATTTAATCTTACAAATAAAAATATGCTAGACTTGTGATAGTTGAAAATAAAATTACACAAGAACATACAAACGCTCGAAACTGCGTTTGAGATGCAAAACCTGTTTTTCTTTACTTTCTTTTTATCATTATTTTTCCTCTTACAAGCTGTGGTTCATTCTCTCCGTAATTGTTGCATAGCAACAGAAATCGTTCTTTGCTAGTTGGATGGCGGGAGGCAGTTGAAATGAGATATGCTTCTGAAATGCATGGAAATGGTTCACTGAAACTAATTCATTCATGCTGACTTAGCCAATGTTAAGCCCTGTTTAACAGCCTGAACCGGTATGACATTACTTGGTACCGCTGATTAGCACTTCGGTGTTTAGTTGTCTCAAAGATAAATTTGTCAAGCGAAGAAGGACTCGAAATTTCACTACCTGATTCGGTTTCCTCTATGATTATTTGGATCTGCACCTTGTTTACTGCGAGTAGGTGGACATTGCACATGTTAAACATCATATTTATAGTCTCTAACATACAGAAGGTGTATATTTAACTGATTAAAAACAATCCGAACCACCGCCACCAGTGATTGGGGTAGCGTTAGACACAAGTGATCGATCAAGGGACTGGAATGACCTCCCTGACTCTCTGTTTTCTACTGCTGAAATGTCAGATGATTGTGTGTCCAAGTTCGCTTCACTCATGCGTTCAAGGGACTAATTTTTTCCCCCCATCCGAACCCCCTAGTGAAATAATGTCATTTGGCGTGTCACCAGTAAACTATTCAGATTCAGATTCATCTAGTGGTTCTCAAAGGATACGTGAAGTAAATCTTATGCTTACAAACATTAATTGGAAAGGTCCTAATTAGGTTGAATGGTCGGTCGGAAATTTTTCTTAGTTTTGCAGTAAAATTTGAGCCGGTTTTGTTTTACATCTGTAGATTGTCCATCGCTGACATCGAAAAAAGATCCGATACGAGAAAAGCTAGTATCTCACTGGCATGCGAATTTTGTCGCGGACTTTCGCACTACATTTGTGCGAGTGTCGCACGAGTGTCGTGAGAATATTCATGAGTCATTCATGTGTCGTGAGCTTGTCGCCAACTGGTCCTGAAAGTTTTAAACATGTTTTAAAATTTTATGCATATTTTTTAAAGTTGTTCCAAAATATTTTGCAAGAATGTCGTGCCACAGTCGTGCAAGTGTCGCGAACCTGTCGCCGCAGAATTTTGGCAAATTTACAATGCCAAATTTTCGCGACACTCGTAACAATGTCCTGCGAGTGTCTCACGATGGTTGCGCGACAGTCTTATGAAAACATCCGAAAAACCTCACAACTATCTGGCGAGAAAATAAAACTAAGTGACATTCGTTACGAATGTCGTGCAGCACTCGCACGAATGTTGTGCAACTGTCATACGAATTAAAACGAAAATAAGCTACATTCCCGGGAAAGTGCGACTATTGCATGACAGTCGCAAGATTTATTTTCAAAATTAGACCGAAATTTGCAAATTTGTCGCATAAATGTCTGTTCAATGAGACTGCAACGTGAAACGGTGAAAGTTGTGTTTATATTGTCAATCTTTGTCGCGAAATAGTCTCCAGTTGTTGCATTCCAGTGAGATAGGGCTAAACCAGTCCAAATTCAATACGCAGCAATACTGTAAACAATCGAGATAAGACAGTTCGCCAACAAGCCGCACCACCGACCCTGTATCATTTCTGATAGATTTGGAGTGATTTTTAAACAACTACAGTTAAAAGTCTTGGTTTTAAATCTGCCTATTATATAATAAATTAATCATCAGGAAAACATGTCCATGAAAAGTATACCCCCTCATACCCCACTTTTATATAGAAAAACTGGGGAATGCAGGGGCATACCTATTTTTTTCTTAGTTTTGCTCCCAAACATAGATTGTGGGTACTCGTTAGAACTGCTTCGGTGAGGCGTTCTAATGTGTACCCACAATCTAGCAAAAATAAGAAAAACATCAAAGCTATGAAGTGAGATTGAGGCACTTTTACAAATTTATGTCTCATGAATATTGTAAGAGTATCTTGCAAATAATCCAAATATTGCATAACATCCCAGAACTTTTACAATAGTATTGATCCCAGGAAATTGGAGACCCCTACCACTTGGTCAAAGAGCTTGCCTGTCTGAACTTAATTAATTCATAAATGTTCAAGAACATCATGGATAGTGAAACTTGTTCTCTTTTTCTAAACCTACTTTTTACGCCCTTACAAGATTCTTTCAGCTCATATGAGATGGGCATATCAGTAGGCGGGGCGAAAACTGAAGTACTCTAAGACAAAATACTTTGTACACCCATAAGCACACTACCCAAGGCAAAGGGGGCTTGAACCCACATACACTGGACACAGTGGTGAGACAAAGGAATGATTATGAGCAGTATAAATGGAAAAAATAGTTGACAAGATGAATATGAACCGCTTTTCATATGAAATTGTTCTGCCAATACTCTATTATTTTGTCTGACACTTTGGTCAATTTCATTGAGGTGGCTCCGTGTTTCTTAATCACTCGATCATTTCACCGCTGTGTCTGGTGTGGGTTCGAGTCCCGCTCTGGCCACATGTGAGACAAGCCAAGTTCTGCTTGCGGGTGTGCCTGGTGGTTTTTCTCGCGGTTCTCCCGTTTTCGCCCCACCTATTGATTGGCCCGTCTCATATGAGCTGAAATAATCTTGAAAGGGACGTTAAACTGAATTAGAAAAAAAAAAAAAAACACTTTCATTTGAATAAGTTTTACTGTTTCTTTGATCTGTATACATGTACTGTTTTATTTTCAGGTAAAAAACCAGCAGTGTGGTCATGAATCCATGGTCATTGAGGTGTTCTAAATTAGCCTTGGGTAAGACAAGTAAAGTTTCTGTTTTTCTTGCAAACACTTATTCAGGGTGTCCATGGTCAGGGAAAAAGTCAGAGAGAAATCACTTTTTTCAAAGCCAAGGAATTGTCAGGGATTTTTGACATCAGTCAGGGAATTTTTCAATTTAAGCCAAAATCAGGAAATTTTGAAAAACAGGTTTATAAAATGCCAAACTACAATGAACACAAACATTCTTTCACCTGTTGCTTGTCCTTATGAACACAAAACTGAAGTAAAGTAACTAGGATAAGCAAACTTCATGTAGAAATTCAATATGTAGATCATAATAAGTTGATATTATTATTTTCAGCAACTGTAGATATTCATGGTGCTGTCCTGGACTGTGACCTTTGGACCAGGAGGGGCATTAATTTCTGTTATTGTACAAGTCATAATTTCATAGGTAAGTGCTCCTCAAGTTATATGACCCAAGATTTACTCTTTCCCTAAACCCTCCTCTGGAAACCACCATAACATTTTTTCAGAGTAGAATAAAATTTAGTGATTGACATGCATAAAATTTGCTTTCCAAATGTTTGACATGCAAAAGTATTCAAACTGTGTTCACAAATTAATTTTATTTCCAAAAACATTCTTGAATTAGGCTCCATCCTGAAAATTAGATGGAATGTTTCTCACAACAGAAGTCCTGTGCTGAAATAATTGATTTTTATCGTACCTGCTTATAGCAGGGTGCGATATAGGAGTCCAAATTTCCGTCTGTCTGTCTGTCTGTCCGTCCATCCGTCCGTTCGTTCGTCCGTCCGTCCGTCAACATTTACGTTGAAGTTTGGTTTTCTCTACATTAGTGAGAGCTAGGAACGTGAAACCTTGCAGAGTAATTGTCCTTGACATACCCTTCAAGCACGCACCTTGACCCGGTGCCCTTGACCTATATTTTACGGTCCATTGACTTTGTTCATTTTTATGTCGAAGTTTGGTTTTCTCTGCATCAGTGATACCTGCGAGTGTGAAACCTTGCAAAGTAATTGTCCTTGACAATGACATACCCTTTGACATACCCTTCAAGCATGCACCTTGACCCGGTGCCCTTGACCTATATTTCAAGGTCCACTGACTTTGTTCATTTTTATGTCGAAGTTTGATTTTCTCTGCATCAGTGATAGCTGCAAGTGTGAAACCTTGCATAGTAATTGTCCTTGACATACCCTTCAAGCATGCACCTTGACCCGCTGACCTTGACCTATATTTCATGGTCCACTGACTTGTTAATTTTTATGTCAAACTTTGGTTTTCTCTGCACCTGTGATAGCTGCGAGTGTGAAACCTTACATAGTAATTGTCCTTGACATACCCGTTAAGCATGCACCTTGACCCGCTGACCTTGACCTATATTTCATGGTCCATTGACTTGTTAATTTTTATGTCAAACTTTGGTTTTCTCTGCACCTGTGATAGCTGTGAGTGTGAAATCTTGCATAGTAAATGTCCTTGACATACCCTTTCAGAACATACCTTGACCTGGTCCCCTCGACCTATATTTCAGGTTTTTAGTTATTTTGCCCAGTGCAGGTGCGATATCGACCTCCCACCAGTGCATGTAAAATGCAAGGTTAACACTGCTATTCAGTACTATAATGTTATGATTTTGTTATGATTTTGTCAACTGATTTTCAAAATTTGTGTTGAACTTTTTAGGGATCGAGGAATGCAATGGGAAAACAATATCAGATACATTTTTGAACTAGGTGAATAGCTAAAAAGGTAGGTTTTAAGAATGCTTGGTTGAAGTACAGTATGGTTATTCATGAAGATTTGGTCATGAAGATATTTATACTTCTTTCCTCATAGTCTGCTTCCCCTGATCCAAGAACAGATCTCAGTAAAATATACTGGTAAAGCCCTGTATATCGGTGATGCAACCAAATTTCTTAAGCACAGATTGATGCAACATTCCATCATGACAAAATGGAGTGTAGTGTTTGGAAGCCAGATTGATTTGAGTGCAACTTACCGTGAGGCATATACCTACAGAGAGACAATGACCTCTTTGCTGTAGGTTGAATCCCAATGGATCATTTAGCTTCCAATCACTGGACTGCGTGTCATGTGTCGTGAAATGCTGCATCAGTCTGCACTGTAAGAATCACAGGTATACAGGATGGTAATAACTGCCTCAGATTGATTTGTATATATCTGACCATCCTAATAACACAGCAATTGTCTGCGAATGTAAAACATTAAGTCAAGCAAATATGCATCTAATAAATGTGTACTTATACATCTATGAATTAAAACTTAATCATAAGTATAAAGTTTTGGAATATCCATCTTAATTGCTTAAATATGAAATCTTTTACAGAATTAATTATTATGAATATAGATTGAATTTATAGGCACTTTACTCTTATAGAAGTTGATGCATTTTCCTTGATAAGGTTTCATGTAATTTATTAGAGTTGTTTTAATCTGTTTTATTCTGTTTCAGATTTATTTATGGTTTGATCTTTTAAGTGGGAATACAGTATTGACCAGTGTCAAATGCATCATTGGCCATGGAAACTGGAACATTGTTAACACATTACCAGAGAAATTTATGCCCAGTCAGCATAAACATTATTGACTGATTCAGATTCAATTCTGAGACTCCCCATCTTGCCAGCAAGTTCATTCATTCAGGATTCTGTCTTCTCAAAGTGCAATTACTACAGTTGAATAATCAAACTACTTTACTGTTTTTCAAATATTCTTAGTAAAAGTTAGCAAATACCATCTTCTTTTTCATGTGAAAGTTGTCTGTTTTAGCTTAAGAAAATGCACTTTATTTATTAAATTGACAGACCTGTGAAGGTGTCACTTAAATATTAAAATTTAACTTCAAGAATCTTAGTTAGAAAAGTCAGACATTAGAACTGAAAAATGCTTGGCAACATTTTCCATATAGGAGTTCTGTTAAATAAAATATTTCAGAAATGTAATAGACTATTAAATGAGCCATGACACCAGAAAATTGGTCTTCAGGGTTTCCGACCAGGTCTTTCACAAACCGGTCTGTTGAGTCACAGGAAAAGGAAAGAAGCTAGAAAGTTTAAGTAGAAAAGGGATTGTACTATATGTGTAGCGAAAACAAGGGCGCTAATCAGATGTACAGTTACTACTCAGCTGATCTGCGGCTTTGTTTTCACATTTGCAAAAATCCTGTTTTTCTCATGTGGCTCAAATTATAAATGTTACATTTTAAAAGAATAAATTCTACACACCCATATACTTGCTGTGTTTATATACAGTTTGTACATGTGACTCTGTGCCAGATATTTAACCCAAAATCATTTCCATTATGTTGACATACATGTACTTGTACATGTAGCTTAGCTCGATAGAAAGGTTGTAGTTCAAATCCTGCTTCTAAGACATAAGTACTAGGATGTGTTGTTGAATAACGCTTTTGTAACCATCAAGTATCCAAAAAATGTGGCCTGTCTTGTAATAATGAAAAATGGTTGACTGTACTGTTCAGCCTGAATGCAAACAAAACTGAAACATGGCTTCTGTGAACACTGATGACGAATTTAAAATGGGAAGTAAAATAAATGGGAGGCCTGGTGGCGTATAGGCTCAATTTACAACTTTTTAAGAGATCTATAAGTGTCTTGGAACAGAAAAGCTATAGAATTGCAGACTGGTTATTTAATAATACATTTATTGATGCCTTGTTGAAAACTTCTGGTGCATATGATGCATATCCGTAATCTGGTCATGTAAACCAGTTTGAAAGTCCATTTTGCATACAGTTCAGTGATGAGAGCCATACGTTTTTGTAAGTAAAGGTATCTAAGTTATGTTTACAAAAGGAAATTTGATGCACAGATATGACCATTGACCAAAGTTGTTCATTTGGTTAAGCAACAAAACAAACGGCAAACTAATGTACACACAAAAATCATGAATTCAAGCGTGCGGTATCCTGATAGATTGGTTGGTTGCCCATTAGGTGTGCCTATTTCATATTAGATGTATACCTCCTGTGAGAGAGGGATAAAAACAATCGGATTTCAACAGGCATCTTATCATTATTGACACACAAGTGACATAGCTATTTATAGAAAACATTCAGACACTTATTAAAGACACGTTAGCTTTTCATCCCGCGACAAATTGAAAATACATCAAAGTTCATTAGAACAGTTCCACTTGGTTATAATTCCTTCAAGCACCACGCTAACACGCCCATGCAATATATACCCCCTTAAACCCTACTCTTTTATATAGCAAAAGTGAAGTTTTCAGTGGTATACATATATTGTGGGTACTATTCGGAACCGCATTGAGTCATTTTGAGCTGTAAATTTTCAAGTTTTCTATCTCTAAAATTTTCTGTATATTGAATGGGTAAGTTTTCGTAAAGATTTGACAAAGACTGATTTAGTCTATATAGGAATTGATATTGGCGATCTATTTTAACGGTTACAATTTTCAAATGCACGAGCTCGTGCATCTTTAAACACAAATATCAATTGACTGCATATATCCACTGTTACAAATTAGCCTAGAAGTACACCCTGTCTCTGCTGGCATGCAAGCTCTATTTATTCATTATGTAGGAAATCAATTTGATATCATTAAGGCCGTTGATGGAATGACATGAAATGGAAGCGCATTGGTTTTACATTTTTACACTTTTGTGAGAGTGTTTGTAGTATGTTTGTTGCAAAGAGCGAGCTCTTATTTTCGCTGAAAAATGTTTTTTTTTTTTTACTTACAATAAGATATTGAAATGCCGATGATTTCTTCGAACTTCTGAGGTTTAAAGGCTGGCACTGTCTCGTACATACATGCTGTGACTTGAGAAGTGAAGATTAAATACAACACCTAACTACAAAAATGTATTAAGGGATATCTACGACGCTCAGTTTTATTCGATTTCTTGCAGTCATTTCTTACACACGTACGACAGTCATATGTAAGACTCGCGAACTAGGTCATTCCCACAAACCTAGACTGGGCCTATCCCACAAACTAGGCTGAAAAATATCTTGATTTCCCACAAACTGGGCCAATTTTCTTTCTGCTGGTGAATTAGATTGACATTGATATGCGCATTTTTGACGTCATCTTAATTTTTGTGACATCAACTATCCCAGCAAGCATTAAAATCATGATATTTGACGGCGTAACGTCTTTTCAGCACGTTACAAGGATAAAAATATATGTAAACAGGTACAAGTAGGCAAAGATGAGGAAAAGGCGCAGTCAGAAAACGATTCCCACTCCAAAAACCGAGGTGAGAAAAAACCAAACTAACAATCAGGTACTTTTACCATGAAACATATCGTAAGCCGAATGAGCAGCTATTTTCCCTATAGGTGGCCACTCAGTTACCTTAACTTAACTAAAAATATGAAAACATACATAAGGCGCCAACAGCAAAAAAAAAAATTTAAACACCAAGACATAAAACAAAAGAACCACCACAGAAGTATCGACTTGGAACGATCAGTAACACAAAGTAACTGGCGGGCTTAAACCGGTTTTACAGGTACCTAACCTCACCCTCAGCTTCTGCAGTGGTTCATAACATTTAGTTAGTTCTTCGGTCCTCGTGGTGAATCTCTAACTAGTCAATGAATCATCAAGAACAAATAAATAAATCATGATAAACCCCCTGATGAATCAAAAACCAGGACTCACAGATTGAGTAAACTGCCCGACGATGGAGATCCCTGGGCGCCGAATAAACTACTAACTCCGGAGCAAAAGAAAAACACCAGTTGGACCCTAGACTGATATTCAGTCTCTAATTCTGTATATAATTCTATCTTCACAATACCTTACAGCATCTTTGCATGCCTCTCTGATAGCTTCAGAATTAGAGACTGATAGAGTCTGCAGTCCACCCTCCGTATAATGGTGGGTTATTTTTAGCTTATCAGCTGGGGCCAATTACCAGTTGAAGCATTGAAATACCAGAACTAATCCATTAAGTAGGGTTCATTTTGATAGCCATCATCTGACCAGTTCAAGATTGTACTGAAGATAAAGTAGTTTATGGAATGGTTGTTTTTAAAAGAGAAATTTGATTGTTTCTTTCTCAAGTCTTCACTGATTTCATTTTGTAAGCTTTGGTCTAAAAGTTAAGTAACAGGAACATGTGCCCTAAAACTGCTTATTAACCATAGCAAAATGGCATATGTTGGTTTGCTTGAATGTTTGCTCGATTTGTTGTTTTACATCCAAGTCATCATAGTATCAGCTGTGGTCATGTCGAGATGTTTCCTATATTTTATTTTGGATGTCATGACATGCGAAATGCTTGCTTGCTTGTTTTTTGTTTTGCAGTTTAACGTCCCAGTAAACACATTTCACTTGTGTAGGGACGGAGCATCAGTTTCCTCGGTATTAACCCAAACAATGGGGTTTAATGTGCCTTTGCTCAAGAACACAATATAAAACCACCAGTGGGAATCGAACCAGGACCTCGCCATTCGGAGTCTGATGCGCTACCATAAAAATTATGTTAGCTAAGTAATTTATTGTTTAATATCTTGAATTAAAGATATTATTATTATTATTATTATTAATATTACGCCACTGCTTGAATAATCTCTTTCCCCGGACAGGCTCAGACTTATCAAGTGCTTAACCAGGAATCTGGTGGTCGGTCCGTGGGTTGGAGACACAAAGAGCGCATCTATTTCTCACTGTTCCAATAAGCAGGGACCTGCATATGTTAGACTTTTTTATAAGTCGGCAAGTCTGTAGAATTAAAATTTCTTCAGTTCATTCAAAAATAAACTGCATTCTAACCCTTCCTATTTCACAAAATTAATACTGTTTTGCATTTGAGCCACTTCAGATTATTTTTTGTTCTCATTTTCTATTATATGTTGGCAGAATGAAAACTTATATGAGTTTGATTCGGTGGAGTTTTCATATTAGTCTCTTTACAGTCTGTTTGCATTTTCATTTGTGTAAATGCTAGCAGTGTCTGTAAATTAAATGGTCAGTATCACCTCTTAGAATCAGCAGGAAGTTTTATTGCTCTTAGATTATTCAAATAAACATTTAACACCATTACTGTCAGATCAGATAAATCATTCTACATGGGAGTTCTTGGGCCTCTCTGCAGACTCTACAAGTCTCCTACTTCAGTCTAAAGGAGAGAAAATTTCATTAGAATTAGCAAAATAATAGTAGTATATGTTAAAATATATTAAAATAAAATAAGTAGGAGACTTGTACAAGTCTAGTTGGACCCCGTTGGGCCAAGCAACAGACAAGAAGCTCCGGCCCCAACCAACTAAAATGAATATCTTTAAGTCGGGACCATCATAGAGTCTGACGCCCGACCCACCGGCGTGCAATTAAAGAAGGCAGCATAGTTATCAACCATGATTGGGTTAAAAACTAAGCATGTAGACTGTCGCATAACATTCAAGTAATAACCTATACGTCTGTAACGTGTTATGATTTTTCTGAACTGAAAAGAAAAATCATTTATTCCTTTAAGTTTCTTAAATTTGTAAACCAAGTCACCATAAAATTCAGGTTCCGAAAGGCCCTCACTTAAAAGCGTCTTTAACCCAACATTATATTTGGAAATCAATTCATAGTGTCTACGATAAAATTTAGAAAAGGTTTTTCGAAGTTTATGATACCGATAGCCCTGTTGGAGAAGTTTTACCGTTAAACATTTATTTTGAGCGTTGAAGTCTGTAACATGATTGCAGACTCTAGCAAACCTAATAAGTTGCGAAATGTATACACCATAAGAAGCACGACGAGGAACGTCACCATCCAAAAAAGGAAAATTTACTATATCAAAATCAAAGTCATCGCGCTTATCATAAATTTTAGAAGAAACAAATCCATTTGCAACAGAAAGATGTAGATCTAAAAAAGGGGCGTCGGTATCTGAGATATTAGCTTTGTTCAACTGAAGTTCAGGTGGATAAATTTGATTGACCATACCTTCAAAATAAGGGTTGCCAATGTTCAAAAGGTCATCGAGGTACCTAGATGTGGAATTAAAAGCCTCGATAACATCAGCTTGATTATTGATTATCATGGTTAAGAGAATCCATGAAATCTCTTTCATAGCAGTATAAAATAAATCAGCTACGAGAGGTGCGCAATTTGTACTCATCGGAAATCCATCAATTTGTCTGTATAACTTGGTCCCAAATCTAATATAAATATTATCAAGGAGATAGGATAAGGCGTCGCACACATTCTGACATGACCAAAGTGTATACCGATTTTGGTCAGAGGAAGTGAAAAAAGCCTTTCTGTCATTACATGCCAAATAAAGTGAACCATAGTTAAGTTAAGGTAACTGAGTGGCCACCTATTGGGAAAATAGCTGCTCATTCGGCTTACGATATGTTTCATGGTATAAGTACCTGATTGTTAGTTTGGTTTTTCCCACCTCGGTTTTTGGAGTGGGAATCTTTTTCTGATTGCGCCTTTTCCTGATCTTTGCCTACTTGTACCTTTTTAATGCCCTTTTGAAGGTCCACTCTATCAAATCCAGAAGTTTTTCTTTAATTAGATTATATGGTAATGTTGTATACAGAGTAGAAAAATAATATGTGGACAAGCTTGTCGCACGGAACCCTCTACACTTCAATTTACTGTGCACCTTACCAGAATTTTTATTGACCAAAACCAATGTTTATTTGAAGTTTCATACACTGTCTCACAGTATCTTATAACATGAGATTTGATAGCAGTAAGACAGGAAGTTAATAATTTAGAAAGTTCAGTGGTAGTACAAGAGCTAGAATTTGCAATAAATCTAGCTTTGTATGGTCTTTTGTGAAGCTTAGGTAACCATAGTAAATATCCTTTACACAGTCAAACATTTGGCGGGGTTTCTACAGCGCAATGGTGGAAAACTAACGATATCGCAGTGTTGAGAGGCATGAACTCAGTTTATTTCGTTTTAGAAGAATGAAAATTGACAAGCTCTACTGTAGTGCGACAATTGTTGAGTAATAAATCACTGTTTGTTGATCTTTTGTAAGAATGTTTCATCTAGTTTCCCCGTAAAAAGATTTGCCTAAATGTATTAGATTGGCGCAGTTTGTGGAAATCGGCTCTCAACTTAGCCCACTTTGTGGAATTTGAACAGTGTTTGAGTCCTACTCGTATTCGCTTAAATTTAGCGCCCAATGTTACAGTCGTGTAATAGCTGCCCATTAGAACAAGGACGTTTAAATCAGATACCATAAGGAATTTACTAATCGAATTTTAATGACAGTCACTTTATCAGAAATATTCTCGGGCAAAGTATACAATTCTTAAATATTGTCACTAAAAGCATTATCGCTATTTATTTTTGCGAATTTTCAGCTCCACAGTTGTGTTAGCTTACCTCTGAGACAAAAGTAGAGGCGTCAATAGTTCTAAGAAAAATCCAATCTTTAATTGATTGAATGACCATGCGCATACACTTTTCCTTAAATTAGTTTATACGTTCCGTATTTTGTTTATGTAAAATGTGATGCACTGAAATATATTATTTACACTGATATATGGAGGGGATAGTGCAAGAACGTGTTTAAGTCCATTTTAAGTTTCAAGAAGATCTCGAAAAACATACGATTTTTACAAATGTTTGACAACTATGTGAACAAAATACCAAATTATAGAGTAAAATTATACTAAATTGTCATGAAATTTCGTTGAAAGATACGGGAGAAAATTAAGAAATTCAAATATTTATCAAATGTATTAATGCAAAAATGTGTCTAAGTCTAAACCCCCCATTTTTCCCATACCAGTTTTGAATGGAATTTTGTTAAAATACATCATTTTACAGTGATTAATTCGCTCATTTGCCTACTGTGGATGTGTTGAGCTCCTAAACCCATATAAGAACAAATTATTTTTACTCCAGCAGATGGTAACATTTACCTGGATTAAGTACATTTATGTTCTTGAGTAAAACATGTATGGACTTAGGCATGTTCTTGCACTGAAAATGGACTTAGCACCCTCTGAAAAAGTTTAAAATACAAATTTCGTGGGAACAAAACATAAAAGGTACTACAAACTATATGTCAGACTGCAGCTTTTTGTATTTAGAATGCAGGGTACTAAAAACTTTTTCCCACAAAAGTGGACTTAGACATGTTCTTGCACTAACCCCTTCATATGTCATATGACGTTTCGTAATTTTAGAACTTAACGTTTCACTTTCGTTGGAATAAAGAGGTTGCTGTTTCGCCATGAATGTTTTAGTGCGTAAACGGTGTGTCAGAAAGATTTACTTTTTTTTTTTTAGTTTTATGTCCCTTTCAAGATTATTTCAGCTCATATGAGACGGGCCAATCAGTAGGTGGGGCGGAAACGGGAGAACCCCGAGAAAAACACCTGACACCCCCGCAAGCAGAACATGGCTTTTTTCACGTGTGGCCAGAGCGGGGCTCGAACCCACACCAGTCACAGTGGTGAGATAATTGAGTGATTAAGTAACAGCGCTCTTAACCGCTCGGCCACGGGGGCCGCAAAGATTTCTTTTGACCTTAATGTGACATAGCCGTGATAGCGTATTACCTCGAAATTTAATAAGTGGGAATGTAAAAGATGATAAGCACAAAAAAGTGCACATTTATATGTCCATACTATTTAGTGTAAATAAACCCGATGATTGTCACATATTAGCCGTTTGAAATCAATGAAAATCATTATAAATAAATAAAATGCATATTTCATGGTGCGATTTTCTGTGCTGTTTGAACCTTATATACGATTTCTAATTGTGCCTATTCCTGATCAATACCTACTTGTACATTTTTACCTGTTTGTTCTATAGCCGTAGAACCATGCGTCTTTGAATAGACTGTTCACATTTATTCATTCTCGGTGACCATGTCCTTTACAGTGTTAAGAAATGCAATATCAGTACAAAATGTAGTGTTTATGTCATTATTTTCAGTGTTTAGAAAAGCACTATATATATATATATATGATAATTATGCAAGATGTATTGTCGATTAAAAAAAATCAATGAGATAGTAACGTATAAAATTAACCACTAGGCGAAATGTTTAGTTGTCGAATAAAACAACAACACACATTCAAATGAATTTCCTTAAAATCTGAGCGTCTCTGAGGCTTTCTGTTTACTGCTAAATTGGCACCAGAAACTTCTGTTTTCTCAGACGAATAACTTTTTTCTGAAGGTAAACAATGTTCGTTTTCTGCAGGAAAAAATGCATGTTAAACCGGTAATCAGCCAATTAGTTGCTCAATGGGAAATACAAACTTTTAAGTTTATTTCTCTAATAAAAATGCCAGATATAATTCTTTATATTTAATACAGACTGAAATATTTTGATCGAACGTTTTCAAGTGGATAGTCAAACCAGTCTTATACAGGAAATGAATCATATTTCCGATAGCGTAATGGTTAGAGCGTCCGCTTCGGGAGCGGGAGGTCGTGGGTTCGATCCCGGGCCGGGTCATACCAAAGACTTTAAAACTGGTACCAGTGGCTACCTTGCTTGGCGCTCAGCATTATAAGGCAAGCACTGGCTTCTCTTCTCCCAAAACAAAAATATAGCATCACTAACATCGCATGTCTAATATGAAAAAGTCCGAATAATAACAAAAAAGGTCCGAAAATAATCAATGTCTGTATTCACTAGAGGACCGTATGGAAGACTGGCCGTTGTGCTACATACGTTATCCTCTATAAATATAGAGATTATTATTATTAGCTCACCTGAGCCGAAGGCTCTCAGGTGAGGTTATAGGATAGGGAGGCACCCGGCGTCCGTCCGTCGGCGTCGTCGTCCGTCGTCCGTCGTCCACCATTTTCAAAGATCTGATCTTCTTCTCTGAAACCGCTTGGCCAATCAAAGCCAAATTTTATGTGAAGCATCAATAGGAAGGGGGAACCAATGTGTATATAAGAAATCCAGGTCACATGACCAAGATGGCCGCCATGCCCATATATGGTAAAAACCCTTCAAAAATCTTCTTCTCCAGAACCAGTGGACCGATTTCAACGAAACTTGGCATGAAGCATTGATGGCTCAAGCACTACAATGTGTATATAAATCATGACCCTGTGATGACCTTGACCTATTTTACGGCAAGGTCAACATAGGTTGCCAATGCATTTGAATGGGGAAAAATTTTTAAGTGTCATTTAAAGTGAAAATCTTGCAGGAAATGGGCAGTAGGACTGAATATTGATGATTCTGAAAAAAAATTGACCCCAGGGGCTCATCTGCCCCCACCCCGGGGCAATATACCTGTACATTACCATAATATTCAAACATCATCTCCTCTGAATTGGCTTGGCCAATCAAAGCCAAATTTTATGTGAAGCATCAAGAGGAAGGGGGAACCAATGTGTAAATAAGAAATCCAGGTCACATGACCAAGATGGCCGCCATGCCCATATATGGTAAAAACCCTTCAAAAATCTTCTTCTCCAGAACCAATGGACGGATTTCATCAAAACTTGGCATGAAGCATTGATGGCTCAAGCACTACAATATGTATATAAATCGTGACCCTGAGATGACCTTGACCTTCTTTACAGCAAGGTCAACATAGGTCACTAATGCATTTGAATGGGGAAAAATTTTAAAATGTCATTTAAAGTGAAAATCTTGCAGGAAATGGGCAGTGGGACTGAATATTGATGATTCTGAAAAATTTTGACCCCAGGGGCTCATCTGCCCCCACCCAGGGCAATATACCTGTACATTACCATAATATTCAAACATCATCTCCTCTGAATTTGCTTGGCCAATCAAAGCCAAATTTTATGTGAAGCATCAAGAGGAAGGGGGAATCAATGTGTAAATAAGAAATCCAGGTCACATGACCAAGATGGCCGCCATGCCTATATATGGTAAAAACCCTTCAAAAATCTTCTTCTTCAGAACCAATGGACGGATTTCATCAAAACTTGGCATGAAGCATTGATGGCTCAAGCACTACAATATGTATATAAATCGTGACCCTGAGATGACCTTGACCTTCTTTACCTCAAGGTCAACATAGGTCACCAATGCATTTGAATAGGGAAAAATTTTAAAATGTCATTTAAAGTGAAAGTCTTGCAGGAAATGGGCAGTGGGACTGAATATTGATGATTCTGAAAAATTTTGACCCCAGGGGCTCATCTGCCCCCACCCCGGGGCAATATACCTGTACATTACCATCATATTCAAACATCATCTTCTCTGAAACGCTTGGCCAATCAAAGCCAAATTTTATGTGAAGCATCAATAGGAAGGGGGAACCAATATGTATATAAGAAATCCAGGTCACATGACTTAAATGGCCGCCATGCCCATATGTGGTAAAAACCCTTCAAAAATCTTCTTCTCCAGAACCGGTAGACCAATTTCAACGATACTTGGCATGAAGCATCTATGGCTCAAGCACTACAATGTGTATATAAATCATGACCCTGTGATGACCTTGACCTTTTTTACGGCAAGGTCAACATAGGTCACCAATGCATTTGAACTGGGAGAACTTTAAAATGTCATATAAAGTGAAAGTCTTACAGGAAATGGGCAGAAGGACTGAATATTAATGATTCTGAAAAAAAATGGATCCCTGGGGCTCATATTCCCCCACCCTGGGGCATTATACATATAAATTCTTCTCCTCTGAAACCACTTAGCCAATTTAAGCCAAATTTTATCTGAAGCATCTATAGGATGGGGGAACCAATGTGTTTATTAATAATCTAGGTTTCATTACCAAGATGGCGGCAATGCCCATATAAATCTTTAGAAGGCCTCATGGAAGATTAGCTGTTGCTAAATGTGTTACCTTCTCAAAATAAAGACGATTAATATTATTATTATTATTTTAAATCTTTTTCTCTGAACCATTTTACAAATTTCCATGAACTTTGGAGTGAAGCATCGATGGCTAAAGTACTACAATGTATATCTAAATCATGACCTGTGACAACCTTGACCCAGTTTATGGCAAGGTCAACATGGGTTGCCCATGAATTTGAATGGGAAAAACTGTTAAAATGTCATTTGAAGGGAAAAGCCAGCAGGAAATTGGCAAATGGACAGAATATTGATTATTCTGAAAAAAGAAAATCGCTCTAGGGCTTCATCTGCCCTTACACTGGGGTTAAATACCATTATATTAAAACATATGTTTATTGGTACACGTATATGCAGCAGATCTCAGGTGAGCGTTTACAGGACCATTGGTCCTCTGGTTATTATTATTATTATTATTATTATTATTATTATTATTATTATTCAACAGACGGTTGGTTGTAATAACGCTTTACGGCAATTTTGTAAGATTGTTTCACGACAACCACAGTTTGTTGGACTTCGTATGAAGAAATTTAGAAATCCACAGCTGGTTATAGTCAGGAATAAAATAGCAAAAAATGTCGTTGACCTTGAGGTAAAGAACTCTCATTTTATACCCTTAGGGGTTGCTTTGTCATGATCACCCGTTTTGTAACTGTCAACACGTAACTTTATTTGGTAAATTATTATGATACATGCATAACGTATGATACATCAATATGTCGGTTGCTCCTAATGGCGAATGCAAATTTCGACTGTCTAATATTAGAAAGTACTGTATAACTTTAAATTAATAAGACGTCTGAACATGGTGATGCTCTGTCATGGACAAAAAAACTGAACGGAAATTCCTATATTAACCTTTAACCCTTATAGAGAATATCGCTGACTAAATATCGCTGACAAAAACAAACAACTTGACTCCAGTAAAATGAACATTCTTGTTTGCAATATTGTTAAGAAATGTCGTATTTGTTTACTAAAAAATTAACAAATCGATACAACTTTCGAGAAAGTCTAAAGTCTAATATTTTTCTTTTCTTAAATTTTGTCATAATAGGATCATTCAAGACCGCTATGTATTTAGCGACATTTTTGCTGAAAAGAGTAATAAGCTTTGATAATTGAATATAACTTTTTTAGTTCCTTTGACATGGCAAAAATAGTGCCCTCTTCCTATCAAAAACATTGCCCATGATTGAATTACTGAAGAAGGCTTTGACAATATGCTGACAGTGGACGTATTGTGTAATTGATGGCTAAGCCTGATAATTAGTTTAACTGGTATTATTTGTTTTGTATTTGGCACTTTGCTTAATTGTCCTATCCTTACAACTGATTGAAGAAGACAGACCATCTATAAATTGGGTGTTATGTGATAATGGAATACACAAGTACAAAAAAAGCAATACGTGCTTGAACATAGGGGTTCTGTATCGGGGGTTCAATTTCAAGGTTGAAATTTAGGTGTTACTTACATGTATTAGTATTATATATTTTTGTTGACAGGACTAAGTCTTTCACATTTCTGTCTTCATGACTATATATTTCAACTGCAGTAATAGCAGAAATAAGATTTTATTGGTCTGAAGCCTAGTCAGAAAACAACATTTAAAGGTAAATCCCATTTATATACCCCAGTTCTGTCCTTAAGAAATAACCATATTGCATTGCATAATTGGTCTCTTACATGAAAACAAAATCGTCCGGGGATTTTCATTTTTAATCAGTAAAAAAAAAAAAAAAAAAAAAAAAAAAAAAAAAAAAAAAAAAAAAAAAAAAAAAAACATTTTGTTTTTATTTCACGAAGCCAGCAATGTTTTCAAACCATAACCGAATAAGTTTAAAGATACTTTGCAGGCAGGCTGTAAGTGACCAATTGCAAAGGGAAAGTCAACTTATTGGCATCAGCACAAGCTGACGGAAATGTTACTTCATTGTTCAAAAAGGCACAATTTTCATCATTCGCCTTTAATTTGCTATTTTAATTTCTATAAAATCAAATGATTGATTCAATGTAGCTGAAATCAAATGATTGATTTTATAATAGTTCCCTTTCTCCCTTTGCAAGCAGGCTCCCATATGAAATGTATTTTTGATTTTCGATTGGCTAAGTGGTTTTAGATGAGAAGATGCTCAGATTACAGATGGCCATATACATGTAGTTGTCCCTGGAGAGGATCAGCCAGCCCCTTTGGGCCGAATTATTTCCTCAAACATAAATAGTATGTCCATTTTCCTATTCCCAACAAGTTGTCCCCCATTTTATGCCATTTTACCAGTTTCCCCCATTCAAATACGTAGGCGACCTAATTTGACCTTGCTGTAGAATAAGTCAAGGTCATCCTAGGGTCATGTTTATATGTTAAATGATGTTGAATAGACGACTAGACGACAACTGATTGTTTAACTGCAAAACAGCCTACTTTCTCTAAAAGCTTTCTCTAATTCAGACAAATAACTTCCCAATAGTCGAAGGAAATACAATCCTGTGTGTGAAGCACAAGAACTAATCGGATTTTAATATCAGTCACTTTATCAGCTGTTGCTCTCTGCAAGGTTCCTGAGGCAAAGTGAAACACATCTTATTAATATTGCTACACATCAGAGATATAGCATTTTATGGCGAATTTTCTGACGACTCTCATTATAGTTTAAAAGGGTACAAGTAGGCAGGAAAAGGCGCAATCAGAAAAAGATTCCCACTCTAAAAACCGAGGTGGGAAAAACAAACAAACTAACAATCAGGCACTTGTACCATGAAAACATTTCGTAAGCCGAATGAGCATCTATTTTCCCAATAGGTGGCCTCTCAGTTACCTTAACTTAACTAAAAATATGAAAACATACATAAGGCACCAACAGCACAAAAATTTTATACACCAAGACATAAAACAAAAAAGAACCACCACAGAAAAAAGTACAAGTAGGCAAAGATCAGGAAAAGGCGCAATCAGAAAAAGACTCCCACTCCAAAAACCAAGGTGGGAAGAAACCAAACCAACAACCAGGTACTTATACCATGAAAACATTACGTAAGCCGAATGAGCAGCTATTTTCCCAATTGGTGGCCACTCAGTTACCTTAACTAAAACATGCAAACACACATAAGGCGCCAACAGCACAAAAATATAGACATAAAACAAAAAGAACCACCACAGAAGTATCGACTTGGAACGATCAGCAACACAAAGTTACTGGCGGGCTTAAATCGATTTTACATGGCCATAACCTCACCCTCAGCTTAACAGCTTAAGTTTAGAGACATTGTATGTGTATCTACTAGAACAATAGACATGTTTGTAACAGCGCATACAAAAATTCAATACAGTGTATATATTTTAAATATTTTGAAACTACATTCGCACAACTTTTTGATAATTTTTAAATGTTCAATGAAAAGACCCGTTACCAAATGAGTTTACATTTAACCACTAAACATCAAGTTGTATTTGGACGAACCTACTTCTGTTTGGAGTAAACAGGTCATTGCACAAGCTTGTGGAAACATATCCCGATTGGAATTGCTCTGCAGATGTATTAGACATGCAATACCTGTTTAAACCAATTTTATATCATTTAGCTTGTCTATGGAATGACAAATCAACGACATGAAAATGCACAAGTAGGTTACGCATTCAGCAAGAAATCCCCACTCAATAAACCTATGGTTGGGAAAAAAAAACTAAAAGGACACTTAGGTACTTATACCAAGAAATCATATCGTAAGCCGAGTGATCAGCTATTCTCCAATAGGCGGTCACTCAGTTACCCGAACTTAGCTAAAATAATAAAACGTACATAAGGCTCAAACAGCAAAATATTCGACTCCAAAACACAACCAATTAGAACCACAACAGAAGTATCGTCTTGGAACGATCAGTAATATAATGTCGCGATTGTGTGACATTTTTTCTGGGGGATGTTTGTTCTTTGGTTTTCACAAGGAACGGATTCTTTCTCATTGATATGTTTACAGCTCTTAAAGGATCTCAGTTTTAATTTTATTATCTTATTTTTACTTAAACGCATTCTGTCTTTACATCTAGCTATTGAAAGGTCGGTGCTTTCCTCAAATCTCTTTATTGTATTGACTGTCTCGTACATACACGATATGACAAGGGAAAGAAAAAGAAATAAACAATAAAATAATTATGTTATATTTCGACGACGCGCCTTGGTAATAGATTTCCTAAATGCAAAACTTCCAGCCTCTAACCATCTACTGTTACAGTACAGCCCGGCTTGTGTCGGACCTGTTTAGAACCCAAATAATTGGTTTTCTCACGCACAGCTCAAATGCGTTTTACTTGAAAGCAGCGTACACTATAGTCTAATGACTCTTTTCTGTTAGAACTAGGCATTTTTTTTCAGAATCCGCTAGGCATTTACTAATCGGATTTTAATGCCAGTCACTTTAGCACCTTTAACTCTCAGAAAGATTCTTGGGGCGAAGTAGAATACAATTCTTCAATATTGTCACTGACAGCAATGTGGCTATTTATAGCGATTTTTCAGGCTCTTTCCACAGATGTGTTAGCTTACTCCTGTGACAAAATTAGTGGGGAGATGTCAGAAGCTATTAGAATTGTTCAAATCAGTTTTTGCTCCATTGCACAAGCGTATACACTTTTCCTTAAAAATAATTTGAACGGCCAATGCTTTTGGTTTGGTAAGCTGGAATAAACTGTCTTTTCTCATAGCATTGTGATATGTCATATGCCGTTTCGCTGGAACAGAGAGGCTGATGTTTGATACGGATATATTAATGCGAAGTAACTTAAATTAAACATGAGAACAAGATCTTTTCTGTCCTTCATGTGTCAAATGCCAGTAATGTCTGGCTTAAAACTGATAAATAAATGGTAACTTAGTGTAACGATAAAGTAGTTACCGTTATTCAATTTATGATGCACATTACGATGTACTGTACAATTTTTTTTATATATTGAACATTGATTTCATTCGTCGTTAGGCGAACAAAACTATCTTTTGGGCGACATGTTTAAGTGTAAAACCGACAAATGGATTTCCTTAAAATCAGAGCGTCCCTTAGGATTTATATTTGAAGCTAGTTTGGCAAATGAAATGTGTGTAAATTCGATGAAATGCTTTCTTTGAAGCTAGACAATGTTTATTTTCTCTATGAAATATATCTGCATAATGCGAAACAGGTAATTAAGTAATGAGTTGACTTACGGAAAATACAAAAAAAAACAGAGATGCATATGGAGACAATAATGAGTGCAAGGCTTATCAATTAACCAATACGCTGTTAAAACACGAATTGTCAGGTATAAAAAATATTTGAAATTTCTGGAGGTTGTGTCAGGATAGCATTTTGTGGTTTGTTCTCTATGAACCGCGCGAAGCCTCGCTATTACACGTGCCACATATATTGGATTAATTGTGTAACAATTTTCCAAGTGGATTACAAAATATTCTCAGATCATCAACAGATATGAATCATGCACGTATTCCACAAAGTGGGCGTGTAGATCTCGGCTATGAGGCACATAATGACGCTTTACGTCAGTTCGGAAAGATTGTTTCACGACAACCACAGTTTGTTGGAATTCGCATGAAGAAGTTAAGAGATCCACAACTAGTTATAGTCAGGAATAAAATAACCAAAGAAGTCGTTGACCTTGAGGTGAGGAATTTTTATATATCTGTTTTCATTTTACGTATGTTAAGTCCCATTTTAAGATCATTCCGTCCCTTTAGTCAACAATGCTCATAATTAAACATCTGCATATGTAGAGGTGTACTAGTAAGTCGTTCGTAATACAATATAGCTGCATAAATATACTAGAGGACTTTGAAAACGCCTCACTGTACATCGGTTATATTTTGTTTAAAAACTTCCTTAAAGTTGGGCGGATGTTAAAAATAAACAAAGTATCATGAACGCCAACACGATAAACACTATTTATCAATAAAGATCCATTAAAAAATGTTCGCTCGTTTGTTTGTCATGTACAGCTGTTTTCACAGACGTCATCGAGACACAAGAAAACATTAAAACGGCTACAATAAACGGACTTTGTGGTGGTTCTTTTCGTTTTATGTCTTGGTGTTTGAAAATTTTTTTGTGCTGTTGGCGCCTTATGTATGTTTTCATATTTTTAGTTAAGTTAAGGTAACTGAGTGGCCACCTATTGGGAAAATAGCTGCTCATTCGGCTTACGATATGTTTCATGGTATAAGTACCTGATTGTTGGTTTGGTTTTTTCCCGCCTCGGTTTTTGGAGTGGGAATCTTTTTCTGATTGCGCCTTTTCCTGATCTTTGCCTACTTGTACCTTTTTGTAAAAACAAACCGTCTCTAGTGATAGCTAACGATCTTACAAACAAGAAAAAGCAAAATCAAAATGGGGTATTTCTTTCAATGTCGTTTGAGGCGCTTACGTTATTTGATGACGTCAAGCGTATGTGTTCAAAATACCTCTAGCCATTCAATTACAGCGTCGAAAGTAATTGTAATTTTTACGCAAGTCTTTGCCTATTCATCGTGCACAAAATCTTTTGAATTCGTTTCATTTTACACGCAAAAAATTAAGTTTTCTTAAAAAACGTAAAAATGGCGTAACTTCCGCTGTTTTAGTGCAAATGAAATCAAACCATCAGCATTTGCTTGGCTTTTGGTGTTTCTTTCCAGAAATCATGTTGTATCTGATTAATATTTGCCGTCCCCATACTTTGCTTTTGTTGAATTCTGAGTAAAGCTTGAATTCCTCGTGTATGACGTTAATAACTGGCGTTGACGCTTCGGTTTTTGTATCGAAGTTTAGCAGACTGGGTGTACTTTTTAGTTCAAAATATTTTTGCCGATATATCATGTATTCTGAGAGTAAGGAGCAATAAAACAAATGAAGCGTTTTCAAAGTCCTTGAGTATACACGGCGATTCCGTATATTAAACGAATACTGTTGGTTGTCATGTTTTACGGGAACTTGATCGAGTCTTGTGGGAGTTGTCGCTGCTATTGTTTCTATAAATTCGGCTTTCAGCATTTAGTCATCCCCATAATGTAGCACAATATAGCCTGGTTTATTTTAAATGTTTGAAAACGTAAGGGTTACCTGCTCTTTGTTATTCAAAGCTCAAATTGTCTTGTGAAGAAGCTCAATTTTAAATGATTATTCAAAGGCCCCAAAACATTTAACAAATGGCGTGTTTTATTATTTAAACGACACGCTGTGGGTTCCATTACAAACGGCTATGATATTTATTGCATCTTTTATTAATTTGAATACCGTATTTTATGATGATTAATTCGCTTCGATTTACAGGAAATTAATGTCTGAGTTTGATTTCACGATAGTCTTTGCACATTGTTGTTTTGCCACATCATGGAAACATCTCCCGGTAACACTTACACATATACTTATATAGTGAAAGTGAGTTTTGAGGAGGTAAAGTGAAAAAATCAATAATACCAATAATTAATATGTAATTCTAAAGTTATAAATAAAGGATCTTACACGAGTGGCCATTACATATGAATTTTATTGAACGAGCTTTCGGCGAGTTTGCGTTTGGTGAATTTCATATAAAATGACCACGAGTGTAAGATCGTTTTAACATATGACTTGTTTAAAGCAGGATTTTATCGCCCTCAGAGTGAACATATTTTCAATGAAAATTTACATTGTTGTAACAACCGTCGTCAATGACGTTACGTATTCCCGCAAAAGTGTTAATACACGTGTGGTCATATTATTTTTATTATTTGACGTTATCCACTGGAACACAGCGGCGTCATATGATAAATAGAAATCAATATCAAGAATCAATATTATTTACTTTCATTTAGTTTTGTAAGATAAGGTAAATAATTGCATGAATTATGGCCTAGCCCATAAACACGGAAATTGAAAGGATGAAACAGAAAATCAGGAGAAGAGTTCATAATGAGATCAAACAGAAAAAACATAACATGTCCGTGTAATGTATATAGCAAAACTGGGGTATACAGAGGTATGCCATTTTTTCTTATTTTTGATCCAAAACAGACTGTTGGTACTCGTTTTAACCACCTCGATTTGGCGTACGTGTACCAAGAATTAATGTTTTAAGCAAACCATATGGAAAGTATAAAACTCAACTGACAAAAAAAAATCAAAACTGAGATCCTTTAAGAGCAGTGAAGACATTAATGAGAAAGGGGATGGACAATACCGCGGTTTCGACTACTAAAGTCTCGTCAGTGAACCTTTAGATTTGTTATGTTAAACATTGGTAAGAAAATGAATCTTAAGCGATAATAAATTTCTGATTTCTCAGAATATCCTCGCTGATCTCAAAGGACCAAAAAGAAAATATAACTGTACTATGGATGATATACGGAGAGACTTTTTAGGGCCGCCACACGGCACAACACCAGCTGCAGTAATAGCAAATAAAAATCAAAACATGTTTCACATGTCAAAAATTCTCTGTTTAAAGCATGGGCAAGTTTTCGCAATGGCGGCTGAACAGCTTCAGTAGTTTTTTTTTTATCGACATACAATTTAACTTTTCTTTTACTCTACGACAGGCTAAATCAACTGCCATTTGCTCAACAGGCAGTCAAAACACAAGCGATAATTTATGATTATTATTATTATTTTTCGGACAGTTTGCGTACCATTTAAAATACCACAGGAAATAATGATCGTGTAATAAGGTACAAGTAGGCAACGATTAGGAAAAGGCGCAATCAGAAAAGGATTCCCACTCCAAAAACCGAGGCGGGAAAAAACAAACTAACAACAGGTACATATACCATGAGAACATATCGTAAGCCGAATGGGCAGCTATTTTCCAAATAGGTGGGCACTCAGTTACGGTAACCTAAGATTAACTGAAATATGATTATATACATAAGGCGACAACAGCACACAAAAAATAAAAACCAAGACATAAAACAATAAGAACCACCACAGTATATCGTCTTTACGTAAAATTCCGTGAGGAGATTCGGATCTATGTTTTGGTTGAAATATTGAAAAGTGTCAAAACAGTTCAACAGAAAACTACTCCAGCTGAAAAGATCATCTGTCGTCAAGGAAAGCCAAACTAAGTAGCACCGTGTTCTGTCCAATCCATTTCCAATAATGACAGGAACTAAAAGCCTGTGACCGAGGGGTAAGAACTAATCAGATTTTAATAGCAGTCACATCATTAGTGTTTGCTCTCAGAGTCTTCAAGGTTCCTGATTTAAAACAAAGCATATTTTATCATTATTGCCACTCAACAGCAATAAAGCTAATATAGCAACCCTTTAGACACATATGATTTTGCCTTAGCTTTTCGTCATTCGTCAATGATCCTTAGAAAAGTTCCAAAAAACAATTTCGCAATTACCTATTTAGTCCAAATAGAAAGAGATTTTAATAATTATATTATTTGAGCATTTTGAAAACATCAAATGCTTGGGCTTATGTATAATTAAATCACAATCTTGACTAAATTCTTGTATACACAGTTAGAAACAGGCGCGAAAATCTAGAATGAAGCACGCACAATGACACTAAACATAGTTCACATAAAGACTCGGATTGTTCATAATGTAAGAAATGAATTTGATATCATTCAGCTCGTCGATGAAACAGAACAACGGCGTGGGGGCGACGTGGAGACAAAGTCATAGATGCATATTAGAAACTACGTTTCTTGTCTTACGCAATGCGCTTATTTAAATGAGGATAAGGGTTATTTATTAAGATTTTATGAAATTCCATGAATAGGATAAAACAAGTTATAATACAAAGTGAAATAAATATTCTATAAAACAAACTATTCTAGAAACGGGTACAAGTAGGCAATGATCTGGAAATGGCACAATCAGACAGAAATTCCCACTCCATAAACTGTGGCGAACACATAACAAGAACTGGAAGTTACATATTTAGTTTCAAAAGCCACACAAAATAATGTATTTCCACAGTATTTTACTTAACATGTATCTTCTCAGTTTATCAATCACTGTAGTTACCGACGTTATTAACACTACGTAACGTCATTATACGTTATGTCTTTAGACATCAAGCTTTTTATAGTAAATCAATTGTTAATTAACTTAAATGTAATTTAGAATCAAACTATCCAAAGTTCATTGCTTATGAAGTGTTGAAACAAATGCAGAATGTTGGCATTTGAAATATCAGTGAAACATAAATCAACAAAACCAAAATATGCAATAATTCGCGAACATTTCGCGACATAAACCGAGGGTGGGAAAAAACTAAAATAACACTTAGTTACTTATACCAAGAAAACATATCGTAAGCCGAGTGAGCAGCTATTTTCCAACAGAGAATTCTTCAGATTTTTTAAACACATTAAAGTATCAGATAGAGGTCATTTCAGTGGTGAAGGGTTTATAGACACTAATCGTACATCTACAGTATAGTGAAACCACATCTTGTCTTTTGAAAGTATGACCTGTCGCTGATCTAATTAGATGAGTTGTCATTTCTTGCAGTCAATGTCTAAATGCGTATTTACATAAAAGCATCATACAAAGTAGTTTGAGAGCTGCCTTTAAAAGCGAGGAAGTTCAAATCAGAATCCATAAGGTATTTACTAATCGGATTTTAATGCCAGTCACTTTAACGCCTATTACACTCTAAACAGATGCTTGTGACAAAGTGGAATGCATTTCTTCAATATTGTCACCAGGAGCAATATGGTTATTTATAGCAAACTGCGAGGCTCTTACTACATGTACAGTTGTGTTAAAATTAATCTGCGACAAAATGTAGTGAGGCATAAACAGTTCTTCCGTAAATGATTCAGTGCTTATGAATATACATTATACACTATCCCTAAAACTGTAGTTAAAACTGTTCCTGTTTTCAGATATGCCATATGAAGGTTCGTAATTAATGATAGTAATGCCACTTTCGTTTAAATATAGAGGTTGATGTTTCGTCATGGATGGGTTGGTGCGTAGACAGTATGTTAGCAAAATTTTTTTGCCCTTAAAGGCTTACTTCTGAAGGAGCTTTTATCGGTACCACTGTTTATTCGGTTAATGACCCCTAATGGTACAATATGGTCCAGAGATCAAAGTACTGGCATAATGAGGCGATTCATAGTGTGTACATTATCTTAACTCCAAAAACCCTCTTTGATCATTAGACACACATGGTGCAAAAGGCAGTAAAGCCAAGTAGCAGGGATAATTGCAGTTCAGCAGCCTCTGATAAGAAATTCCAGGTAGGAAACATCTGCGCTGATCAGCATGTACAAATGACCATACAAAATCCTTAATACAAAAACAATTTTGACCATTGAAAATGTAATGTCGCTTAACTTTTAATGATTATTTCAATTATTTTGATTAAATTGTATTTTGATGAAAAATGCACAAAAAATTATGTTTGGGTTTGGTTTGTACTGTAAAATACCTGGAATTCTAGGTATCAGCTTACAGTTAATCTGACCATTCCTTGCATAATTACCCAGGAGAGGCAGCTCAACACTGATAAGCTCCAAATTTTCACAGCAGGTATTACAGCATAAGTGGACACCGCACTTTACCCCCAAAACGTAGGACAATGGGGGTAAAGTGCGGTTATTGAGATAAAAAAGATATACACAGTATGATCACATCTCTGCAGGGGGCCATAAAGAGGCCTTAAAGGATAATACCTGTAGTTCCACTGTTTATTGATTTTATGGTCCCTGATAACATGTACAATAAAACTGCCTCCCTTTGCAATCAATATTGATTTTTCCTGTTTTGGCCCCTACCTGTATTCTGGGTCATTGTCAGGGCACTGGAATTTCTATTGCCCTGTCCCTTATCTAAAGACCCTCAATAGACACTGAAATATGCCTTTAATGTGGCATAGGCGCCTTAACGTATTACTTGGAAATCTAATATTAAGTGGAGCTGTAAGGGTAATTAGCATTATTGCTCTTAACAATTTAAAGTTTGAACCTTACTATGCGCAGTTATGATAATATGGTTGACATATAGTCGCTTTCAATCAAATGCACTCATATATGCATAGTGCAAATAACTCCGATGATTGCAGCATATAAATCCAGTAAAATCAAGGCAAAGGTGAAAGTAGGCAATGATCAGGAAATTGAGCAATCAAAAAGAAATTTACACTCCAAAAACCGAGGTGGTAAAAATATATTTATAACCAGGTACTTATACTAATAAAATATAAGTCGAGTGAGCAGCTATTTTCCCAGTAGGTTTCCACTCGGTTACCCAACTTAACTAAAATATGACAACGTACATAAGGTGCAAACAGCAAACAAATTCAACACCAAGACATAAAACAAAAAGAACCACCACAGAAGTGTCTCATTGGAACGATCAGTTATATAAAATTACTGGCGTGTGTAATCTACATTTACCTTTACAGGTAACTAACCTCGTCATTAGCTTCTGCAGTTATTCACAACATTTAGTTAATTGTTCGGTTCACGTGGTGAATCTCTAACTCGTCACAAAACTAAATCATGATAACGTCCTTGGTGAATCAAAAACGAGAGCTCACAGATGCAATACGCTGCCCCGGGATGGAGAGCCCTGGGCGCATTACGACATCACTGAAAATCTTGAGCAAAAGAAAATCCCCAGTTGAATCCTGGTGGGACGAGCAACATACAAGAAGCTCCAGCCCCAACCAGCTAAAATGAATAGCTTTAAGTCATGGCCATCAAAAAAACCGTATAAACAAATAGTCCATATTTCAGGATATGACGTATTTGCTTCAGTTCATATACTATTGCTTAGTTTGATGGACAACGCTATCCCTGGTTTTGGATTATGGTATTGGTTATAGCTTTATCTGTTTCTTTGAAAACTTGTATAATCGTTTTATTGTGCGTCTTTGAATCGACTGTAAATAATGATGCATACTCGATGAGCAAATTTTCAGTGTTTAGAAATTCATTATCATACAACATGTAGCGTTGGTGTCATGGTGTCATGGTGTACAGTGTTAGAAATGCATTATTATACACAATGAAGTGTTGATAGGAATTGTTAGTGTGGTAGCAGCACAGACTTGCATTCGTATTTAGGCCTACACAACTATCCACCAGGCGAAATGTTTAGATGTCATATACAAAAATACAAATGAATTTTCTTAAAATCAGAGCGTCTCTGAGGACTTCTATTAACAGCTTATTTGGCACCAAAAGTATGTGTACAGAGACGAAGCTAGACAATGTTTATTTTCTGTAGGAAAATTATTTGTTAAATGTTAAACCGGTAATTAGCCAGTTAGTTGCTCAATGGGAAATACAAAGAACAGAAATGCATATGGAAACAAGGAAACAATAATGAGTGAAGCTTATCATTTAATCAATACGGGTCTTAATCGCGAATTGTAAGGTATATGAAATATTTGGTTTCAGGATAACATCTTTTGTTGTGTTCCCTAATAAATGCGTCGAATAAAAATAAAACTGAGATCTGTTAAGAGCAGTGACCATATTAATGAGAAAAGGGATGGGCCATACCGCGGTTTCGACTACTTAAAGCTCTTCAGTGACCCTTTAGATTTGGCAAAATGGAGCTTATCCTTTAAATTTGTTATAACATAATCATATTCGATCAGAAATTTACAGGTTGATTGACAAACAAATCTCTTAATATAAATAAAAACAGAAATGAATCATATTACACAGAGTAAACGGGTAGACATTGGCTATGAGGCTCATAATAACGCTTTACGGCAATTTGGAAAGATTGTTTCACGACAGCCACAGTTTGTTGGAATTCGTTTAAAGAAATTCAAAGATACACAATTAGATATAGTCAGGAATACAATAACCAAAGAAGTCGGTGACCTTGCGGTGAGCTATTTGCAATGATTGTATTTCTAGAATGTTCGTAATGTTATTCTATGGATCAGAACGTTATTTTTGTTCACATGACATAATGGTAATCTAACACCCGAAAGTTTGCTATAAGTATGTAGCAGAACCATCACTGTGCTAACATTTCATCTTTTTGTGTTGCCTGTGAGGGCTTCTCACAGACTTGAAGAATCGATGGATCCGAACCCCCTAGAATTGGAGTTATCACTACTACTACCCCTATCCAAAACTATCAATCATCCTGTCTATCTTTGAACGTATGACTTGTAACTGGTCTTATATGATGTATTTCGATTTCTGTCAGCCAATTTCTAAATGTTTGATTTACTTAAAACCAACGTACGAAAAGATCTAATGGCCCTGTCTATTAGAACTATGGAGTTTAAATCAGAATCCGCAAGGTATCTACTAATCGGATTTTAATGCCAGTCTCTTTAGCACCTTTAACTCTCAGAAAGATTCTTGGTGCGAAGTAGAATACAATTCTTCAATATTGTCACTGACAGCATTGTGGCTATTTATAGCGAGCTTTCAGGTTCATTCCACAGATATGTTACCTTACTCCTGTGACAAATTTAGTCGGGAGGCGTCAGTAACTTTAAGAATAGGTCAAGTCAGTTTTTACTCCATTGCACGTGCGTATACACTTTTCCTTAAACAGTTTGAACGACCCATGCTTTTGGTTTAGGAAACTGGAATAAACTGAAATTCTGTCGTAGCTTTGTGACATGTCATATGTAATTTCGCTGGAAGGTTGATGTATCGATACGGATCTATTAATGTGAAGTAACTTAAATTAGACATCATGAAAACAAGATCTGTTCTGACCTTCATGTGTCAAATGTCAGTAATGTCTGGCATAAAATAGGTAAACAAATAGTAACTGAGTGTAACGGTAAAGTAGTTATCGTTATGCCAACAGTGATGCACATTACGATGTACTGTACAATTTTTATATATTGAACATTGATTTCATTCGTCGTTAGGCGAACAAAATTATCTTTTGGGCGACATGTTTAAGATGCAGTGTAAAACCGACAAAAGGATTTCCTTAAAATCAGAGCGTCCCTTAGGATTTACAGTTACAGCTAGTTTGGCAAAAGAAATGTGTGTAAATTCGACGAATTGCTTTCTTTGAAGCTGGACAATGTTTATTTTGTCTATGAAATATACCTGCATAATGTGAAACAGGTAATAAGGTAGTGAGATGCCTTACGGGAAATACAAAAACAGAGATGCACATGGAAACAATAATGAGTGCAAGGCTGATTATTTAATCAATACGCTTCTAAAGCACGAATTTTAAGGTATAAAAATATTTTCAAAATTCCGGAGGTGGGTTTCAGGGTACATTTAGCATCTTGTGATTAGTTCTTTATGAACCGCGCGAAGCTTCGCTATTACACGTGTCACATATGCTGAATTAATTGTGTAACAGTTTTCCAAGTGGATTGCAAAATATTCTCAGATCATCAATAAATATGAATCATACACGTATTCCACAAAGTGGGCGTGTAGACCTCGGCTATGAGGCACATAATGACGCTTTGAGACAGTTCGGAAAGATTGTGTCACGACAACCACAGTTTGTTGGAATTCGCATGAAGAAATTAAGAGATCCACAACTAGTTATAGTCAGGAATAAAATAACCAAAGAAGTCGTTGACCTTGAGGTGAGGAATTGTTATACTTCTGTTTTCATTTACACATTACGTATTTTAAGTCCCATTTTAAGTAGTAATTACCCGCTGAGCGACAGGTGGGTATGATATTTTCCTGACCTGTCCAGCCAAATGCATGCACCGAGAGCCCGAAGGGGGTAATAAACTTACCTTATGACCCCACTGAGTGAAATTACAGTTTGTAAGACCTACGCAACGATAATGAACACCAGTAAAGTGATTTTTCTCGCGGCGTAAGTATAGACCGAACACTGCACGTGCAAATCGAGGAAGCTTGTTCACTGTAGCGTTTCGCTATTAAAAATAGATCATAAGGGAGTATTTTCCCTTGTGTATTTAAAAATTATTGAGACATATTTTTTATTGGAACTGTTTAGGATTTTTTCTCTCAAAGTTATTAATCTACAATAGGAATGATCTTTTATCGAAACAGTTAACAGACTGGGTGGTCATCAGTAAAATTGATCTCTTATATATGCAAATAAACATACTACCACTTCGTAATGATTTTTAGATAGGTATATATATTGTGTGTAAGTTTGTATTGCAGGGTTTTGAAACCCTCGGACCTAACTTTCCCAAGTCCACATGGTCGGTTAGGGGACCGAAGTACGAAATGCCCACCTGTATTTAAGGGATACAGTTGGTCGTTTCTAATGATCATAATCGCAATGCAAAAATATGTGAAATTGGTTTCTGATTCATTGTTCTTGCACAACAATAACCTACTAACCATAATCTGCGAATCTGAAACCAATTTCCAACGAGAGAAAACTCTCAGCTCTACGTAACTGCTCAGTCAGATCAGTGTCCAACACCCGCAGTGGACAACTTTTTACTTGATAGCTTTAACTTTTGCCTCAGTTCTCAAACAAATCTTTATATTGGAATCGTTGTGAAACGAATTTTCACCACCTGTCTGGAGGCAAGAAAAGTCACTTTCACCACCTGCCTGGGGGTAAGGAAAGTGACTTTCCTCACCTCCAGACAGGTGTGAAAGAACTTTCACCTTCCTGGATAACTGACCATAACATCGCACTTGTAATACAGTATGAAAAATAATTTCCTATGTGTTACATTGAAGTCATAAGGTAAGATCATTTCGTTCCGTTAGTCAACAATGCTCGAAAATGAACATATGCGTATATGCAAGTTTACTAAAGTAAGTCGTTCGTGATACAATATAGCTGCATAAATTGATTGTCTATAATGATTGATTGATTGATGGATTGATTGATCGAAATGAAAAAAAAAAAAAATATGCTATGGCAGCAATGAGTCAAAGTTATAAACAATTACTCCGTCAGCAGAATAATAATGTGATCAAGTTGAAATGGTATGAATGGAGAAAGGTATAAGCTGCATAAATGCATGACGAGTCTGTATATTCTACGAATAATGTTGGTTTTCAAGATTTCTAGACTAAGTTTTGCGGAAACTTGATCGAATCTTGCGGGATTTGTCGCTGCTATATATTGTTTCTATAAATTCAGCGTTTAGTCATCCCCATAATGTAGCACAATATAGCCTGGTTTATTTTAAAATTTTGATATCGTGAAGGTTAGCTGCTCTTTGTTCTTCGAAAATCAAAGTGTCTTGTGAAGATGCTAAATTAAATGATCATTCAAGGGCTCCAAAACATTTAACAAAATGGTGTGTTTTATTATTTAAACGACACGCTGTGGGTTCCATTACAAACGGCTATTATATTTATTGCATATTTTATTAATCGTTTGAATATTGTATTTTATGATGATTAATTCGCTTCGATTTACAGGAAATTAATGTCTGAGTTTGATTTCACGATAGACTTTGTACATTGTTGTTTTGCCACATCATGGAAACATCTCCGGTAACACTTACCCATTCAAACATATACTTATATAGTGAAAGTGAGTTTTGAGGAGGTAATGTGAAAAATCAATAATACCAATAATTAATATGTAATTCTAAAGTTATAGATAAAGGATCTTACACGAGTGGCCATTTCATATGAAATTTATTGAACGAGCCTTCGGCGTTGAGATGAATTGAGACGAATTTCATATAAAATGACCTCGAGTGTGAGATCGTTTTATCATATGACTTGTTAAAAGCATGATACTCTCGCCCTCAGAGTGGACATATTTTCAATGGAAATTTACATTCTGTTGTAACAGCCGTCGTCAATAACGTAACGTATTCCCGCAAAAGTGTTCATACGCTTGTTTTCATAATACTTTTTATTATTTGACGTTATCAACTGGAACAAAGCAACGTCATATGATAAATAGTAATTAATATCAAGCATTAATCTTGCTTACATTCATTTATTTTATAAGAGAGTAAGGTAAATAATTGCATGAATTATGACCTAGCCAAAAAACAAGGAAATTGAAAAGATGAAACAGAAAATCAGGAGAAGAGTTCGTAATGAGATCAAACAGAATAACATTACATGTCCGTGTAATGTATATAGCAAAAGTGGGCTATACAGGGGTATTCATTTTTTCTTATTTTTTTTATCCAAAACAGACTGTTGGTACTCGTTTTAATCACCTCGATTTGGCGAACCAAGAATTAATGTTTTAAGCAAACATATGGAAACTATAAAACTCAACTGACAGAACATGTTAAACATCTCAAAAATTCTCTGTTTAATGCTTTGTCGAGTTTTTGCAATCAACATACAATACAATTTTTCTTCTACTCGACGACAGAATTGATAAACTCATTTGCTCAACAGGCAGTCAAACCACGCGCGATATATTAGGATTATTATGTCCTTTTTCGGACAGTTTGCGCACCATTTTGAATATTGTTTACCACAGGAAATAATGATAGTGTAATGTATATCGTCCTTATGTAAAACTCGGTGAGGAGATTCAAATCTATGTTAGGGATAAAATATAGAAGAAACTGTCAAAACATTTCAACAGAAAACTATTCCAGCTGAAAGGATCATCTGTCGTCAAGGAAAGCCAAACTAAGTAGCACCGTGTTCTGTCCAATCCATTTCCAATAATGGCAGGAACTAAAAGCCTTTGAGCGGGGGATAAGAACTAATCGGATTTTAATAACATGCATCTATAATGTGACCCCATCCTGTCGTTTGAATATATGACTTGTCGCTGGCCTCATTTGATGAATTGTCATTCCTTGCATTATATTTCTAAATGCTTGATATGTACAAAGTAGTTTTAAAATCCGAGCTGTCTATTAGAAAGAAGCAGTTCAAATCCAATTCCGGGAGGTATTTACTTATCGGATTTGAATGTCACTTTAACGCCTGTAACACTCTGCAAAGATGCTTGGGACAAAGTAGAATACATTTCTTCAATATTGTCATCAGGAGCAATATGGTTATTTATAGCAAACTGACAGGGTCTTACTACAGTTGTGTTGGCTTAACTCTGCGACAAAAAAGTAGTGAGGCATAAAGATTCTTACGTAAATGATTCAATGCTTATGAATATACAATATAAACTGTCCCTAAACAGTTAACACTTTAGAAATTTGATAAGTGGAACTATACAGGATGAGCAGCATATTGCTCTGTACAATTTAAAGTTTAAACATTAATATGCGCAGTTATAATGATATGGTTGACATACAGTATAGTGTATTTGAATTACGCATAGTGCAAATTACTCCGATGAAGATAAAATATATTATAAGTCGAGTGAGCAGCTATTTTCCTAGTAGGTGGCCAGGCAGTTACCCAACTTAATTAAAAATAAAAATATGACAACGTACATAAGGTGCAAACAGCAAACAAAGTCATCACCAAGACAAAAAAAAACAAACAAAAAAACCAATAAGAACCACCACAGTTATCAGTAATATAAAATTACTGACGGGTAGAATCTACATTTACCTTTACAGATACCTAACGTCACCAGTAGCTTCTGCATTTATTCACAATATTAAGTTAATTGTTCGGTTCTTGTGGTTAATCTCTAACTCGTCCCACAAATAAATCATGATGACGTCCAAGATGAATCAAAAACGAGGACTCACAGATTCAATACGCTTCACCGGGATGGAGAGCCCTGGGTGCCTTACGACATCACTGAAAATCTGGAGCAAAAGAAAAACACCAGTTGAACCCCGGTGGGCCGAGCAACAGACAAGAAGCTCCAGCCCCAACCAGCTAAAATGACTAGCTTTAAGCCATCAAAGAAACCGTTTAAACAAATAATCCATATTTCAGGATATGACGTTTTTTCTTCAGTTCATTTATTATTGCTTAATTTGATGGGCAACGCTATCCCGGGTTTTTGATTATGTTGGTATTGGTTATAGCTTAACCTGTTTGTGTGAAAACTTGTATAGCCTTAGTATCGTGATTCTTTGAATCGACTGTAAACAATGATGCATACTCGGTGAGCATGTCATAATTTTCAGAAATTCATTATTAAACAAGAAAGAAATATAAATTCATTATTAAACAAGATGTAGAAATTCATTATTAAACAAGAAAGAAATATAAATTCATTATTAAACAAGATGTAGAAATTCATTATTAAACAAGATGTAGAAATTCATTATTAAACAAGAAAGAAATAGAAATTCATTATTAAACAAGATGTAGAAATTCATTATTAAACAAGATGTAGAAATTCATTATTAAACAAGAAAGAAATAGAAATTCATTATTAAACAAGATGTAGAAATTCATTATTAAACAAGATGTAGAAATTCATTATTAAACAAGAAAGAAATAGAAATTCATTATTAAACAAGATGTAGAAATTCATTATTAAACAAGATGTAGAAATTCATTATTAAACAAGATGTAGCACTAATGTCACAATTTCTAGTGTGTAGAAAAGTATTATTATACACAATGCAGTGTTGATAGGAATTGTTAGTGTGATAGCAACCTACTAGACTTTCATTCGTGTTTAGGCCTACAAAACTATCCACCAGACGAAATGTTTAGATGTCGAATGCAAAAATACAAATGGATTTCCTTAAAATCAGAGCGTCTCTGAGGACTTCTATTAACAGCTAATTTGGCACCAGAAACATGTGTACAGAGACGAAGCTAGATAATGTTTATTTTCTGTAGGAAAATTATTTGTTAAATGTTAAACCGGTAATTAGCCAGTTAGTTGCTCAATGAGAAATACAAAGAACAGAAATGCATATGGAAACAATAATGAGCGCATTGCTTATCATTTAATCAATACGCTTCTTAATCGTGAATTGTAAGGTATATGAAATATTTTGAAAATTCCGCAGGTTGGTTTCAGGATAACATTTATTGTTGTGTTCCCTTATAAATGCGTCAGACTTTATTCTTTAAGTTTGCTATACTATAAACATATTCGATCAGAAGTTTACAAGTGAATTGTCAAACTGTTCAAAACAGAAATGAATCATATTCCACAGAGTAGACGTGTAGACCTTGGCTATGAGGCTCATAATAACGCTTTACGACAGTTCGGAAAGATTGTTTCACGACAACCACAGTTTGTTGGAATTCGTTTGAAGAAATTAAGAGATCCACAACTAGTTATAGTCAGGAATAAAATAACCAAAGAAGTCGTTGACCTTGAGGTGAGCTATTTGCATTGATTGTATTTCTAGAATGTTCGTAATGTTATTCTACTCAATGTTGAATAGGGATCAAAACGTTATTTTTGTTCACATGACATAATGGTAATCTAACACCCGAAAATGTAGCAGAAACATCACTTCACAAACATTCCATCTTTTTGCGTTGTCTGTCAGGGCTTCTCGCAGACTTGTATGAACGATGGAACCCCCTAGAATTGAAGTTGTTACTGCTACCTCCCCTATCCAATTCTGTCATTCATCCGTCTTACAGGTTCATTCAACAGCAAATTTGTTCTTATTATCGAAATATAATTACTTTTATGTCTAAAGCGCAATGTTTTATAAATCTGCGATTTTTGTTCAAACACTTTTTTTTTAATCCAACACTTTGTTTTCGAGAAAAAAAAAAAACTTGCTCTTAATGCTGAGAATTTGGAACAGAAAACCGATTTGATTTATAGGTATTGGTATAAATTGTAAAGCGTTTTGATTTTTTGTTGAAGGATTTAACGTTTATTATTTTTCTTAATAAAAATGTGCAGTTTGTGATTTGAACAGTTCACAGCAGGTTTTTTGAAACGCTTTATTGAGCAAACCAGAGTGTGTTTTCAAAATCTCAAAATCAGTGTTTAGTTTCATACTTTGTGTGCAAAAGCGAACATACTATACTACTCAAAGTGTGATAGGGATCAAAACTTTATTTTTGTTCACATGACTTTAAATGTTAGCTTAAAACATAAAAACATTGGTAGTTTGATTAACAAACAATATGACAGTTGAATGAACCAGTAAGAATGGCTAAATGACAGAATTTAAATCGGTAAGCAGCAGTGGCAACATCAATTGCAGGGTCTTTCAATTGTTTCTGTAACTTTGCAAGAAGCGCTCGCAGATAACTAGAAAGAAAGGTGAACTTTTTGTGCAGTGTTTCGTCAGCTACAGATAATCAGTATGTCATGTGAAAAACTCAAATTTTGATCCCTATCAAACTTTGAGTAGTGTATTTTATGTCCCACTATAGGTATATTGTCCCGTTTGTCATCAATGTTTGATAGATATGCATATGCAGATGTTTATGGTACACGTATATCGTTACTGATAAAACAATATAGCTGTATTAAAGCATGGTGATTGCGAATATATCACGAATACGGTTGGTTTTCAAGACATTTTGACAAAGCCTTATGACATCTTAATCAATACTCGTGGGACTTTTTACATCTTTTATTTCTAACATTTTGGTTATCAGCATTTCGAAATACCCAGGGATCGTAAGCAAGTTGATGTTCTAAATTATGTCAGCAGCCTATGGTTAAAACATTAAATTGTCTTGTTAAGCTGCTCAAAGGGCCCTAAAAGCAGTTCATTTCATTTAACAAAATGGCGTGTTTTATTACATAAAAGACACGCTGTGGGTTCTATTACAAACAACGGTGATATTTATTGCATCTTTTATTACACCTTTTGAGTACAGTATTATATGATATTTAATTCGCTTCGATTTACTGGAAATTAATTTCTGAGTTTGCAAAGTCATTCCACGATATGATTTGTAAATTGTTTTGTTTTGTCAGATCAAAAGACTACGGGGCTGCTTCAGTTATTTGATGTTAACAAATGCAATAAAAACAACATTGACGCTATTATGAAAGCACGCTTATGCAATTTAAAGAATTTTGTGAAAAGGTACAAGTAGCTAACGATCAAGAAAAGGCGCAAAAAAGGAAGCCTTAAAATGAGAAGCAAAATCAGTTGAAAAATGTTGATATTATCAAAATTTTTACTCAAACCATTGATGGTGGGTACACAATCGACAATCTATGTGTTTGTGAATATCCACAATCATAAGCAACTCTCTTACTTCGTTTGCTATATTTAAAAGAAAATTTCATGTCATGGCATTCCGATGTTGGGTAGAAATTAGTGTTTGTTATGTCTGTATATAATCCAGTTGAGCAAAGCATTTAGAGGGAAAACTATACCTGAGCCATTAACTGAGAAAACAAACATCCGAAAGTTTCGCCTCTGAGTGCAATTGAACGTTTATACTATTAAATATGATTAAAGAATAGCTTGGTAAAAGACATCTGGCTGATTTCTACTACTTTCGGACGTTCTATTGAAAAAAAATATTAATGTCAGATCCTTTGGAATCAGTGAAAAGGTTCAAAGGGAGGTGCTTGTATGCTATTGACAGCTTGTATGATATGACCCTATGCATGAGAAAACCAACGATTTGGGTTTCTGACCAGGTCTGACACAAACCGGCCTGTACAGTCACAGAAGCAGGCTAGAAGCTTGAATTTTCGGATTTAGGAAGGAAAGGGATTATACGATCTGTGTAGCGAAAACAAAGACGCTGATCAGCTGTGTAGTTACTGCACAGCTGATCTGCGTCTTTGTTTTCGCATATGCAAATTGTTGGTTGCCTCATGCAGGGACTCATATTTGTTTAGTATATGTCTTGCCATTAGTGACACCCCTCGTTTAAACCAGTTAAAACGTATTTGTAGTCTATCACCGACCCACAATATCAGGATTAATGGCCACAATTCTCTAATATTTTTCAATCGTATCAATGCAGATTTCCACCCCTTGTTCCCTATTCTTTATTCCTGACTGTCTCAGTATTCTACCCGAAACCCACTTTTCTCCAAATTAAACGCAGCCCTGTTGCAGACACATAATATTTGTCATTTGTCATTTTCGTGTTCACAGACTTCTTAACACAGCTTTTACAGTCTACTGTGTTTTACGTTTTAAAAATGAGTTGTCAATGACGTTGTGTTAGTGCTGCTGCAAAACCTCTTGGGGTAAATGTATGCTTAAAATGTTCTAGCTAAACGTGGTTAAATACTCGTACATGTATGTAGTAAAACTGAAGTAATTGAATGACCATCTTTTGAAAATAATCTATCCATTAGAACGACATATATTCTTTATGTATCGGTTATTGTTGTTGATTTTACGTAGTTTTAGCCTTTTTAAGCGGGATATGAGACCTGATTGCGCAGGTGCCTGATTATTGCTTACATTTGACGTTTTAAAATACTGATCTGTTAATAATAACTGGTACTTCAGCTACATTGCTTTTTGTGTACTAGTTTGTTTTCGTTTGTTTGTATTAAGTTTCGATAAAACTATTTGTTAATAGTTTTCTTTTTTAATATCCGGTAGATCATAACAAAATAATATGCCATGTTTTCCAGAAAGCTTTCCCGGAAGCAATATTATGTCGCATGGTCTTAACTAGACGTAACTGGGTTCCACAGCCAACGCAACTTTATTTTTTTTCCTCTTATCTTTTAAATTGGTGAATTATCTGAAAACATTTGTATGTGCCAAATAAGCATCAAAATGACTTGAAAATCTCACAAATGTTTTAGTGCGCATGTGTGGGAGCATGCCTCAGGTAACAAAATGCGTTTGCCGTGCCTCGCGCGCGTGGGCTCGAATTGTCTCAAAACAATGCACACAGGTCAAATCTATGAAGGTCGTCCGATAAATGTATGGCAATTTCAATGTTGAAACCTACGGCTTAACGTCAAACATTGCGATTGATGTTCAGTTACCGAAAATTCATGAGTTGTTTTAAGCGTTAAACGTCACTTGGTCATGCGGGCGACGTCATCGCAGATGTCTACCATATGCATTATTTTGTGTTGACTACCTAGCCTTGTTGAATATGGTGTACTGCAGTAATGGGAAGTTCGTTTGTCACACTTTCGCTGCCAAAGAATACGGTTGTTTACACAGTTTAGCAAGAAATTTGTCAAAATCGCTGGTTTCCTTCGTTTTTCAAACTGACCCCTTCGTCAGTTTTTATGCAATTTTAAGTGAACAAAAAAGTATGATGGCTGATTTTAAAATGTCGTGTTTGAAAATAGTTCCGCTACATACACGCAGAATTTCTTATGGATCGACCGAAACCACAAAAAATATTTATATTTTAACCATTACGAAAACTTGCCCATGCAATGTACAGAGAATTTTTGAGCTTTAAAAACTGAAAAAATTCAGCTGAAAAATTTTGATATTTTTCTTATTTTTGCTTAAAACATAGATTGTGGGTACACGTTAGAACCGCTTCGCCGAGGCGGTTCTAACGAGTACCCACAATCTATGTTTTGGAGCAAAAATAAGGAAAATAGGTAAACCCCTGTATACCCCAGTTTTACTATATAAAAATGGGGTTTAAGGGGGTATTCACTTCACGGACATATTTTCCTGATGCCGACGAGAACTCAGTGCAATATATTGAGATAGCAGTGTCAAAAGCTTATTTTCACACACAGAAGGGTCTACATGCATATGGAAAATTACTCTCAGTTTTACTTTAATTAATTATTAATAATTAATGATATTGAAATTATTCGTTCTAATTAGCGCACAGTGCGCATAACTTTTCAAAATGCTTTAAAGTTAAGGTAACAAAATATCGTTCTAATAAGTGCACTCTAGGACCAGAAACAACACAAACTACCATGTCAAAACTACCAATGATGATGTCATTAAAGTGTTATTTGAGTTTTAACGCAGTTAATGGGGTATAAATGTGTAAAAGTGGTATAAAATACCTACAATGTATATGCTTTTCAAGCAGTGTGCGCTTATGCACGTGATTTTCGGAAAAGACAGAGTGTGCGCTTATTGAAGCATGTTCGCTAATTAGAACGAATACGGTAAATGTATTTGATGTGATCATATGTCTAAAAACAAAACAAAAAAATAATTAAATAAAAAATTAAAAAGAAAAAAGTAAATAAATAAAATAAAATAAAGTAAAATTGAATGCACTTGAACGAAAGTAAATCGCTCGAGCTGATTTGAAGTCTGAGACAATATCTGCCAGATTAAGATCAGAGTTACACCAATAATTACGTGTTTTCTTTTAGTATAAAGGACCAAGTATAATAAATATAAAAATGAGTTAACCGTGTGTGAATAGGTTCCCACTAAACAATGTACACTGACTATGGTCGGCCCCTCGAACGTCTGGCATGTCAAAAACAAACGTTTAATATACAGGACTTGAAATACTGCCTACAATTGGGTAAAACCTGTGCCAACACGTTGTTTGTTAGATACATTGTAAATAGTGTACCTCCGCTTCATGAAACTTTTGACCGAAAGTCCTGTAAATTTGTCATAAGTTTCGTGAACAATATTATACAATTTAGCACCAACAGTCAAATAATACAAACTATTTCATCATCGAAAGGTAGCACGTTATCATTTTATGCTATGCTTTATTCTGGTTGAACTCTGAATATATGTCTGCTGGCATTAAAAGAACGATATACGAACTATAAGCAGAATATGTTACATGTAGGTAGTCTTTTACGGGTGAACTTTCCTTAGTAGATAATTTACTTGCTTTATGTTAGACTATTTAATGTTCAGGTGAACAGTTAGAGCGAAAACTATATCTGAGCACTTTATTGAGAAAACAAACACACGGAAGTATGTGCAGCAAGAGCATATGAAACGTAGCTACTTGGTACAGCGTGAGTTGATCAATAAAGCAATATCACCTTTATATAATAACGCCTGTGACTGCATTCTGTTTGGTATTCGAAATTCCAATGATTAATTCTATTTGTTGCCAATATGGTCAAATTTCCAACTCAGTTTGATCTTATGTTTAATTGTCTAATTAAGGTATTATAAAAGTTGATGTGATATTTAATAGATTGCTGGTATTACTAAGCATAACACAGTAATTTTATATAACAGATCGTTCCAATGCGATACTTATGTTGTAGTTCCATTTGTTTTATGTTTTGAGTCGAACGTTTTTGCTGTTTGAACATTATGTGCGTTTTCATATTTTTATTTGAGTTCTGGAAACTGAGTTGCCGCATATTGGGAAATAGCTGCTCACTCGGAGTACGAAATGTTTTCTAAGTTTAAGTACCTACATGTAATTGTCCATTTAGTTTTTCCCACCTCGGTTTTTGGAATGGGAATTATTTTCTGATTACGCCTTTTCCTTATCATTGCCTACTTGTACCTTATTAAATTTTGAGCTGAACTGAATTGTGGTGTTACACTTTAGGGCTACTTCACATGTTTTCATTATATGAACGAGTATTTGCGGCACTATGTTCTTGAATATCGTACTTCGCATCAAATTTCGTAAGACATAAAATTACATTTTAATATAAATAATAAGAAATTAAAATACGCAACACATAAAAATCAACTACAACGTTTATATTTGACTTTGCAATTAGAAAGGTACAAGTAGGCAAAGATCAGGAAAAGGCGCAATCAGAAAAAGATTCCCACTCCAAAAACCGAAGCGGGAAAAAACCAAACCAACAATCAGGTACTTATACCATGAAAACATTTCGTAAGCCGAATGAGCAGCTATTTTCCCAATAGGTGGCCACTCAGTTACCTTAACTTAACTAAAAATATGAAAACATACATAAGTCTCGTTTAGATATATCTTGCAGACCGCTTCTGGAATATGAACAGACGTCATTTTATATACAAAATTGACGTGAGAATGTGAAAATATGGAATGCAAAAGTGCACAATAATGAATAATGAGCAATTAACGTCTTTTAAATTATTCAATGTTGGACTTTACACCGGGGTCCAACTGGTGTTTTTCTTTTGCTCCGGAGTTAGTAGGTTATTCGGCGCCCAGGGATCTCCATCGTCGGGCAGCTTACTCAATCTGTGAGTCCTGGTTTTTGATTCATCAGGATGTTTATCATGATTTATTTGTTTGTTCTTGATGATTCATTGACTAGTTAGAGATTCACCACGAGGACCGAAGAACTAACTAAATGTTGTGAACCACTGCAAAAGATGAGGGTGAGGTTAGGTACCTGTAAAACCGGTTTAAGCCCGCCAGTAACTTTGTGTTACTGATCGTTCCAAGTCGATACTTCTGTAGTGGTTCTTTTTGTTTTATGTCTTGGTGTTTAAATTTTTTTGTGCTGTTGGCGCCTTATGTATGTTTTCATATTTTTAGTTAAGTTAAGGTAACTGAGTGGCCACCTATTGGGAAAATAGCTGCTCATTCGGCTTACGATATGTTTCATGGTATAAGTACCTGATTGTTAGTTTGGTTTTTTCCCACCTCGGATTTTGGAGTGGGAGTCTTTTTCTGATTGCGCCTTTTCCTGATCTTTGCCTACTTGTACCTTTTTGTGCGTTTACGGTATTTATCGAACCGAGAGACGATACGACATGTTTTAAGCAACAGTGACGTCACAGGCACCGTAGAAAGGTACAAGTAGGCGATAATCAGGAAATGGCGCAATCAGAAAGAAATTCCCACTCCAACACCGAGGTGGGAAACAATTAAATTGACAATAATGTATTAATACTAACTTATACTACGATCAGATGCAAATGTTTTTTTCACCAGTTTTCAAAAAATCTATATGTTTAACAGTTTTGGAACATATATACCCTATTTAATTCTATGTCACAGAATTACCTCATATCCAAAACACCATGATTTCAACTTGAAAAAATGATAAAAATTGTAATAAAGGGGGCTAACTCCTTACTTAGGAATCGGAGTTGGCTAAAACTTAATATAATGATATTTGAAGTATATATCCGATTGAACAGGCTCAGATAAATTGTTAGCTAGAAAATAAGCAAACTTTGTTTTTGCTGTTATAACCCTATCTGTGACATATCTGTTGCCATGGTAACCAGAGTTTTGATCCATTCCAACCTATATTCTAACTAACCTTTTGTCTCGCTAAAAATATGCGTTATGTGAAATTTGATGGCTCTGGGTTTATTGGTTTATGAAAATGAACATTCTTTGTTTTAGATTGTTTTTTTTTTTCTACGGACAGGACATTTGAGACTTAATTATATTTTCCATAATTTTACATTGTCATTGGTGTTGGTATTCTCTTATGACAATTTTCATTTTTGAAGACTCCATTCCCCATTGTGATTTTAAACTTCCAGAAATATGTGACTGCATACAGAAATGTATGTCTGACGAACATGACACTTTTTTGTTACATTTTGTTACATTGTCCTCAGTAATTTGGGATATCAATTTATATCCAGTGATAATAGTAAGCCACGCCACTGTTTTTTTACCAATAACTATGCCCAAATATTTAAAATTAGCACAACTGCAGAAGTATCGCACTGGAGCGATTCGTAATAAAGATACAGGCCAGCTTAAAGGTAAAAGTAGGCCATGATCAGAAATGGCGCTATCAGATAAAAACAAATTCACTCCAAAAATCGAGGTGGAAAAAATTTAATATACGAGTAACATTTACTAGGTACTTATACTAAGAAAACATATCGTAAGCCGAGTGAGCAGCCATTTTCCGAATAAGCGACCACTTAGTTACCCAAGCTGTACTAACAAGTATGAAAACGCAAAGAAGGCGCAAACTGCACTAAAATTCAACACCCAAACATAAAGCAATTAGAACCATCACAGAAACATCGCCTTGGAACGATCAATGATATAAAATTACTGGCGGTCTCAAACTAGTTTTACATGGCCATAACCTCACTCTCAGCTTCTACAGTGGTTCACAACATTTAGTTAGTTATTTGGTCCTCGTGATGAATCTCTTACTAGTCAATGATTCATCAAGGGAAATCAAATAAATCATGATAACCACCATGATGAATCATAAACGAGGACTCAGATGAATCATAGGACACATATCGTTCGCTGTGTTATTGAAGTTGGTGACGTACATCGTGTAAAACATAATTTAATGCTACCAGCTGTTCAACGAATACATCTGCAATCACTTCGTACAGATTCTGAATCAGTAAACTAGTTTTTGGTTCAAATTTCATTGATCATGATCCTAGCGTGTGACACTGTGGGTCAGTGAGATTATGCACACACCATCAAGCACACGTAACGGACATAGTGGCTTTACAGCTGCATTGTGATGTTTAGATACTGCTTTCATGTATTACAATACGATCGGAAACACCACAAACTATCAATACAAAGCCAGGCTACGTAACCCAAAAGTGTTAGTTGCATTTCTTTATTCCTTTAGTATATGTGCCTTTTTAATATCCGGTAGAGTTTACCAAAATGATTTGACATATTATCTAGAAAGCTTTGCCGGAAGCAATTTAATATTACGAGGTCTTTTCTAGACTTGAACTAGAATAAATATGTTTCATGATAACAGTGTCAGTGACATATTATCAGGCACAGACTGGCCTACAGACTTTAAAAAAAAACTGATGAGATTTGAAATATATTTCGAAAGATCGATTTGTCTTCTTGTGAATCAATCTTCAGCCGATTTAAGATATATAAATTTTCTTTTAGCAGAATTTAAGATAAAACTAAAACTGAGATCCTTTAAAAGCAGTGAGCATATTAATGAGAAAGGGGATGGGCCATACCGCGGTTTCGGCTACTTAAGCCTCTTCAGTGACCCTTTAGATTTGGCAACATGGAGACTAAGAGAATAACTGTAATTTTGTTATTTTGCATCTTTTCAACAGGGTGGTCGAAACAAAGACTTGTATATCACAAATGGGGCCAAATATATTAAACGTTGGTTAGAAAATGAATCTAAACCGCTAATAATTTTCTGATTTCGCAGAATACCCTCGCTGATCTCAAAGGACCATACGGAAACATTAATCTGCACTATAGATGATGTACGGTGAGACTTTTTAAGGCCGCCACACGGCACAACGCCAGCTGCAGTAATAGCAAATAACAATAAAACTGTGATGCTTAAAGCGCAGTGAACATATTAATGAGAAAGTGGATTGACCATAATAGTCGAACTACTTTTTCTCTCTTTTTTTGCAATTCAGTTGTTAAAATGTCCCCATTAGGGTCGCAGGTAAATCACCATTGAATATTATAATATACTAGCTGTTATACTTTTTAAAACGGAAATGACACAACAAACGATTAATGAACATGAAGGCCTCACAAACTGGGTCAATCCCACAATTGGTCCGATTCGATAAACAGGGGTAAAATTCAGAGACGATTTTCACAAACTGTTCAAATCTGATAACTAATAAGCAAATCTTTTCAGGATTAACAATTGGATATATTCTTAAAACTGACCGACAATAATTGAAGTTTTGCTCGACAAATCACGCGAACGAATCGGAGCATTCCATATCTTCATTAAAGTAGATGATCCGCCGTGTGGGAAATCCAACAATATTCATATGCGAAAACAAAGACGCAGATGAGCTCCGCGGTGACCGCGAAGCTCATCAGAGCTTTTGTGTTCGCTACATGAATAGTACAATTCCTCTATCAACATCAGAAAGTTCAGGCCTCTGTGACTTTACAGGCCGTTTTTTTTTTTTTTTTTTGATTCAGTTTTACGACCCTATTAAGATTATTTCAGCTCATATGAGACGGGCAAATCAGTAGGTGGCGCAAAAACGGGAGAACCCCGAGAAAAACCACCTGGCACACCCGCAAGCAGAACTTGGCTTGTCTCACATGTGGCCAGAGCGGGGCTCGAACCCACACCAGGCAAAGCGGTGAGATGATCGAGTGATTAAGAAACAGCGCTCTTAACCGCTCGGCCACGGGGGTCACCCAGGCCGGTTTGTGTCAGACCTGGTCGGGAACCCAAATTGTCGGTTTTCTTACGCACAGGCTCAGATGTCTTGTGACATTTTCACTATAAAGCAGTAGGTCAACGAGCAAAGCCTTTTATTGTGTAGTTTTGGTGACATAATGGCTAGGTTTTAATAGTCGAAAAATCGAACAATATTAAAAAAATAAGCAATGATCAGGAAATGGAACAATCAGAACGTAAGTCCCACTCTCAAAACCGAGGTGGAGGCACGATGTTGGGAAAATAAATTGTCGTTCAGGTACTTATACAAAAAGAACATGCCGAAGGCTGACAGGGCAGCTATTTCCCTAATGGTAGTCATTATATTACCCAGACTTATATCACAAATATATGCAAAAATCACAAAAATGAACACCATAAAATAAAACATTTACAACCACACCAGCAGTACAGCCTTGGCATTGCCAGCATTATAAAATTATAATTATACTATATTGTAATGCTGTTAACCCCTATTATTTGTCCCTGATGTGGCAAAACGAGATTTGCATGGCTAAAAATACGACAATGCATGTGCTTACTTCACGTGTCAGTTGAAGCCACACAAATGACTATTCGTGCGTCCGTCTGTTTGTGTTTTATCTGATAAAGAAGGCACCAATTTTCAAGAATAAGTACGGACATTTTACCTAAAACTACCATTGTTACCTATGACCATTTCTTGTCAGTAGCCGATACGACATTTCTAGGATAGCCGTTTTGTCCTAATTACAAGAAACAAAAAGAGCAGCCTGTTATATCGGTTAATCAATAAGATATGCTCTTATGATGACTGATTGAATTTTTTTTTAAATTCCGGAGCTTGTTTTCAATGTCATCATCTTCCGTTTAGTTCTTACATAAAGTGTCAGATTTCATTATAGCGTTGCCTAGGTAACTGGACAGATTTACGATTCTAACGCAGTATATAAAGTGGTCTGTCATATTCTTAAGCGTCTACTGATAATGCATCTCTTTCACCATAACAGACGTGTTGATCTTGGTTACGAAGCGCACAATAATGCTTTAAGACAATTTGGCAAGTTTGTTTCCCGGCAACCGAATTTTGTAGGAATACGTATGAAGAAAATACGGGAACCGCAATTAGTTATTATCAGGAATAAATATACAAAAGAAATAGTTGATCTAGAGGTGAGATATTATTATTATTATTATTATCATTATTATTATTATTATTATTCCTCTTCTTCTTCAGCTTCTTTTTCCCCTCCTTCTTCTTCTTCTTCTTCTTCTTCTTCTTATTATTATTATTATAGCGGGCGAGCCATCGACACATCCGCATGAATAATACTTATGATTTCACAAGAGACCATTGTTTCATCATCATCATTGTTTTTACTCATCATTGATTTTAATTATTATTATTATTATTATTATTATTATTATTATTATTATTATTATTTGTTGTTGTTGTAGTAGTAGCAGTATCATACTGGGTGACACAAGAAACGCTAACCTGAATATGGTCATATCGCCGCTTTATTCATCACCACCACACGTCTAACATTCTGGTTTGCAACTCGCAGGTCATCATTCATCGTCTTTTCCTGTTGTTTCTGTCTACGGACCCTTCTATCGAAAGATCCCATAAGTGCTCTATCTATGACAGATTTGTTAACAGGACTGGTTCTGTAACATTAATAGTGTTCCGTCTGAGAAAGTCAGTATTGCATGCGTTGACGTAAGTGACGGTGCGTCAGACAAGAAGCACGAATTGGCCTACGTGGACATGAAACAACAGCTACAAGTTGACGCTAACTATTTTAGAAAACGTAGATTTGCCGTAATCGTTACAATACTTGCAAACCTTTCCAGTAAATGACGAAATCGAAATATGATTGTTGTCGTTGTTGTTGTTGTTGTTGTTGTTGATGATGATGATGATGATGTTTTGGTGGTGTTGCTATAGTTATTGTTGTCACGATCAAATACATTGAGTCTCACGCCATATGATCTATATAGCTTAATGTACAAGTGTATATAGAAACTCGAGGGAGGGACGCAATCAAATGAACGTTAACTTTGGCCACACACGTCTGTCCAACGCAATTAGTGCTCTAAACGAAAAGTCATTTTGTCACATCAGCAGACCATCTTTAACCCATATCTGACGAATGGATTCTTCCATCATTATCAATTGCGTGAGTCCACTTTCATTTGTAGGGGCGTCAGGAGTGATTTTTAAATTTTTCGATGAAAATTCTCTAAGCAAACAGAATAGCCACAGATGGGACGCCGCGTTCTGCGGCGTCACATCTGGGGATATTCTGTTTGCCTATGTCTCATAAAAGGGACGTCAGGCTTAAATGAGTTACATTTAATATATATAGAGTGACCAATGCTTTGTTTGTTTGTTGTACATTTTGCTATGCGTACCAGTACAAAGCGGTCGTGATGCCGGGTACTTGCGTTCATTTCGATGCAGGCTCAGATCTTCTAGGCGGATAACCGGTAATCAGGTTGTCGGTCGATCAATGCGTTTACATTCGACCAACTAGTGTTATCTCGTACCAACATAGTTTTTGTAACCATATCCGATGCTTGTTGACACGTAGATGAGAACTGATGTCAAAACAAATTGCTACGGAAACAATTTAACGTCAAGACGAATTTTCCAGACAAGTGATAATTGTGATAAACGCCTTCTGCCAAGACGTTTTCACTGACCTATTTCATCACGAAGACAATTTCGGACATTGTTAACTGAAAACAGATATAAAAAAATGATCATTTTGTTCTTCTTGGAACGCGCGGGGATTCGTAAAAGTGAGATCTGATTTTATTAGTTTCAAAATATACTTAAGGAATTAAAATACGCAACACACTAAATTTCAACTTTTACGTATGTATTTGATATTTTGATAAAATCCTTTTATGAAATGACCTACTGACTGCTTTTTGCACGTGATGAAATGAGAAAACATCATTTTATTGACAAAATTAACGACAAAACGTCAAAAACTATGAAAAACGCAAATTGTGACTTAAACGTCGGGGCGAAGGGGAAGATGACAAATTCTTTGCATGTGGGTTACGTGACGTCGACTTGATAATGTGCAATAAAGACTAGGATCATTGTGTACTTAGGTGCCGTCCCATGTTGCGTTAAATCTTGTTAACGGAATGCCGGAGTTTACAATAACGAAAAATGAGTTATTAACGTCATTTAAATTATTCGAGATTGCCTATTTGTACCTAAACGGTAAATATCGAACCAACATACGACACGACGTGCTTTCTAATCAACAGTGACGTCCCAGGTACCGTAGAAATGGATCATCGGAGCGTTTGTTTTGACGTTTGTTAAACAGAATATCACGTTATGTAAAGGAGCGAAACGGATTATATGCTTCGAGTAAACACTAGATTTTCGCACTGTAATCAAACGTTTGGCAATTGATCATTTTTTTAATTAGAAAATTTGAAAAACATAATGAGAGTCTTTAAAATGTACGATGTTTGATTTTGACGTTATAATTGACGTTTTAGTGACGTCTGAAGTACAAATGTCATAATGCTTACGTAAATAACCATTTTATTGAATATAACGCATGCCGAAGGAAATTTTACTGGCTTTTGACTCATTTTTTCGATTGACGTTGGTGACGTTAAACGTCCCATAACATACCCAAATGTTACCAACTTATCAATGATTACATTTGCAATCACTTTTAGGGGTTTTGAAAACAAAATATTGTTTTTTATTTCAAATTTGACATTTACTGATCATGGTTACAGGGTGTGCTACTGTAGGTCAGTGTGGTAACGCGTACGCCATTAAGCATACGTAACCGACATTGTGGCTCAACCTGTTGCAATTTGACGTTTAGATATTGTGTTCATATAAGAAGCTCAATCATACCACAAACTTGCATTACAAAGCATGTTTTTAGTAACCCAAAGTATTTGTTGCGTTTCTTTATTCCTTAAGTATATGATTGCATAATGCTTATGCGTTATGAAAAATACTGCAAATTATCATTTGAAAAAAGCTATCCACCAAAGAGTGTTGTATTTGCTCTCTCTACATGACTTCCAACGAAACGTACAAGTAGCGTTGTACATGTATATTATAGCCGATAAAAAAGTGCGGGTCCAGATAACGTTTCAATTTTCTCAGAAGGTGCACTTATTTAATGAAAACCCGTATATGTTGAGTCGGTGATTATGTGTGCTGCTAGACAATGGTCATTTCGTGTCTCGTTACATAATTATGCTTGTTGTTGTCTATAATGGCTTTGGAAACCTTGTAAAGACGAAAATGTGGAGCGATTGTTCGAACAACTCGGACGCGACACGATATCAATGTTCCAAAATAAGGCGCTGCAACAAAATATCACATTATGTCCATTTTCCTAGTCGTTGCCTACTTGTACCGTTTTACGAAAAGACGTCCATGCAATACACAGAGATTTTTAAGCTGTAAAAATAATTGAAACTTTTCTTTAAGAAAAAAATAGTTATTTTTCTTAATTTTGCTAAAAACATACATTGTGGGTACATGTTAGAACCGCGTCGCCGAGGCGGTTCTATTGAGTACCTAGGATCTATATTTTGGAGCAAAAATGAGACAAATAGGTATATTCCTGCATATCCCAGTTTTGCTATATAAAAGTGGGGTATATTTCACGGACATGTTATCATGTTGAGATTTGTTTTACTTGTGCAATCCTTTATTTGCTGAGTTTTTTTTTATTAGCACACCTGAGCCGAAGGCTCACAAGGTGAGCTTATAGGATGGCCATGCTCCGGCGTCCGTCCGTCGTCCGTCGTCCGTCCACAATTTCAAAGATCTTCTCCTCTGAAACCACTGGGCCAATCAAAGCCAAACTTCATGTGGAGCATCCTTAGGAAGGGGGAACGAAAGTTTATATAAATGATCCAGGTCACATGACCAAGATGGCCGCCATGACCATATATGGTAATAACCATAAAAAATCTTCTTCTCTAGAACCGGTGGACCGATTTTAACAAAACTTGGTATGAAGCATCGGGGACTCTGGCCCATTATAGTTTATATAAATTATGGCCTTGTGTTGACCTTGACCTATTTTACGGCAAGCTCAATTTTGGTTGCATAGGCTTTTCAATGGAAAAAAGTGAAAACATTGAATTTTTCAGGAAGTTTTGTAGCCTGTGACCTGAAAGTTGGTAGATACAGACAACATTTTGAGCTCGTGAAGTGATGTAAGTATTAAAGGTCAAGGTCATTTCTTGACCTTGGCCAAAGGTCATTTACAAATTAAATGTTAAACTTAATTTTCTCAGTAACCGCTCAACCAATCGAAGCCAAATTTTATATGAAGTATCCTTAGGATGGGGGAATGAAAGTTAATATATAGAGGATTTTTGCTTTTTTGAGGTGAATACCAAATATATTTCATCGAGTGAGTTGAAAACATCAGAATTTTCACGAGTGCGCAGCACGAGTGAAAATTATTATGTTTTCAACTCACGAGATGAAATATATTTGGTATTCACCGAAAAAAAGCAAATTTTCTTTTTATTTTATACAATACACGGGCATTTTCCAATTCACAAGGCTGGCGGTATAAATGCAAAAACCAAAAATTTTTGAAAACACAAATAATTTTGGTACCACATTGTTCCTTACGTTCTAACTAAGAAAATGAATACCCACACTTTATGTTTTCCTTCATAAATAACGGAGTTATAGGCGTTTGAATTTCTGAAGTGAGGCACATTTCATGACGTCAAGTAAATGGAAACGTCAGAAGTAATCCAAAATATCTGACGTCATTACAGTGACGATATAGGCTGATATCAGTCACTAGTGACTTTTGATATCAGTGAGATTTGATATCTGTGAAATTTCATATCAATGAAAATACCAATTTTATCAAGTTTTGATATACATTGGGTTTCACTGTAGAGTATAAAATAAAAGTAGTTAATGTCACATGACCAAGATGGCCGCCATGGCTATAAATAGCAAAAACCTTTAAAAATCTTCTTCTCCAGAACCAGAAGGCCTATGATTTTGAAACCTGGCATGAAGCATCAGGGGGAGGAGCTCTACAAAATTTATATAAATCATGACCCTGGGATGACTTGACCTATTTTACGGCAAGGTCAACATAGGTCGCCCATGTGTTTGAATGGGGAAAATTTTCAAAATGTCATTTGATGGGAAAACTTTATGGAAATGGGCAAATGGACTGAATATTTATGATTCTGAGAGAAAAGGACCCCAGGGGCATGTCTGGCCCCTGCCCGGGGCAATATACATGTATACTCGTATTACCATAATATTCAAAGATCTTTTTCTCTGAAACTGTTTGGCTAATCAAAGCCAAACATCTTGTTGAGTATTCTTAGGAAGGGAGAATGAAGGTTATATAAATGGTCAAGGTCACATGACCAAGATGTGTGCCATGGCTATAAATAGCAAAACCATTATAAATCTTCTTCAGAACCAGAAGGCCTTTGAAACTTGGCCTGAAGCATCAATGAATACAGCTCTTCAAAGTTTGTATAAATCATGACCCTTGGATGACCTTGACCTATTTTATGGCAATGTTAGCTTAGGTTGCATATCCCGGTTCTCAGGTGAGCGTTTCCAGGACCAGTGGTCCTCTTGTTTGATATGTAACAAAAAGGTACAAGTAGGCAAAGATCAGGAAAAGGCGCAATCAGAAAAAGATTCCCACTCCAAAAGCCGAGGTGGGAAAAAACCAAACTAACAATCAGGTACTTATACCATGAAACATATTGTAAGCCGAATGAGCAGCTATTTTCCCAATCGGTGGCCACTCAGTTAACTTAACTTAACTAAAATATGAAAACACACATAAGGCGCCAACAGCACAAATAAAATTTAAACACCAAGACATAAAACTAAAAGAACCACCACAGAAGTATCGACTTGGAACGATCAGTAACACAAAGTTACTGGCGAGCTGAAACCGGTTTTACAGGTACCTAACCTCACCCTCAGCTTCTGCAGTGGTTCATAACATTTAGTTATTCGGTCCTTGTGGTGAATGTCTAACTAGTCAATGAATCATCAAGAACAAACAAATAAATCATGATAAACATACTGATGAATCAAAAACCAGGACTCACAGATTGAGTAAGCTGCCCGACGATGGAGATTCCTGGGCGCCGAATAACCTACTAACTCCGGAGCAAAAGAAAAACACCAGTTGGACCCCGGTGGGCCAAGCAACAGACAAGAAGCTCCGGCCCCAACCAACTAAAATGAATAGCTTTAAGTCGGGCCATCATAGAGCCTGACGCCCGACCCACCGGCGTGCAATTAAAGAAGGCAGCATAGTTATCAACCATGATTGGGTTAAAAACTAAACAAGCAGACTGTCGCATAACATTCATGTTATAACCTATACGTCTGTAACGTGTTATGATTTTTCTGAACTGAAAAGAAAAATCGTTAATTCCTTTAAGTTTCTTAAATTTGTAAACCAAGTCACCATAAAATTCAGGTTCCGAAAGGCCCTCACTTAAAAGCGTCTTTAAGCCAACATTATATTTGGAAATCAATTCATAGTGTCTACGATAAAATTTAGAAAAGGTTTTTCGAAGTTTATGATACCGATAGCCCTGTTGGAGAAGTTTTGCCATTAAACACTTATTTCGAGCGTTGAAGTCTGTAACATGATTGCAAACCTAATAAGTTGCGAAATGTATACAACATAAGAAGCACGACGAGGAACGTCACCATCCAAAAAAGGAAAATTTACTATATCAAAATCAAAGTCATCGCGCTTATCATAAATTTTAGAAGAAACAAATCCATTTGCAACAGAAAGATCTAGATCTAAAAAGGGGGCTTCAGTATCTGAGATATTGGCTTTGTTCAACTGAAGTTCAGGTGGATAAATTTGATTGACCATACCTTCAAAATAAGGGTTGTCAATGTTCAATAGGTCATCGAGGTACCTAGATGTGGAATTAAAAGCCTCGATAACATCAGCTTGATTATCATGGTTAAGAGAATCCATGAAATCTCTTTCGTAGCAGTATAAAAATAAATCAGCTACGAGAGGTGCGCAATTTGTACCCATCGGAATTCCAACAATTTGTCTGTATAACTTGGTCCCAAATCTAATATAAATATTATCAAGGAGATAGGATAAGGCGTCGCATACATTCTGACATGACCAAAGTGTATACTGACTTTGGTCAGAGGAAGTGAAAAAAGCCTTTCTGTCATTACATGCCAAATAAAGTGAACCATAGTTTTTTAATGCCCTTTTGAAGGTCCACTCTATCAAATCCAGAAGTTTTTCTTTAATTAGATTATGTGGTAATGTTGTATACAGAGTAGAAAAATCATATGTGGACAAGCTTGTCGCACGGAACCCTCTACACTTCAATTTACTGAGCACCTCACCAGAATTTTTGATTGACCAAAACCAATTTTTATTTGAAGTTTCATACACTGTCTCACAGTATCTTATAACATGAGATTTGATAGCAGTAAGACAGGAAGTTAATAATTTAGAAAGTTCAGTGGTAGTACAAGAGCTAGAATTTGCAATAAATCTAGCTTTGTATGGTCTTTTGTGAAGCTTAGGTAACCAATACATCGTAGGAAGTTTGTCTTGGCCTTCATTGACACAAACAGAAAACTTAACAGGTAAATCGTTTAAGTGGGCATTAACTACAGACACCTCATCAGTATCTGTCTCCAGATAAGCCCTGGTACCATCAAGCTCCTGTTTTAAGGTGTTAACGTAGTGAAGCCTACAAACGACAACAACATTGTTTGCGGCTTTATCTGCCGGAACCAAGAGATACTTTCTATGAAATTCTTGGATACCCTGCTTCAAATGCCTAAATGACGATTTGGGTTTAGGAGGTAAAAGATTAGTATTTTGTGAATAAAACTTAATACGTTTATCCACGATAGTGAAGATACTTCTTTTCCATTCTTTAAGAGCATTATCCTCAACACCCTCTCGTTTACACCATCGATTACCGAAATCATTTAATGCAGATGAAATCTCCTCTCTACATTTGTCGAAATTAATGTAGGAAGGGAATCTATATTTCGGACCTTTAGAAACAATTTTGCGAATTCTAGAATCCGAAATTATTTTTAAATTTCCATGTCTGCCAGTCTGCCAGACTAAGATCAGAGTTACACCAATAATTCAATAATTACGTGTTTTCTTTTAGTATGAAGGACCAAGTATAATGAATACAAGTATAAGCTTTAACAAAAAGGTTGGTCTACGCTTCGCATATATGAATGAATGTCAAAGTATCTGAACGTACTCCCATTTCATCGTGGTTCATGTGACTGAACAGAAATAAAACGCTGCGCGGTCAAAGCATTCATACCTGACAATCGACCGTCACAATACTGTCGGTTCATTTTATTCCGTTGTGGCTTGGATAGAATGTAATTGGCTACACGGCAGGTGGGGCGCATTAAAATGAGAGCAAAATATTCAATTATTTGAGGAAAGATGTATACTTGACGTTTTACGCACGTTAAGAGCCATCTTTTATTCAATATTTTTTATTAATTTGTCCCCGTAAAGGCACGTGTCTTTGATTAATATATTTTTTTGGCCATCGGCGACGGTTTATAGTGGTTCAGTGACAAAGGTTCAGAACCCGAAATTGCGCAATATGGCCCATACTACCTCCCTTTGAATGTTTTCACTTCCAAAGGATCAAACCATTATATTTGTTTCACACAGTACCTCGCAGTTAAGCTTATCTTATAGTTGATCTTGGTGCGCTGCGTTTATTTTAATTAAATTTAAGGTCATCCATTAGTTATTGTTTATATTCGTAATTCCTTTACCTGTAAATGCCAGATGAGGAATAAATGAAAGCAAATACAAATAATCAGTCAAAAGGTCTTACATAAGCTTAAATTGAATGTTCTGCCAAATATTACTTGGAAATATACATATTTCAGCTAAACAAAATATCACCACCTGTTCAAATATACCTTTACCCTTAAACAATGTTTATGTACATTGTATGTAATAGAAAAGGGACATATTGAAATACAGTTCTCAGATACTTTGAATCTCATTGTGTTTTATGACTCTGAAAAAACAATGTTCTCGGAGTACACTTATAAAGATCAAAGAAAACGAAGTCCTGTTAAAAGAAGGGTAAGTAATATCTACAGTTTACCTTACACTTACCTTAAACAAATTATTCTTGTAAGTATACGATAGCTATGCCAGCTCTTAGTTCTTGTCTAATCTTTCTGAACACACTAATGATCAATTCGGGTAGAAATTAAATAAGATACAATATAAAAGTTTGATCCTTTGGAAGCAGTGAAAACATTCAAAATGAGGTATTAAGCCCCCAGCTATTTACAACTGACCGTTCCAAGGCGGTACTTCTGTTGTGGTTCAAAATCAAGGTTATTCAATTATTTGTTTCATGTTGCATGACTTTGTGGCCACCCGAATATCATTCGGCTGTTCACTTAGCCCTCTGCATTTACTTGTTCTGTCCAAGCTAGCACTGTGACCACCTGACCTTCAACAGCTGCTCACCCTGCTTTCCGTGATACATGTTTTACGTTGGTACCTATGTATATTTTCTTAACATGAATTTCCTTATTTCTTGTTTATATTTATGTATAACAAAACCACTGCAGAAGCTGAGGGCGAGGTTTGGCACCTATAAAACTGGTTTAAGCCCGCCAGTAACTTTGTGTTACTGATCGTTCCATACTGATCGTCGATACTTCTGTGGTGGTTCTTTTTGTTTTATGTCTTGGTGTTTTAATTTTTTTATCTTTTTTTTGCTGTTGGCGACTTATGTATTTTTTCATATTTTTAGTTAAGTTAAGGTAACTGAGTGGCCACCTATTGGGAAAATAGCTGCTCATTCGGCTTACGATAAGTTTCATGGTATAAGTACCTGATTGTTGGTTTGGCTTTTTCCCACCTCGGTTTTTGGAGTGGGGATCTTTTTTCTGATTGCGCCTTTTCCTGATCTTTGCCTACTTGTGCCTTTTTATAATACTAGGTTAATGTAACCTTCAGACGTAGGCAGAGGCCATTCCATACCTCGGTTATAAGGACATTTAAATGTCGTTTGTGATTACCAGAAAAGTTCGTATTTATTTTAAGTGACATCCCATTTCCACACATTAATGGCTTAGTAACACATAGATTAAACGGCTAGACGTTTGTGATTGAATGCTAGAAGAGTTGTGTTGTATTGTCTGGCTAAAAAATTTTTGTCTGTACCTTGCAGTGATTCCTACATAGTTGAGAATATTAGTTCTCATTTTAGCTCGCCTGCTCGAAAGTAAAGGAAGTGCTATTGTAGTCGTCCCGGCGTCGGCGTTCGCGTTCGCGTTCACGTTCGCGTTGCTTAAATGTTAAAGTTTTTGGTTTAAGTTTTGTAAGTCTATATCTCTTGGACTTCTTCAAGTTGATACTTTGTAGGTTGGTAGATATTGTTCTGAAGTTTTATTCTGTACCATCATGACCCTCCTGGGTAATCTAAACCTAAATGTCACGGACTTAGATGTTTTTGTTAAAGATTTTGTCTAAAGATTTTATGTGTCAATATCTCTTAATATTGAGATGGATGAAGTTTATACTTTGCATGCTGGTAGACAATGGTTTCAAGTTTTATGCTGTATCATCACGACCCAACTGGGTGACTTAGAAATGTTGTGTTAAAATGTTTGGTTAAAGTTTTTATAAGTCAGTATCTCTGAAATATGAAGATGACTGAATTGTTACCTTGCATGCTGGTATCTGAAGTTTTATGCTGTACCACCAAGAACCATCTGAGTGACCTTGTGGTCAAGGTCACGGACTTAGAAAGTTTGTGTTAAAACTTTTGGTTTAAGTTTCTCTAAGTCCATATCTCCTAAATACATAGATGGATTAAGTTTAAATCCAAATGTTTTGGGTAAAACATCAGCACAGTTAAGAATTGTTCCTTAAGGCCAATTTTGATTTAAAATAGAGACAAGTCTGTAAAATTGACACCCCGGGCACTAGCATATAATGGTAATGGCGGATTCATTGGAATTATTCATACTTTTGATCTCCATCTACAGTATGTTGCTGCACAGGCGCTTGAAGTTATTACCATAAATCATTAAAATGTGCCCTAAAACAATAGTGTCTACATAGCAATACCGTAGGTATTGCCAGGTATGCAAGTAAAACATGCCGAAATTGGAGAGTCTTTTGCGACCTTACCTGACGCCGTATGGAGGTTTCCTTTGTTTTCCTGAAGAATAAGATCAATAGCTTTTCGGAGGCATGGATAACTTTTTCAAATCTGCTCGCTAGCAAACGTAGTTGGAACTTAAATTTCTGTCCAAATTTTCCTGGCCATTCGCTCAGCAAGTTCCGGTTTGGCTCCAGTTTCCGCAGTGAATGAACACTGCTGCCAGATGTGGCTTAAATTTATTTACGTAATAATCAAGGTAACCATGAACAAAAATCTTTGCTCATTTCTTTATCATCTAAAATGTTATTCCAAAACACTTGTTGGCATTCAAATGCGGTTAAAACACGACTTCCACGTTTGTTTGTTGTTTTGAAAGCGTCAAACGTCACGCGCTACGTCTGTGGGGCGTTACATGGGGAAATGCGAAACACGACGTCAAACGTAATACCGCGCCTTGCACTTGACGATTAAGACCGTCTAAGTGTGTTTCGCTGCTGAATAATCATACCTTCCAAGAGAAAATCCAGCTGTCGCTTTTCTTAAACGACTGCAAGTCTGCCGATAAAATGAATTGACGCACTTCAAGTTTTCGGGTATGGAATATTGGTCGTTTTCATCAAGGTCACAAGGCTTAATGTTATAGGAAGCCGTCGCTATTTGATTATGACAATAGTTTTTAGTTGAGTTGTAGTTTAGCGTTCCAGTCAACAGCTATGGTCATGTCGAGACGTTGCCTCCATTTTATGGGACTTTTACCAAAAATTAGGGTGTCATGAGGTCCAAAAAGTGCTTCAAATATAACTATCCAACGCCTAAGCTAATAAGGCATATATGTATGGTTGGTTTGATATGAACCACTTTTCCTGAGCAGGCTCAGACCTGAGTGGTTAACCAGTAGGCCCTATAATCAGATGGTCAGTCATAAACCAGCTGGCTAACCTGCACTCCGATACACTTCGTGACATCGCACCACTTCCGTGAGGAGAGATCCAACGGAACACCGATGGAAATTTTCTGTCTAGGTCAATCAGTAGCGCAGAAACTTTGCCGGGAGGCAGGCAGAAGCATCCCATCTTTTTCTTTAGGACCCAGTGAGCGGGGAATTAGCTATATTTTTAAACATTCGCGGGGGGGGGGGAGTGGTGGGAGATGGTGCTACTTCAACACCACACCATGTTTTTGTGTTATATTTGGCTTATTGCTGTTAAAGTTCAGGAGTCCCCTATCATAGGACACGGTCAAAAGCTTAAAAGTAACACCATCCCATTTGATGGCCACACAATCGTATCACAGTAACAGACCATAGGGCTAACGTAAATTCTATTATGATGACTGGGTATGATGATTTCTTAGACATTCAAAGAACGGCATAAAAAGTCACGCAAGAATGTTATTAAACATGGAAAAAGTTCGACAAAAATCTGGCTTTTAGGAGAAGAGACTTTTCTAAATTTTGATGCATATATATAGCCTTGTCCGAATTTTACGACCTCGTATATTTTATCTATTTAGTTTTTTGTCGTATTCGGTGGCGGGGCAGGGGCAGAAAATATGGCTATTTTTAAGGGTATGACAATCTTTGCGTTTTATTATAGTCAGACAGGCTATGTGTTTTCCTGACCGAACATTTTACCTGATAAGAAACATGTCAACTGAGGTTAATCACAACAGTTACATTTCCTAATTATTGCAAAATTTTCATCTGATCGACCGAGGCAGTTTAAGACAGAGTTTCCTAATCAATGCAATATCCGTTTAGCGAAAACAAAGGCGCCGATCAGCCCGTGCAGTTACTGCACATCTGATACTGTATACGTCTACATGTACTTTATTTTCGCATAGGCAAATCTCCGGTGTTCCTGGCCATAATGGGGATCATATATTCAAACATGGATTATAGAACCATCCATTTTTAATCATATCTTCTAACGTGCATGCGAATATGCTTTCTTAAAAATCTATGCAGCTAAACTGGTGTTAAGACTCAAATTTGCTTCCCTGTGCATGCTATTGTCAGCCTGTTTCACATCCGTACTACTGTCTGCGACGATGAATTTCCACTGGTGGCAGCCGTGCGGTGTGAGTAATCAAATAATAATGAGCCGCCTCGTGGAGAAACCACCAATGTGGTGTCTGAACAGGTCTGACACAAACCGGCATGTATAGCTACAGAAGCAGGATAGAAGCTTTAATTTGGGAGTTAAAAGTAGAGGACGAATTGTACGATCCGAGTACTTAGCGAAAACAAAGGCGCTGATCAGCTTCGCAGTTTATACCGCGAAGCTTATCTGCGCCTGTTTTCGCCTATGCGGATTGTTGGTTTTCCCATGGGGCGGCCCAATTATGTAACGTACAGCTGTTTCTCCGGCACTGCTGCATTGAAAGCAAGTCTTCATATTTTTTTCGAATTTCATTAATATTTTTATTCTATGTTTTATTTAATATTCAGTTTATTCGTTTACATAATCCGACCCATGTTTGGTTCTATGTCGAAAATGCAGTTGTTGTCCGCGGCGAGTGAAACAGGCTTCGAACATGATCTTTTGGTTCCTTTTTGCCATTTCCAATGGTTACGAGCCAAGTGTGCATGATTAATACATGACTATACATCTTTTATACGGCGTAGTCTATGTTTATTTCGGCTGCTAAAAATAGCATACACATAATTCTTAATTCAGCACGTGTTTTGCATGGCGCATGTTCACAAACGCATATCAAAAGTCATGCAGTGTGCACGCTCAAATACGGATGGAAATACATAAGTAAACCCTTAAACGCGAATGAGTCAATTTATTTTTATTCATAACGGTTCCCTTAGATCTCTAAAAGATCTATAATGTGGTTTTTCCGACGTCACTCTCGTGTTTGAGCCGTGAGTAGGAAAACTTACGATGCGTTCGAGTTACTGACCCCATAACGGGTACGGGTCGTGTAACATTTAAAAATTGCTGTGTTTCTAAGTTTAAATCGGTTACGACGTGTTCAGAATTTTTTTTTCATTATTCGGATTTAAAATAAATGTATTTAATATGCCCCTATTTCAAGTTTTGCCCTCGGCAATTCAATAGCCCCCGTGGCCGAGTGGTTTAGAGCGCTTAATCATTCGATCATTTCACCGCTATGTCTGGTGTGAGTTCGAGCCCAACCTAGGACACATGCGAGACGAGCAAAGTTTTTCTTGCAGGTGTGTCAGGTGGTTTTTCTCGGGGTTTTCCCCCGTTTTCGCCTCACCTACTGTTTGGCCCGTTTCATATGAGCCGAAATAATGATGGAAGGGACGTTATTTAAATTAAATAAAAAAAATAAATGTGAAACATCATTTTCGTATACTTGTGAAACGTCACAACAGCTATTTATGCGGAGACAGGTCCACGGTTAAAAATTAGAAAGAAAGAAGAGGCCGGGGATCGATCCCTGTTTTACGCCATGGGGGCTTCTAAATGGCAAGCATTTACATCTCTGCATAAACATTTCTTAAACGAACTAATAGATATAATTTATAATAAACTGTTAAAGCTACCGACAAATTCCATGTTTATTTCCGTATGTGATGCCTAAACATTTTAAACCAAGGCCTGAACTGATAGTCTCCGGTGATGTTTTCAGGGACGGCCAGGCACGCAAAGCATGCAAAACGATAGTTTGTCTATATCTGAAGCAGTTGATGACGTATTTTTACCACAAAACTTGACGTGTCGCATATTTTACGAGTATTTGCTCCGTTTTCAACTTTTGAGTACATGTAACATTCATTTTAGTTCTTTATTACACTGCGCGAGATATTTTATCAACTCCTCCAGAGCTTTGCATGATTATCTTTAGCACCTCATGATACGTTTTCCACGTGCTTTTCATGTTTGGTATGGTATAAATATAGCTGCGATTTTCACATTATTTAGAGTTACATTCAAACTGAAAAGGATAGTATCATACAGCTCGATTTTGACCCCAGATGCGTCAAAAGATCGACGAGTCCACTCAGTCGCACGTGATAGAATATTCAGATTGTAACAGTACACGTACTTATTGTGCTTGCAACCAAAGTGTAACAGAAAACGTGCGACATTTCCAACTGATTTGCCTTTCACGTGCTACTTAGTAGATTCGTCGATCCTTTGACGTGTCTGATGTCAAAGTCGAGCTATACAATGGTAGCATTGTAATTGTCACCTTCCCGTGACCTGCTGTAATAACTGTTTAGTTAACGGAACACGGAACCAAAATTACCTTTGCCATGAAATTGCTTCTGTTTTTTGTCATATGTCTGAGATATCAGAAAATTTTGTCCGAGTTTTACGATGCCGTGTCCGTGTCTGACCTTACCGTTACCATGAATGCGAAATTTCTGATACTGATATCTCATCATAGATCTAGTTAAAAAAATAATCATAAAAAAGAAAAAAAATAATAAAAAAGAATTGTCCGACTTTTATCGGATTTACCCTACTGTTAGGTACTCTTCAAGGACACAACACGATGACGGCTGTGGGGATCGAACCCAGGATCTCTCGATTCGGAGTCTGACGCTCTACCACTACGCCAACCCGATCCCTCATGCTTTGGTGGTGTGGTACATTTTCATCTATGTAGAGCTTTTGGCAAACGAGCCAGTGACGAACACCACTTGGCTGCGACTGATTTGCACCAAAGAATCTATGAGCACCGAGTCCAGCCAATGGTGCCCTCCGCAGAGAGTACAATATTCTGTTCTATTCTATTCATTAAATCCCTCTCTTGGGCCTCTCTTGTCATACAATGTTGCCGACGTCACCGCACGCACTGTGACGACATAAAGGTCAAAGGGAAGCCATATTGTCAATAAAAACAACACGACTGGACAAATATCATGAAAAACGTTTATAAAATGGACATTGGAAGGATTATCAATGACTTCTTTTGTTTGGACAGAGAAAAATGTGTCAGGTAGGAGCCGATTGAACCCATTTTGATTTGCAATCGAACGTTTTAGGTTGCCGTGCAACATTTGCTCCGACTCCAAGAACTTTGCCGGAAACGCCACTACGTAATGGCTCGTTAATGGGGCTTGCACACCTGGCAATACTTACAGTATTGCTACGTAGACACTTATTTGATGCATTATTTTTGTGATTTATGGCCATAACTTCAAGCGCCTGTGGTTGCTGCAGTAAACTAGCTGAATGAAAATTCGATCAATGTTACAACTACACACGGAAACCTAATTTAAACGCTCAGAGGTAGTGGCGTCTCTCTTTACTGTATATTCCAATAAAATGAGGGCAACTATCAGAATCTTCGGATCGACTCGTCTATTTTAAGTCTATGACATGCTTCACTGGCTTCTCTCATAAATAAGTATGCAAGAATTGCATCTGTCGTATTGAAAAACCCCTATTACATAATCATTCAACCGATATCACAATCATTTTACCACCCATTGGGGTATTCACATTGCTTAATGGATAGACGCCCTTGAACATACAGTAACATTGCAAATAGAACTTATGTCTTACATGAACATGTCTATGAAATTCAGCAATGGCAAGTGTCTTTGTTTTAAAGCTGTTTTGGTCTGATAATTCGGTGAAAATGATATATACAATACGAATGAGGTGCAAACAGCACAAAATTCAAAAAAGAATCGCCTTGGAAAAATCAGTAATAGAAAATACTGAGGCGGCGGGGGCTTTAACTAGTTTTACAGACGCTTTACCGCACCTTTAGTCCCCGCAGTGGTTCACAGCATTCTCTAGTCAGTTGTCAATGTGTCATTCATCATGGTCATACAGCTATAATTATAGGATACATGTATTTGCTACATGTAACACATAGGTGAATCATATAAATTATATACGCTGACTTCATAGACATATTCAGTAGTGCACATGATTGGCAAGCATTTAGTTTAATTGATAATTTATTTATTTATTGTACAATTCCATTACATGCTGCAAATATGTACCACACCATTTTAACAATAAAAAATATACTATGGGATTCAGGAGAAGTCCAAATGTCTTTTGTGGCCTGTTAACCCATCAAGAAAACTTGCCCATGCAATAAACAGAGATTTTTTTAGCTTTAAAAATTGGAAATTTTCAACTGAAAAATTTTGTGCTGTTGGCGCCTTATGTGTGTTTTCATAGTTTTAGTTAAGTTAAGGTAACTGAGTGGCCACCGACTGGGAAAATAGCTGCTCATTCGGCTTACGATATGTTTCATGGTATAAGTGCCTGATTGTTAGTTTGGTTTTTCCCACCTCGGTTTTTGGAGTAGGAATCTTTTTCTGATTGCGCCTTTTCCTGATCTTTGCCTACTTGTACCTTTTTATGGTATTATAGACCATATTGTGCTAGTGTTATTTTAATTTGTTTTATATTTTCCCTCAATGTTTTATTTTATTACCTTACACTTTTATCGTCATTAATTTAGTTGATTGTCACTGATTTAGTTTGCGTTTCGAAGCACAAATGTGAAAAAGATGTATACCGTGTACACCCCACTTTTACCATGTAAAAGTGGGTTTTACAGGGGTATACATTTATCGGACATGTATATGTAATTCTGATGGATTCGCTTAACGCGCTCTGTGGCGTTAGATAGAGATGACACATCATCAATTAGTTTATATGAAGATACATCGGTGCTTGAGATAACATTAACAGAAGTGTCACGATTCCAATTTGACCAATAATTACCTTCTATCTGTAACGGTAATTACGCGTGTCACCAGTAATACAGAATCTACATCTAAATGTGTCTCTTTTTCTGAATGATATTTATCATGTTCAATATTGTTTAGTTTTCAGTAAATACTTTAAGTTTTGATCCTTCATTTTCTACACGTCACACATTCCATAACACTCTGTGAACTTAGTTTGCGTCTTAGCTCACATCTCTTGTGAGGGCCAGGGACTAACTGTCTTCCTGGCGCACCCCCTGGTGAAAAAGTACAAGTAGGCAAAGATCAGGAAAAGGCGCAATCAGGAAAAGATTTCCACTCCAAAAACCGAGGTGGGAAAAAACCAAACTAACAATCAGGTACTTATACCATGAAAACATTTCGTAAGCCGAATGAGCAGCTATTTTCCCAATAGGTGGCCACTCAGTTACCTTAACTTAACTAAAAATATGAAAACATACATAAGGCGCCAACAGCACAAAAATATTTTAAACACCAAGACATAAAGCAAAAAGAACCACCACAGAAGTATCGACTTGGAACGATCAGTAACACAAAGTTACTGGCGGGTTTAAATCGATTTTACATGGCCATAACCTCACCCTCAGCTTCTGCAGTGGTTCATAACATTTAGTTAGTTCTTTGGTCCTCGTGGTGAATCTCTAACTAGTCAATGAATCATCAAGAACAAACAAATAAATCATGATAAACATCCTGATGAATCAAAAACCAGGACTCACAGATTGAGTAAGCTGCCCGACGATGGAGATCCCTGGGCGCCGAATAACCTACTAACTCCGGAGCAAAAGAAAAACATCAGTTGGACCCCGGTGGGCCAAGCAACAGACAAGAAGCTCCGGCCCCAACCAACTAAAATGAATAGCTTTAAGTCGGGGCCATCATAGAGTCTGACGCCCGACCCACCGGCGTGCAATTAAAGAAGGCAGCATAGTTATCAACCGTGATTGGGTTAAAAACTAAGCATGCAGACTGTCGCATAACATTCAAGTTATAACCTTTATGTCTGTAAGGTGTTATGATTTTTCTAAACTGAAAAGAAAAATCATTACTTCCTATAAGTTTCTTAAATTTGTAAACCAAGTCACCATAAAATTCTGGTTCCGAAAGGCCCTCACTTAAAAGCGTCTTTAACCCAACATTATATTTGGAAATCAATTCATAGTGTCTACGATAAAATTTAGAAAAAGGTTTTTCGAAGTTTATGATACCGATAGCCCTGTTGGAGAAGTTTGGCTGTTAAACATTTATTTCGAGCGTTGAAGTCTGTAACATGATTGCAGACTCTAGCAAACCTAATAAGTTGTGAAATATTGTACGTACATGTAAATTTTGCGTGTCACCAGTAAACAATTCAGATTTAGGTCATTGTTAGATTTTTACCAACCATTTGTAGTCGCCGATTGCCAAACCCCTTAGTTGCACGAGTTGTACCAAAGAACATGTATAATCTTGTGTCAATAGTGATGTCAGGGTGTCGTCACTTGATACATTTATTTAATTTAACATTGCTAAAATTTGCGAACAGCAAGCCACTCACACAGAACAATGGGCCATCAATCAAGTTCATTAAGCTACGGATACATGTGTTTGCTTTTTTAATACATGAATGAATCATATCATATATGCTGACGTCATAAACACATTCATAAGTACACATGATTGATAAGCATTTAGTTAAATTAATCATTTATTTTTGTACAATTCTATAGCATGCTGCAAAAAGTACAGCATCATTTTAACAGTACAAAATTATACTATGAGATTCAGGAGAGATTCAAATGACTTATAGGGCAATGTCTTCCATTAAGCATTTAAAATGCAGTGCAAATCATTTACAACACACATAATACTGATGTTTGTGTTCTTCGACCTTATACAGTAATAAGGAATCAAGCATCAATAGATTGTGTCTAGACATATTGCAATTTGATAATAGCGAAGGACAAAAGTCTATGAAATGTTATGCGCATTTTCCCGTTGGCAAAGTCAGGGGAAAGTCAGTAATTAAAGTGATGATCAAAATATCCCATGTTCTTTATATAGTTTTATTCTTGTTTTTATCCAGAGATAAAAGACAGAAAATCGAGTTTTGTTTAGATTATATATAATAAGCATCAAAATGGAATATGTGCAGTTAACCGTATGAAGTTTCAATCGTGTACCTTTTCAGTACCGTAGATCCCTAATGTATATATTGCATATTTTGTGTAACTATCCCATGTATTTTTCTCGAATGCCGCAACAATACCGGGTATTCTTAATTTTGCGTTTGAATAGTTTAGATAGAGTTTGAAACGACAAAGTCGAATTCCCATTATTTTTCTTATTTCTATTGCGCTAATGACATTATTTGTACAGCTAATTGCAAGATTAGGCATTAATTGTTATACTTGCATTCTTTATTAGGTGTTTACGAAGCTATTAAACAGGAAGGATGGATTCTAGAATAAGATAAATTGTCATTTGAAAATAAAATCTGTAAGATATAAACGATGTTTTGGAAGCAATGGAAACATTTGAATAGACATACAATGAGCCATAATGCGCAATTGTGGGTAATGAACCCTCATTAGCGACCCTTAAAATTGGCAAGAAATCCAGATAATTGTACTGCAGTTTTAGAAATTTGCTAAGATAAGTCTAACTCAAAACAAACTCCCAAACGAGGGCAAATGATTTAAGCATTTTAGACTTTGTCTCTAAACGTGTGTGTTTTGAATATTCTGAATATTCTTACTGGCCTCAAAGGACCGAAAGAGAAATATTATTGCACAGCACCAGCTGCAGAAATGAAATATAAAAGTAATATTCTTGATGCCTTTAGTCATGCCATGTTCTTGCCTGCAAAATACTGGATACGATAAATCATTGATGGCCTTAAATCTGAAATTAATTATGGACATTATACCCCAATAACCCAATCTGTGATTCTTACCCATCTAATAATCAAGTACAGTTAGTGTGATTGACATCAGGAGAGCGACACTTTGAGACTTGTAACAATTACTGATTTATATCAGATCACATGACAAACAAAACAGGAAAGAATGACATACATGTATTTCGAAATCTAAAAACTTAAAGACAGAAATAACTTTAGATAACATAACAGTGTACCACCTGCAGTTTGCCTGTCTATTGCAAATATTTGATTATATGTATTATATGTTAAAGGTCAACGTGTGTACCACCCAAAATTTATTAAATGAAAACGATTTAGTGAAAATGTGCACCTTTCCTCGGTTATCAGTGCCGTACACATGAGTTCTAATTAAGCTTTCATGTAGTTGCAACAGCAACATGCAGAACTTTCAAGAAGTTATAGTATTTTCAGACTTAACTCATAGTGATTCATATGCCTTTAATTGAAATGCGATATTATATCGCAGCATGAAGAGAAAGAATATTTTGAAAATTGCCGATGCCTTAATTTTAGAATTATCTTTAAGCAATGTAAGAGTACCTTTTTAAAAGAATACAACACGTTTTGTATACAGATCAATACAGAATTCATAGCGCCTTTAAGGAGAATTTTCGAATGTTAATACGTACGTACATTGCACTGCAATGCTGATTAAAAGATACTTGGTGATGAAAAAATAACTGTCGCTTTAACATCAAAGGTTAAACTGAATAAAAATAATTGTTAGATTATTTGGAAGCAGTTCGCGCTTAATCGTATTGAACGGCTGGCAATAAAGTACTTTGACATTTGTCATAAGTGTTATTTTTATTGCTTACTGAGTAATTTCTTAGACTGGGAAAATGTGTCCTGCGACATTTATTTTTATAAACATAATATATACTAGCCAAAAGTTATAAAATGCCAGTTTAAATACTTTGAAAATTAAGCTGAGTATTTAGCATATTTTTTTACAAAGTTTTATATATAACTTCGCTAGACTTGCTGAAGCTTTTGCAGTGATAAACTAGATTGTCACCAGCAGAACGGGAAAAAGCTTGAATCTCTAATACATGCACGAACCTTGAGAGAATGCAGTTATGCTGAGCCAAGTTAATGTATTACAGCGGTGATATTTTTTCCATTCGTTACATCAATGATTGAAAGACCTGACTGGACTATATTAAGGGAATTATCATTCATTTATCTTTTTCTCACTAGACGCCAAACCATTCTCATCAAGCTCCAGCCAATAGTTGAAAAAAAGTCCTAAGAAAAGTACTGTCATTGGCCTTTTTCATTCACCTAAACGTCAATAATGGACTAACTATATTTACCTGAATTTTGCCACCCCCCCCCCCCGACACAGAAATTCGGTCTTGAATCAAGACCCAATTTTGCCTGCAAAAACAATTTCAGATAAATCATTGATCGTCTTGTTTTTAAAATTATTTATTGTTACACTGCTCTAGTCCTTGTAAATGTGATGAAACATTCTTATAACCAAGTACATTTAGTTTAATTAACCGCAAAAAGCGACACATCGAGATTTGTCACGATTACGGCTTAACTCATGTCAGCCAGGCGTCCTAATTATGGGACATATGCAACGGTATGTAACTCCAGATGTGATGCCATAGAACGCGGCGTCCCATCTGGGGCTATTCTTCACTGCTCTTAAAGGATCTCGGTTTTGATTTTTGTTTGCTATTACTGCAGCTGGTGTTGTGCCGTGTGGCGGCCCTAAAAAGTCTCCCCGTACATCATCCATGGTGCAGGTTAAATTTTATTTTAGTCCTTTGAGATCAGCGAGGAAATTGGGAGAAGTCAGCAATTTATTATCGGTTAAGATTCATTTTCTTACCAATGTATAACATACTGGTCCCATTTAGATAATACTTAAAAGGTACAAGTAGGCAAAGATCAAGAAAAGGCGCAATCAGAAAAAAGATTCCCACTCCAAAATCCGAGGTTGGAAAAAACTAAATTAACACTCAGGTACATATTGTACTAGTTTTGACAGCTATTCTAGTCTTTCTATCGACTACCTTGTTGAAAGTTGCAACATTTCTGTAATTCTCTTTGGCACCATGGGTCACTGAGTAGTCGAAAACACCATATGGCCCATCCCCTTTCTTATTATTGTCTTCTCTTCATTTTTAATAATTCTGAATTTTAGGGAGTGCAGAAATCAAAAACAAAAACTAAGAAAAACACACACAGCATTAAACTGATTCGCACATTAAATCATATTGATTTGTTGGCAATAAACACTTCGACATTTGCCATAAGTGTCATCTTTATTGCTTGCAGTGTAATTTCTGAAATGATGACATATGAGTGTTGTTACATCAGAAATACAATCATATGAAATTGCATGAGAAAGATCGCGAGTTGTCGCCATTTATGTGTATAATACAATTGATAACAAGCCAGCTACATTATTCCGAACCATTGATCAAATTGTCCTGATCATTTGTATTGTCTGTTCGAAGACTAGAATAGATAGTATTTCCTTTTCTCTTTGTGCTGTCTCTCGTTTATGACCTTCAGATTCCTCCGATAACTGCTAGACGAAAGCCTGATGGGTCTTATTAAATACCTTACCAAGCAGTGATTGGCTATTATCTTTACCCTCCAAAGGATATCTTTACACACGACTTGTATCCAAATAAATGGTTCGAATACATGGTTGATTTGACTGATATGTCATTTAGATATAAAAAAAATGAATTTATGCGACCAACTTGGAAATTGAGAGAATTACTTTAACTGTTGTTTGATTTAGGAAGCGTTTTGACGACGTTTGACTAGAATACAATGCAGCACAAACAGACAAATGTCTTCAGCCATTAAAATCATCGTCTGCAAAGAGAACTAGAGAAGTATCCATTCACAAATGGATACACTGATCTGATAAATAATTCAGAATGTCCAAACGAAACCTATTTATGGAAACCATTGTGTCGCATTTAGCTCAAGACTTTTCGCAAATAATAGGTGTTCAGAATTTCATTAAGGTTGGTTACATGTATTTAGGATTTAAAGCGACTTCGCATATGGATGAATTTCAACTTCTAAAACAATAAATCAAAACATACAATTTTACCAAATTTCAAATTTCATATTAACGTTATTCCAAGAAGTTCAGTGTAATATTGAGTGCCAAAAGATTAAACACGCTTTAATTAGAAATAATTTGAGGTTACACAAATGTTTTATGTAATACATCAGCACATTTAAGCAGTTAAGATATACAGTCTAACCTGTCTTATGCAAGCGGCCAAGGGAAACACTAAAATCGCTTGTTTTAAAATAGGTGCTTGCTTAATATAGGTTATGTTCTGACACGAGGGTGGGCATCATAACCAAACCGTGTTGGCTAGAAATAAATAATAGTACTTCCCTGTCTACAAAATTAAAGATTCATAAAAGAACCGGAAACAGATACAGCCAAGAAGCACATTCATCTTCTTGATTAGCTCTCGGTACGATTATTTTCTATTAAAAATGTTGGAAATTGTAACAAAATGTTCGACGAGTTATATATCATGTTCAAGATAGCACTTTTTTTCTCAGTAAATATTATTGAAAACTTATATCGTATTAAAATCAACAGTTTAGACTTTTGTTTGCTTTGATTGAAAAGTAAAAATAAAGGGATGGAGCTGACACAGTAAAGATAAAATTTTTATGAAAAGATGTTGCAAATGAATGCCTAGTCTGTTACTAGTGTTATTGTTCTGACTGGTAATTGTCACTAAGTTCTATCAGACAAGTTGTTTAGGATTATCTTTTGAGACAATAAACAATAAATTGTGGCATCTGGAAGGTGTGAAGACAATTCTGACACCTGACAGAGTTAAATACCCATGTCAAAATATTACCTTTTAATGTGCATTGTAATTTGTTAAATGAGTGGTTGGTTAAAGGCGAAATTGGGACAGAAACTAGTGGTCTCTGGCTATATAAGACAGGCTCTTGCTAAATAGAGGTTCATTTGCATGTAAAATCAATTAAGGGGTGGGTAATAATAGTGCTTACTTAAGGCATGTGCTTGCTTAATGCAGGGCTTGCTTAAGTCAGGTTAGACTGTATTCTTTTTGCAACATCCAAGGCCAATTTTGATCAATAATATAGCCAAATCCGGAAACTTCCCACTCGGACACTAGAATAAAATCATTATGATGGATACGTTGGAATTTTTCAAACATTTGATCTCAACTTAGGTTGACTAGCCGAATCGAAGTTCGGGTCAATGTAACAATAAGAAACCGAAGCCTAATTCAAACATATTCTGCTTCTGCTTCTTTACAGTGCAGGACCTTTGAGCGTAATTCACCTGGAGGGAGATTTAGTCGTGCTTACTAAGAAGGGTTTTGAAGCCCTCAACAATCTCTGCATGCATGGCCGTTGTTTCTAGATGGTTCCAGTCAATGATAGTGTTCACAAAAAATGAGTTCTTTAGCTGATATGTCTTACACTGCTCAGTCCTCTGTCATTGTACACAGAATGTACAGATGTTTTCCTATTTATTTGAAACAAAGATTTGTGTGATAGATCTGTTGCTGACACTTCATTTGGAGTTATTATGTTCTTATAATTGAGCCGCCTCGTGGGAAAACCAACAACATGTTTTTGTACAGGTTCTACACAAACCGGACTGTACAGGCACAGAAGATGGCTATTGACTGGAAATTATGGATTTAGAAAGTAGAGCAATTGTACTATCCGTGTAGCGGAAACAAAGACATTGATAAGCTTCACGCCTTTGTTTTCGCATATGCAAATTGTTGGTTTTCCAATGAGGCGGCTCATATAATGCCTTTTACCATAAATGAATATGCCAAGCCCATTAAATCATTTTGTTTAATGTACGAAATATTGTACACAATACTAGGGTAATATAATCCTCAGACGCAGGAAGAGACTCTTTCAGACCTTGGTTATAGGAACGGTTAAATGTCGTTTTTGATAACCAGAGAAGTCCGTATTTGTCTTTAGTAGTGAAAACCCATTGCTACACAATAATGATTTAGTTGTGCATATATGTATGAGCCACGTCATGAGAAAACTGACAGCGTTGTTGCAGATGAGAGGAAACCATGTAAAGATGACAATAATTGAGCCGCCTCGTGGGAAAACCAACAATGTGGTTTTCAAACTGGTCCGACACAAACTGGGCTGTACAGCCACAGAAACAGGCTGGAAGCTTGAAATTTCGGATTTGAAAAGAAGAGAAAGTGTACTATCTGTGAAACGAAAACAAAGGCGCTGATCAGCTTCGCGGTTACCGCAAAGCTGATCTGCGTCTTTGTTTTCGCATATGCAGATTGTTGGTTTTCCCATGGGGCGGCTCAATTGGTTTTCTTCAATGCTAAAATTAAATAGATATCTCTATTGTTTAATTTTGAAGCAAGTCCCAGTATTTTAGGAACACTTTACCAGCATGTATAAGCACTAACGTCACGTTAAAGTCATTTTGAGCAGCGTACCCGTAGCACAAAAATGTCATCGAATTTATCACTTTCAATAAAATATGAAGGTCAAAACCGATGTGTTATTTTTTGTGGTTATACATATACAATGTATGACTGAAAACAGCGTCGTAGTTTGGCTTATTCTATACCTGATTCTGTATGGTTACGATTTTTTTCCTGAATATGAGGACCCTTCATTTGTTTTAGTTTATATTCTTAATTTTCTTACTACACGGTGATGTCAGATGAAAGATATCGAAAATAAATAGTAATATGTCTTACATAAGCTTTAATTGAATATTCTGCCAAATATTACTTAGAAATATCAACATGCGAAAAATATCAGCACCTGTTTAAATATACCTTTAACCTTAGATATGTTATTGTTTGTTATTGAGATAGGTTCTATTGAAATTAAGAGCTTTAAATCTTAATTTGGTTTATGCCTCTGAAAAAAATGTTCTCGGAGTACACTTATAAGGATCAAAGAAAGCAAAGTTCTGTTAAAAGAAAGGTAAGTGATGTCCTTTTCATAGATGCATATTTACCTTACACTAACCATAAATGCATTCTTTCTAAACATGCATGATAGCTTTGCTAGCTCTTTGTTCTTGACAAATCTTTCTGAACACATTAATGATTAAACCAAGTAGGTTGAGGTTTGAAGAAATTCGCGAAGAGTTGTTAAATTCATTTTATATTTTTCCAATGTTTAATTTATACATTTTCATCGATAGTGTTATATATATTTGACTAGAATATGAATCGAATTTAACCAGTTGCAGGGCTCTTTTACCACTCCTTCGAACGTTTCGTATTCTAAATGCAAATCATCCTCCTATCAGAGTATGTAACTTCGAATATCCTTCAAGGAAAATGTCATTTAGTGGCAGAAGGATTTACGTTTCCAAAAACGATTTGTCAGCGTATACATAATACGCCTTTCTCAGTATTGTACATTTCTGTTGCAAAAATGTACATAACTCATAACATTGTCACTCCTGTAAAAGGGCTATTTTTGCGATAACAAAGCAATGCATAATTATACAGATTATTCTTACAGACGAAATTCTAACTGCAAATGTTTTACATGATTAATTGCACAAAACTAAATTGTTAGTGAATGTTAGAAGGCAAATGTATACTCTGTACATCTCAGGTTTACTGCGTAAAAGTGTGGTTTACATTGATTTCCTTTCACAGAGTTCTGAGTGCGTTTCGCTCTCTATGCTGATAAATAGAGATGACAGATCATCAATTAGTTTATATGAAGAAATTTCGTTGGTTGAGATACCATTAACAGAAGTGTCACGATTCCAATCTTACCAATAATTACCTTCTATCTGTAAAGGTAATTACGCGTGCCAATCGTATTTACAGAATCTATAACTAATAGTGTATCTATGTCTGAATACTATCTATCACGTTCAACTTGACAATATTGTTTAGTTTTCAGTAAGTACTTATTAGTTTTAGATTTGATTCTGCATTTTGCACACGTCTGTATCTAAGCTCACATCACTTGTGAGAGCCTGGGACTAATTTTCATAATAACCGTTTCTGAAGTTTGCGAAAAAGCAAGATACTCGCATAAAACAAAGTGTCATTCATAACGTTATTGAAGCTATAATTATAGGATACAATGCATTTGCTATGTTTAATACATGAATGAATCAATATCATACATGCTGTGTTCATTACATTCAGTAGTACACATGAATGACAAGCATTTAATTTAATAATAGATTTATTTCTTGTACAATTCTATAACATGTTACAAATATATACCGTGAAATACAAAATTATACAATGCGATTCGGGAAATAAAAGTAAAAGTAAAACTGAAAAGAGCAGTGAGTGAACATATTAATGAGAAAGGCGATGGGCCATACCGCGGTTTCGGCTACTTAAAGTCCCTATCTCATTGGAATGCGACAACTGGAGACTAGTTCGCGAATCGTTCGCGACTATTTCGCGACAAAAATTAACGATATGAACACAACTGCACACTGCAGTCTCATTGAATGGACATTTATGCGACATATTCGCGAACTTCGGTCTTATTTTGATAATATATCTCGCGACTGTCGCGCGACTGTCATACGACTATCGCGAGGCATTCGTGAGAGTGTATCACGACGTTCCCACGAATGAAGCTTTATTTTCATTTTCATTCGTACGACAGTCGCAAGACATTCGTGAGCGTGTTGCACGACATTCGTACAAATGTCGCTTAGTTTTATTTTCTCGCCAGATAGTCGCGAGGTGTTCGCATGTTTTCTAAAGACTGTCGCGCGAATGTCTTACGACATTGGTACGAGTGTAGCGTAAATTTGGCATTGTAAATTCGCAAAAATTTCGCGGCGACAGGTTCGCGACTGTCACATGAACGTCCTACAATTGTCATTGTCGACGTAAATCATTAACAATGCACAAAGTACTACTGTCAGTGGTTTTCGACCTTATGCAGTAAATAAGGAATCAAACATCAATAGAGTCTGTCTAGACATGTTGCTATTTGATAATAGCAAAGGACCAAAGTCTATAAAATTTTATACGCATTTTGCCCGTTGGCAAAGTCAAGGGAAAGTAAGTAATTATAAATGATGATGAAAATATCTCATGTTCTTTATACAGTTTTTTTTTCTTGTTTCTAAACCTGAGATAAAAGACAAAAAATCTAGTTTTGTTGTAAACATTGTTGAGATTATATAGGCATTAATAATGGATTATGTGCAGTTAACTGTATGAAGTTTCAACTATGTACCTTTTCAGTACCGTGTGTTGCTAATGTATATATTGCATATTTTGTATTACTATCCCATGTATTTTTCTCGAATGCCGCAACAAAACCGGGTATTCTTAATTTTGCGTTTGAATAGTTTAGAAAGAGGCTGGAACGTCAAAGTCAGTTAGTTTGCATATAATGCAACCATTTCATGTTTCAAGTGCAACAGATTAGGAATTAACTTTCTAATTAAAAATCAAATCTCATTAATTTTAATTTCTGTTGAATGTGCTGATGACATTATTTGTACAGCTAATTGCAAGATTAAACACCAATTGTTATATTGCATTCTTTATTGGGGTTTTACAAAGGCATTAAACAGAAAAGATGGATTCTAGGATAAGATAGATTGTTATTTGAAAATCAAAATGTATACGATATAAAATGCATTGGTTTCTATTTGAATAAAATATACAATTAGATCTTTTGAAAAGGTACAAGTAGGCAAAGATCAGGAAAAGGCGCAATCAGAAAAAGATTCCCACTCCAAAAACCGAGGTGGGAAAAAACCAAACTAACAATCAGGTACTTATACCATGAAACAATCGTAAGCCGAATGGGCAGCTAATTTCCCAATAGGTGGAAACAGTGAAAACAGTGCAAACATTCAAATGGAGATACTATGAGCCATAATGCGCGATTGTGGATAATGAACCCTTATCAGTGACCCTTAAAATTGGCAGAGAAAGCCAGATAATTGTGCTGCAGTTTCAGAAATTTGCAAAGGGGTAAACGAGGTAAATCGATTCAAGCATCTTTAGACTATGCAAACGTGTGTGTTTTTGAACATTCTGAATATTCTTACTGACCTCAAAGGACCGAAAGAGAAATATAATCGCACAACACCAGCTGCAGTAATAACTAATGAAATATAAAAGTCGTATTCTTGATTCCTTCATTCATGCCAAGTTCTTGCCTGCAAAATACTGGATAAAAATCATTAATGGCCTTAAATCTGAAATTGATTATGGACATTATGTTCCAACAACCCCATTTGTGATGCCTACCTATCTAATAACCAAGTACAGTTAGTGTAATTAACATCAGGGGAGCGACACTTTGAGACTTGTTACAAGTTACTGATTTATAGCAGATCAGATGGCAAACAAAACCGGTACTTATTGTCAGGAAAGTATGACATACATGTATTTCGAAACCTTAAACTTGCTGAAATCATTAACTAAACGACAGGAAGTTCTTTAGATAACAAGTGTGCCACTTGCTGTTTCGCTGCCTGTTGCAAATATTTGATTATACATGCACATGTTTTATATGTGTACAACGTGTGTACCTCCCAATTTTTACATGAAAACGATTTAATGAAAATGTGCACCTTTGCGTGCACATGAGTTCTAATTAAGCTTTCACGTAGTTGCCACAGCAACATGCAGAACTTTCAAGAAATTATTTTTCAGACTTAACAAAAAGTGATTCATACGACTTAAATTGAAATGCGATACCATATCGCAACGAAGAAAAAAATATTGGAAATTGTCGATGCCATAATTCTTAAAGCAACGTAAAAGTAACCTTTTAACACAATTCAACAAGTCTTGTATACAAACCAATACAGAATTCATTATCATATCGGCTTTAAGGAGCAGTTTTCAAAGGAAAATACGTAGCACTGCAATGTTGATTAAAAGAAACACAGTGATGAAAAAAAAAAAAAAAAAAAAAAAAAAAAAAAAAAAACTGTCGCTTTAACATCAAAGGTTTAACTGAACTTCGCGTTAAATCATATTGATTGGCTGGCAATAAACTATTTTTATACTGTTATTTGTCATAATTGTTATCTTTATTGCTTACTGCGTAATTTCTTAGACTGGGAAAATGTGCGTTGATATATACTAGCCAAATGTATAACTGGCCAGTTAAATCATTTTGATAAAAAGCTTCATATCTAGCCATATATTTACACAATTTCATATACATGTATATATTTGCAAGCATAATTTGCACCAATTTGCAGTGATAAACTGAATTGTCGCAAGTAGAATGGGAAAAGCTTGAATCACTAATATATGCACGGACCTCGAGAGATTGCACATATACCAAGCCAAGTTAATGTATCAGCGGTGATTATTTCTTTTTTATTTGTGGCAGTTTCCTTGATGCCTAGAAAGACCCGACTGGACTATATAAAGGGGATTATCATTCATTTTATCACTAGATGCCAAAAATTTAGACCTGACTGGACTATATAAAGGGGATTATCATTCATTTTCTCACTAGATGCCAAACAATTCTCATCAAGTTTCAGTCAATAGTCCCGATGATATGGATGCGGACGTCCATTCGTAATTAACAAAATAAAATAATCTGATCCCATTTCACATGTAGAGGGTATTTATTATCATAAACGTTAGAAAAAGGTACAAGTAGGCAAAGATCAGGAAGTAAAACAAAATGTGTTCTCTGGCTCTGTAATTAGTATAGTGCGATTTCCTTGACCGTGCCGACAAGTTAGTGTAGCAAATATGTATTCGTAGAAAAAACTGAAGTTATTCAGGTCAATAAGACCATGCACTTCATTTGACACTTGAAACATATCTAAAAGGGAATAAAAAGGTACAAGTAGGCAAAGATAAGGAAAAGGCGCAATCAAAAAACGATTCCCACTCCAAAAATCGAGGTGGGAAAAAACCAAACCAACAATCAGGTACTTATACCATGAAACATATCGTAAGCCGAATGAGCAGCTATTTTCCCAATAGGTGGCCACTCAGTTACCTTAAACTTAACTAAAAATATGAAAACATACATAAGGCGCCAACAGCACAAAAATGTTTTTTAAAACACCAAGACATTAAACAAAAAGAACCACCACAGAAGTATCGCCTTGGAACGATCAGTAACACGAAGTTACTGGCGGGCTTAAACCGGTTTTACATGGCCATAACCTCACCCTCAGCTTCTGCAGTGGTTCATAACATTTAGTTAGTTCTTCGGTCCTCGTTGTGAATCTCTTACTAGTCAATGAATCATCAAGAAAAAAGAAATAAATCATGATAAACATCCTGATGAATCAAAAACCAGGACTCACAGATTGAGTAAGGTGCCCGACGATGGAGATCCCTGGGCGCCGAATAACCTACTAAATATCCAGTTAATTTATACGGTCAAAATATACTGTACATACATTTAGCTCTCTGAATAACCAAAAATTGATTGAACGATCAACTTTTATTTATACAGAGCCATCTAAGTACCAGCTCTATTTTCTTGTGCCATTTGACTATTTCAATAAAGGTACGTCCAAATTTAAATCATTTAAGACCTGCATTCGTATATTTTGAGAGTCATCATCTGATCATTGATATGGGACAAATCACTTGAAACACTGGTGGCCTGAAATGATTCTTCATGCAAGTAGGGTCCATAAAAGATTGCAGAGGGTTGATCCTTTGAAAGCAATAAAAAACTTCAAAGGGAGATGGCATGGACTTTACCTGATCTTTGCCTACTTGTACCTTTTTATTGCGCAATTTCGGATAATGAACCCCCATAAGTAGCCCTTGTTAAACCGGCAACGATACCAGACTATTGTACTGCAATTTCGAAAATTCACACGAACAGTCCAAAACTAAAGACACACTCCCAAACGGAGCCAAACAATAACAACATTGCTTAGAAGTATATTTCTAAACGCGAGAGTTTTGAGCACTCTGAATATCTTTACTAATCTCAAAGGATCTAAATCAAAAATATAATCTGCACTATAGATGATGTACGGGGAGACAGTTTAGGGCCGCCACGCGGCACAACATCAACTGCAGTAAACTTTTTGCCGAATTATACCACTTTCTCTCCGTCAGAAATTCTCCCTTTAAGCTGAATAGCACATTTAGCCTTATTGATTTTTTGGCAATAAAACAAATCGACATTTGCTATAAGTGTCATCGTTATTGCTTACAGAGTGATTTCTGAGACAGAGACAATTTGTGTATTCTTACATCATAAATACGATATTGAAGTTCAAAACAAAATCGCCTGACGTTTGCCAGTTTTGTGTTAAATACAGATAACAAGCAAGATACATTATTCCAAACGCGCGACCAAAGTTTCTCCTTCGTTAGCATTAAATATTTTCTAACCTACTCTAAGGCTAGACTATGTGTTATTTCTTTTTCTCTTGATTGTGCTTTATAACCTAAAGTTTCCTCCGATAATTGCTAGACAATACTTGATGTAGCTGGAAATGATTGCCTTTTATCTTTGCGCTCCAAAGGATGCCGTAACACCTGACTTGTGCACAAATAAATGGTTCGTCGAATGACATTACTCCCAAATAAAAGTAACTGAATTTATGCAGCAACATTTGATAACTACTTTCTTATTTTTTACATTTATTCTTTCAGGAGTCTCTTTCTTGGCGAATAAGATTTTTTAGAGTTTCATTAGGGGTGTCTAATGTGATTAAGCATTTAAAACAACTGCATGTACGGATTAATGCCATCTTCTAAAACCATATATCGGAGACATACATTACAAACAGATTTTTTTTCCTTTTTTTGTAATGATCGATTTTGATAATCATGATTCCGAGCAGTTCAGTGTGATAGATCTAATACCGGTAAAATATAATGTGCTATAATTATAAGAAACAAATTGATGTTAAACAAATGTTTCATTAAATTAGCACAGTTAAGATGTGCTCCTTTTCGCAAACTCCAAGGCCAGTTTTGATCCATAATAGAGCCAAGTCCATAAAATTTCCATTCCGGACACTAGAATATACTGATTATAATGAATTCGTTGGACAAGCTTAATCAAAGTTCGGCTCAATGTAACAATAAGAAACCGAAGTCTAATTCAAAGATATAAAGGTATGATGTCTCCTTTGAATGTATTTTCAAATAAAATGTTAGGACACTGTTTGGATCGTCTATTTTAAGTGTATAACGTGCTCAACGGGCTTCTCTAATAAATATGTCTACATGATTTGCGTCTGTCGTATTACAAAAACCCAATTACATAATAATTCATCCGATAATAAAATCGTTGTACCATCTACTGGGATATTCACGTTGCTTAATGGACAGACGCTCTTTAAATAACAGACGGTGACAATGAAAATAAACCAGTTTACGAACGAGAACATCCGATAATAAAATCGTTGTACCACCTATTGGGATATTCAAGTTGCTTAATGGACAGACGCTCTTTAAATAACAGACGGTGTCAACGCAAATAAATTATATTACGAACGAGAACATGCTTATGAAAGTCAACAATGCCAAGTGTCTTTGTTTGAACCCATATATGACAAATTCAATTGCCCATCATTATCATTTAAGTGAGTCCACTTATAATTTTAGGGCCATCAGGAGTGATTTTAACGTTTTATTCCATTTTTCTATGAGATTTCTCTAAGCAAACTGAACAGTACCAGATGGGACGCTGCGTTCTACGGCGCCACATCTGGGGCTATACTGTGTGACTATGCTTCATACAAAGGACGTCAGCCTTATATGAGTTATAGCTGTTTTTTGTAGGTCAGGTCAGTTTAACTGCTACTGTAACATGTAATCAGTACTACCTGTTGTCATGCGGTGCAGATGGGGCTCGTTAGCCTTGGAAGGCAACTCATCTAGGAGTTAAGCTAGTTCTCTACACAAAAATCTAGCTGGGCAGGGGGAACTCATTAGTCTTGGTTGACAGTCCTCCTAGGAGTTTACAGGTCTCTAAACAAAACCAAAGAAAGGGTAAATGGAGCTCTTCAGCTGTGGCCAGCAATTCATCTAGGAGAAGGAAACTCCAAAATCAAACCTGTGTGTCAGGATATGCCTAGTCCAGATATGCAAAGACTGTTTCGGTAGATGGAGCGGAAGAAATCACCTGATTCAACGGTTCAGAAAGCGATACAGCAACATGTTGTGGAACATGCAGAGCGTGACAAGGCACTAAAGATGTTACGGTCATCCACTGCATCCAAACCCAACTCCAGACGTCTTGACCTGTGTCTTGCCTCTGGGCGCAGCTGGGCGAGGACTAGAGAGTGAGGTTGACGTTGCGCACCTCTTCCTCACTATAATCCAATTTCATAGCGCATGTCATCTTATTTCTCAACACACAAGCACTTGCATACACAACAATTTCATTACACTTGCACCCACATACCTACAAAGTCCTGTGGCGATGGGCGAGTGGCGAAGCAGCAGGTGTAGGACACACTGGGAGCTGTAGTTGCAGACCTGCACACAGGCGGCTCAGTTCTAATGGTCGTTTTCTGTGAGGAGAAGCAGTAAGCAGAATTCGGCAGTCGGCTGAGCGACTGAGCAGACCTATTTAGGACGACACTGCTCACCCCCGTAGCATGGGGAAGGGGCTAGAAAAGGTGCCCTAAACAATTGCCTGCTTCAAACCCCCTGGCTGGTTAACCGCGATCAGCGGGGATCCCCTTAAGCGGTCGAAATACAAAGAAAAAAGCTAGAGTAGTCCCTTTACGGATTGGCGCATGGAATGTGCGTACTTTAATGGACAATGCTGGGTCAGATAGACCACAGCGTAGAACGGCCCTTGTGGGCAGAGAACTTGGGAGGTATGATATACAGATAGCTGCATTGAGTGAGACTCGGTTCGCAGATGTTGGGGAGATCAAAGAAGTTGGTGCTGGATACACCTTCTTCTGGAGTAGACGCAAAAGTGAAGAGAGGCGTGAAGCAGGAGTTGGCTTTGCCATCAAAACAGAACTTGTTGGTAAGCTGTCAGGATTGCCAAAAGGCATTAATGACCGTCTAATGACATTGAGACTTCCTCTGTCAGGCAATAAACATGCAACTATTGTCAGTGCTTATGCACCCACAATGACCAATCCAGATGAGGTCAAGGACAAGTTCTATGATGACCTAGACAATGTTATTTCTGCAACACCCCGCACAGACAAGCTTATCCTTCTTGGCGACTTTAATGCCAGAGTGGGTACAGACCACCAGACCTGGGAAGGAGTTATAGGTCCAGAAGGGGTTGGAAAGTGCAACAGCAATGGTCTCTTGCTTCTCAGAAAGTGTGCTGAACATGACCTTCTAATCACCAACACAGTCTTCCGTCTACCTAATAGGAACAAAACATCCTGGATGCATCCCCGTTCCAAACACTGGAATCTCATAGACTATGTCATAGTGCGGAGAACAGACAGGCTGGATGTTAAAGTGACAAAAACTATGTGTGGTGCAGACTGCTGGACAGATCATAGACTGGTTGTCAGCAAACTCAACCTAAGAATACAGCCTGCGAGGCGACCTCAAGGCAAGAAAGCTCCTAAGAGACTGGATGTCTCAAAAGAATAAAGACAGCATGAGACAAGATTTCTTAACAGACATTTGCAACCAACTGGATGCAATGAATCTCAGTTCAGAGGACCCCGAAGAAAACTGGACAGTTTTCCATAAAACAGTTCTTTCTTCAGCTGCAAGCACCTTAGGCCATCCATCTCGCAAACATCAAGACTGGTTTGATGAGAATGATGACGAAATTCAGAGGCTTCTTGAAGAAAAGCACCGATTGCACAAGGCACATCAAGATGATACTAGCTCAGTATCAAAGAAAGCAGCCTACAGCAACATTTGTAAGACAGTTCAGACCAAGCTTAGGGACATGCAAGATTCCTGGCTGAGGAAGAAAACAGAAGAAATTCAGTCTTTTGCGGATAGAAAGGACATGAAGAAATTTCATGATGCACTGAAAACCATTTATGGTCCAAAGAGTTCTGGAGCCACCACATTGCTCAGTGCAGATGGAAACACTCTTCTCACAGATAAAGAAGCTATCTTGGAAAGGTGGGCAGAACACTTCAATAGTGTGCTTAATCGACCATCAAGCATCAATGAGGATGCAATCGACAGACTTCCACAGATAGAGTGCAATGTTCTGTTAGATGAATTTCCTACCGTTACGGAAACAAGAAAAGCAGTTCAACAACTATCATCTGGCAAAGCCCCAGGCGCAGATGCAATTCCTGCCGAAGTTTACAAGGCTGGGGGGCTACCCATGGCAGAGAAACTGACAGAGTTGTTTCACTGTATGTGGAGAAAGGAGGCTATCCCACAAGAATTTAAGGATGCATCCATAATCCACCTATACAAGCGGAAAGGAAATCCTCAAGTCTGTGACAATCACAGAGGCATCTCCCTTCTATCAATTGCTGGGAAGATACTTGCAAAAATTCTGTTGAATCGTCTGAATGTTCATCTTGATCAAACGGGACTTATCCCAGAAAGTCAATGTGGATTCAGAAAAGACAGAGGGACAATAGACATGATCTTCACAGCAAGACAGCTTCAGGAGAAATGCCAAGAACAGAATGTAGATCTATACATGACGTTTGTTGACCTCACAAAAGCTTTTGACACTGTTAGTCGTGATGGACTCTGGAAAATCATGGCCAAGTTTGGCTGTCCACCCAGATTCATAGCAATGGTGCGGCAGTTTCATGATGGCATGCAGGCACGTGTGCAAAATGATGGAGAGTTCTCTGAACCATTTAAAGTAACAAATGGGGTCAAACAAGGCTGTGTTCTGGCACCAACACTGTTCAGCATGATGTTTTCTGCCATGCTTATGGATGCTTTTCAGGACAGTGACACTGGTTTTCCAATCAGGTTTGATGGCAACATATTCAACCTCAGAAGGTTGCAAGCCAAAACTAAGGTCCAGACTGATGTGCTAGATGAGCTCCTCTATGCAGATGATATGGATAAGAATGCCAGCACAGAGGCAAAAATGCAAAGAGCCATGGATCAAGTCTCACAGTCATGTGATAACTATGATCTCACAATCAGCACAAAAAAGACAGAGGTTGTACACCAACCAGCGCCCGGAAAGCCATATAATGAACCAACCATCACTGTGAATGGGCAATGGGTCAAAACTGAAAGTTGTTGACAAGTTCACCTACCTGGGAAGCACTCTCTCCAGAGCAGTGCATATTGATGATGAGATCACTGCCAGAATTGCAAAGGCTAGTGTGGCATTCGGACGACTCCGTGCAAATGTCTGGGAGCGAAATGGAATCAAGCTTGACACCAAGCTGAAAGTCTACAAGGCTGTGGTACTGCCAACCCTCTTGTATGCATGTGAGACCTGGACAGTATACCAACGCCATACAAAGAGACTTAACCATTTCCACTTAAGCTGTTTGAGAAAGTTGTTAAAAATCAAGTGGCAGGACAAGATTCCAGACACAGAGGTCCTGACGAAAGCAGGGATGCAAAGCATGCATACTGTCTTAAAGCTAGCACAGCTAAGATGGACTGGCCATGTTATAAGAATGCCTGATGCGCGACTTCCAAAGAAAGTTTCTTATGGAGAACTACAGGAGGGAAAGCGCTCTCAAGGTGGCCAGAAGAAACGCTACAAAGACACCCTCAAAGCCTCTCTGAAGGATTTCGAAATACCAATGGGGTCCTGGGAACAGACTGCACAGGAGCGATCAAAGTGGCGAGGTCTCATCAACAAAGGGGCAGCTCTTTATGAAAAGAAGAGAATCTGTGAAGCTGAAAGAAAGCGAAATGAGCGCAAAGCCAAAACAAATGTGCCACCATCAGACTCTATGACACTGACTTGCTCTACTTGCAACCGACAGTTTAGAGCCAGAATTGGCCTAGTCAGCCATCAAAGAACTCACCAACACACATCAGCACTATTCTAGAAATAATGATGGTCTTTCTCATTAGTGAGAGACGAACTATCATAGCTGTTTTGGTCTCATATTTTAGTAAAAACAATGTTTACAAAAATGAATGAAAACAGTACTACAAAAACCTGATGTGTGTAAAAAGAAACACTATTTCGTCATTCTACCACGATTGAATGAAATAGATACTGTAACAAATGTGCAGATGTAACATGTATATTGTATACTTAAGGAATAAAGAAACGCAACAAACACTTTTGGTTATCGTAGGCTGGCTTTGTAATAAAGACTGTGCTGTAACTGGTGTTATTACATGACAACAGTATCTTTACGTAAATTACAGTAGGTAAAGCCACACTGTCGATCACGTATGCTTGATGACGCGCGCGTATACCACTGGACCCAAGTTTTCAAACCCTTGAAACAAAATCAATTAAAGCCAAACTTGAACCGAAAACAATTGTGTTGCTTTTAATCCTGTTTAACCGATTATGATATGCTTTGGGACATTAAACGTCACCAACGTCAATACTATAACAAACGCTTTGTGCCAAATTTCTACATTACTTGTAACGTCATTGTCGCTTGAATTGCATGTGGTGTCGTATCTCGGTTCGATAAATACCATTTTAGCACAAAAAGGCCCACATCGAATGATCTAAATGACGTTAATTGATTGTTATTCATTATTGTGCACTTTTGCATTCCGTTCACCATTTTTATCGTAACATGGGATGGCACAAAAGTATGCAATGACCTTATTGCACATTATCAACTTCGGATAACCAAATGTACTCAAAATTTGACATTTTCCAGATCGCCCTAACCTTTACGTCATTATGTTGCTTTTTTCATGGATTTTGACGTTTTGACGGTAATTTTATCAAGAAAATGACGTTTTCTCATTTTACCACACATGACAAGCAGTTTGTAAGATATTTCTAAAAGAAAGTTTACGAAAACGTCAAATACAGACGTTACAGTTTAATTTTAATATGTTGCGTATTTTAATCCCTTAAGTATATTTTTAAAATATTGAACATATTACTAGGTTAATGTTACCTTCAGACGTAGGCAGAGTCACTTCCAGACCTCGGTTATAAGGACATTTAAATGTCGTTTGTGATAACAAGTAAAGTTCTTATTTGTTTTAAGTGACATCCCATTTCCACACATTAATGGCTTAGTAACACATAGATTAAACGGCTAGACGTTTGTGATTGAATGCTAGAAGAGTTGTGTTGTATTGTCTGGCTAAAAGACTGCAATTTTGTCACGTACCTTGCAGTGATTCCCACATACTTGACACTTCTAGTAATAACGATTGTTCTCATTTTAGCTCGCCTGTTTGAAAGTAAAGGAAGAGCTATTGTGCTGTAGTCCATCCGGCGTCGGCGTTCGCGTTCACATTCACGTTCGCGTTCGCGTTGCTTAAATGCTAAGGCTTTTGGTTTAAGTTTTTGTAAGTCTATATCTCTTGAACTTCTTCAAGTTGATACATTGCATGTTGATAGATATAAGTCTGAAGTTTTATTCTGTATAATCATGACTCACCTGGGTAACATTAAGGTTAATGTCACAAACTTACATGTAGATGTTTTTGTGAAAGTTTTTGTTCACGATCTTATATATCAATATCTCTTAAAATGGAGACGGATGAAGTTCATACTTTGCATGAAGTTTTGAAATTTTAAGTTGTTCCATCACGACCCAACTGGGTGACTTAGAAATGTTGTGTTAAAGTTTTTGGTCGAAGATTTTATGAGTCAGTATCTCCAAAAAACGAAGATGACTGAAATTGTTACCTTGCATGCTGGTAGACATCTGACGTTTTATGCTGTACCATCAAGACCCACCTGGGTGACCTTGATGTCAAAGTCACTGACTTAAAAATGTTGTGTTAAAACTTTTGGTTTAAGTTTCTGTAAGGCCATATCTCCTAAATATATAAACGAATTTAGTTTAAATCCAAATGTTTTAGTAAAACATCAAGGCAGTTAAAAATTGTTCCTTTAGGCCGATTGTGATCTATAATAGAGCCAAGTCCGTAAAACTGACAGTCCGGACACTAGAATATACACTGTAATGAATTATTCATACTTTTGATCTCCATTTAGGTAAACTAGCAGAATGAAAATTCGGTCAGTGGTAGTGGCGTCTCCCTTGACTATATATTCAAATAAGATGAGGGCAACTATTTAAATTTTCGGATCGTCTCGTCTATTTTAAGTCTAAACTATGCTCCACTAGCTTGTATCTGTCGTATTGCAAAATCCCAAATACATATTTAAATTATTAAACCGATATCACAATCATTATACAGTCCATTGTGATATTCACTTTCTTAATGGATAGACGCCGTTGAACAGACAGTAGCATTACAAATAGAACTTATGTCTTACGTGAACATGTTTGTGAAATCCAGCAATGGCAAGTGTCTTTGTTTTAAAGCTGTTTTGGTCTGATAATGTAGTAAAAATGATGTATACAATACGGATGAGGTGCAAACAGCACAAAAAATCAACATCAAAACATACAACAATTAGAACCACCACAGAAGAATCGACTTGGAACAGTCAGTAATAAAAATTACTGAGGAGTAATAAAAATTACTGAGGGGTGGGGTGGGGGCTTTAAATAGTTTTACAGACGCCTTACCTCACCTTTAGTCCCCGCAGTGGTTCACAACATTCACTAGTCAGTTGTAAATGAGTCAATCATCATGTTCATACAGCTATAATTATAGGCTACATGTATTTGCTACATTTAACACAAAAATGAATCATATATTATATAGCATATATAATGGCTTCATAGACATCTTCAGTAATGCACATGATTGGCAACCATTAAGTTTAATTGATGATTTATTTCTTGTACAATTCGATTTCGTGCTGCAAATATGTACAACACCATTTAACAACACAAAATTATACTATGGGATTCAGGAGAAGTCCAACTGACTTTTGTGGCCTGTTATCCATTAAGCGTTTAAAATGCAGTGTAAATAATTTACAATGCACAAAGTACTGCTGTCTGCTGTTCGACCTTATACAGTAATAAGGAATCAGTTACTTTGTTCTTTTTTATTTAAAAATATTAATAATTGTACAGATGCTTTAAAAACATAACTAGAAGGCCTCATCTGACTCAGATCCAGCCGGCATTCAAAGGGAAATACTAAATTTTACATTCAAATTAAGGTTTTAACAATGTTACTAAAGCATACTTTTGCCTGGACAATATGATAGCGATGTACGGCAAGTGGTAGTTTGGACCTTGTATCTCATCTAATATGTATCAAAATTTAATTATTTTGAGATTAAAAGATTGGCAATTTTTGTCAGTCTAAGTACATTCTCGGAGACGTACCAGACAAATATGTTCAAAAAGATGAAAAAAAAAATCTGCAAAAAAATTGTATTTTTGCCCTAGAATGCATATATTCATTTTTACCTTTCAATATTGTTATTTGGCAAATAGTTTGTGAATAGGTTTACAGTTCCGTTGACATATTTTAGATCTATTCCATGAAAAATGAAATTGAAAGTATTGCAAAAAAGAATATTTTTCTCATTTTTGAAAATTGATTACTCTTTGAAAAAAAAGGTACAAGTAGCAATGATCAGCAAATGGCACAATCAGAAAGAAATTCCCACTACATCAACCGAGGGGTGGGAAAAAATAAAATGACACTTAGGTACTTATACCAAGAAAACATATAGTTAGCCGAGTGAGCAGCTATTCCCCAATAGGCCGCCACTCAGTTACCTGAACTGAACTAAAATATGAACACGTACATAAGGCTCAAACAGCACAAAAATTCGACTCCAAAACATTAAACAATTAGAACCACAACAGAAATATCGCCTTGGAACGATCAGTAATATAAAATTACTGGGGGGCTTAAACCGGTTTTACAGGTCCCTAACCTCATCCTCATCTTCTGCAGTGGTTCACAACATTTAGTTAGTTGTTCGGTCCTCGTTGTGAATCTCTAACTAGTCAAAGAATCATCAAGGACAAACGTATAAATCATGATAATCACCCTGATGAATCAAAAACGAGGACTCAATAGATAGAGTAAGCTGCCCGACGATGGAGATCCGTGGGCGCCGAATAACTTACTGAAACCGGAGCAAAAGGAAAACACCAGTTGAACCTCGATGGGCCAAGCAACAGACAGCTCCGGCCCCAACCAGCTAAAATAAATAGCTTTATGTCGGGGTCATCATAGAGTCTGACGCCCGACCCACCGCCGTGCAATTAAAGAAGGCAGCGTAGTTATCAATCATGACTGGGTTAAAAACATCACATTCAAGTTATAACCTACACGTCTGTAAAGTGTTATGATTTTTACGAACTGGAAAGAAAAATCATTTCTTCCTATAAGTTTCTTAAATTTGTAAACCAAGTCACTATAAAATTCTGGTTCCGAAAGGCCCTCGCGTAAAAGCGTCTTTAGCCCGACATTAAATTTGAAAATCAAATCATAGTGTCTGCGATAAAATTTGGAAAATGTTTTTTTGAAGTTTATGATACCGAAAGCCCTGCTGGAGAAGTTTGGCTGTTAAACATTTATTTCGCGCGTTGAAGTCTGCTACATGATTGCAGACTCTAGCAAACCTAATAAGTTGCGAAATGTATACTCCATACGAAGCACGGCGAGGAACGTTCCCATCCAAAAACGGAAAATTTACTATATCAAAATCAAAGTAATCGCGTTTATCATATATCTTAGAAGAAACAAATCCATCTGCAATAGAAAGATTTAAATCCAAAAAGGGGGCTTCGGTATCTGTGGTGTTGGCTTTATTCAACTGTAGTTCAGGTGGATAAATTTGATCGACAATGCCTTCAAAATAAGGATTGTCAATGTTCAAAAGGTCATCGAGGTAGCTAGAAGTCGAATTAAAGGCCTCGATAACACCAGCTTGACTACCATGGTTACGAGAATCCATGAAATCTCTTTTTGTACCCATCGGAATTCCAACAATTTGTCTGTATAACTTCGTCTCGAATCTAATATAAATATTATCCAGCTGATAGGATAAGACATCGCATACATTCTGACTTGACCAAAGAGCATGTTGAGTATAACATCTTGTAAGCAGAGCAGCATCGTACATTTGATAATTTCTATCATAAAATCTATTAGCCTCTGTGTCCAAGGAACGTAAAACAGCAATAGGTAGGGAACTTAGATAAAAAAAGCACTGAATGCCGACCGTGAATCCTTAGCTTAACCGTTAAATTATTAAGGCAAGTATTCAATTTCATTGCAGCGCACCGTTTACGTTTGTCATTACCTTTTTCCGTATACCATGAGATCTAGATTTACGTTTTCGAGACTCTGAAAGTCTAAGTACATCAAAATCGGCCATTTTGGAAATATTACCCTCATGGTAAATGTTGGTGTTAAATCCCAGTGGAAAGGGTGTTTGCAATAACTTTATCCATTTAAGTTCAATTTCAAATCGTTTGATGTTTTTAAATCTGACGGAAGAACTTTTATCATATGAAATTTTCTCCACTGGTTGAACTATAACATTATTGGGAAATGACTTGTGCGTTTAAAATGCTGGTACAGAAAGGTATCATTGTTTTTGGGCTTTCTGATTCTACGATAGTGTTCACCAAATCGTTTTTGCAAAGTTCGACAAGTTTGTCCAACATATTGCGTATTACAATTATCAGTGTTTCATGTTAAAACATATACAAGATCCATTGATTTTCAGTTTAAATCAGAATCATTTACCACTTAAAAACATGGATACCCCCACAAATGTTTGCTTTTTGGGTAGCAGTCCACCTATATTTTAAGCTGTCTTAAAATTATGGGGTTATTTACCAATAAAATTGATATCGAGACACCTTAAACTGAATTGTACATTAAATCATATTGATTTGTTGGCAATATACACTTCGACATTTGCCATAAGTGACATGTTTATTGCTTCCAGAGTAATTTCTAATACGATGACATATGAATGTTGTAACATCAGAAATACGATCATATGATATTGCACCAGAAAGATTGCGAGTTTCGCTCCGTTTATGTGTAAAATGCTATTGACAACAAACCAGCTATGATATTCTAAACGCTCGACCCACTTTTCTCGTTCATTTGTATTTCCTGTTCGAAGACTAAACTAGATAATATTTCCTTTTCTCTTGATGATGTCTCTTGTTTATGACCTAAAGTTTCCTCCGATAACTGCCAGACGAAAACTTGTCTGGTCTAATTAAATACCACAGCAGGCAAAGATTGCCTACTATCTTTGCGCTTCAAAGGATATCATTACACCCGACTTGTGGACAAAAAATGGTTGATTGGACTGATTTAATGTATTTTCTCAAAATATAAGTAACTGAATTTATGCGACATTTGATAACGTCTTCCTTATTTTTACTTTCAGTCTTTCGGGAGACTATTTCTTTGGACGTTGAGATAAATGCATTAATTATTTCTTGATATAGGAGGCGTTTCAGTGGTGTTTGACTGGAAGGCAATACAAAGTACTTCACCATTTAGTGATAAACTTCTTTTTTGAATCAGCACAGACAGACAGACAGACAGATGCTTTCAGCCGTTAAAATCATACTCTGCTAAGAAAACTAGAGAATATCCACTCACAAATGGATACACTGATTTGATAAATATAAGAAACCTAATTACGGAAACCAGTATGTTGCATTTAACTTAAAATGGGCCGCGAATAAGACGTGTTCAGAATTTCAATAAGGGTGGCTTATGTGATTGAGCATTCAAAGCAATTACAAATACGGATTAGTGTGAACTTCTAAACCATACAGCGTTTTTATGACCGACTTTCTGTGAGTCCTGGTTTTTGATTCATCAGGATGTTTATCATGATTTATTTGTTTGTTCTTGATGATTCATTGACTAGTTAGAGATTTACCACGAGGACCGAATAACTAACTAAATGTTATGAACCACTGCAGAAGCCGAGGGTGAGGTTATGGCCATGTAAAACCGGTTTAAGCCCGCCAGTAACTTTGTGTTACTGATCGTTCCAAGTCGATACTTCTGTGGTGGTTCTTTTTGTTTTATGTCTTGGTGTATAAATTTTTTTTGTGCTGTTGGCGCCTTATGTATGTTTTCATATTTCTAGTTAAGTTAAGGTAACTGAGTGGCCACCTATTGGGAAAATAGCTGCTCATTCGGCTTACGATATGTTTCATGGTATAAGTACTTGATTGTTAGTTTGGTTTTTACCCACCTCGGTTTTTGGAGTGGGGGTCTTTTTCTGATTGCGCCTTTTCCTGGTCTTTGCCTGCTTGTGCCTTTTCATGATAATGTTATTTCGAGACGTTCAGTGTGATCTAAACTACCAAAAAAATTAAATATGCTTTTATCAGAAACAACTTGATGTTACACAAATGTTTTATGTAAAACATCAGCACATTTAAGATTTGTTCCAAGGCCAATTTTGATCAATAATAGAGCTTAGTCCGTAAAATTTCCACCCCGTACACTAGAATCAAATGGTCAATACGATGGATTCGTTGGACTTTCTCGCCAACTAAGGTTCACTAAGGTTTGGGAATATGAGTCTTTGATTTAGACTACTTAGATGGAAATTCTTGAAATTGCAGCAAAAATGTCTGGCTTTCGCTGCCGGTTTTGTAGAGGGTCACTGATGAAGGTTCATTACCCGAAATTGTACAATATGGCCCATCTTCTCGCTTTAAATGTTTTACTGCTTCCAAAGGATCTAACAATTATTTTTATTTGCTATTACTGCAGCTGGTGTTGTGCCGTGTGGCGGCCCTAAAAAGTCTCCCCGTACATCATCCATAGTGCAGATTATATTTTTCTTTTGATCCTTTGGGATCAGTGAATACATTTGGAGTAGTTCAAATATATTGTACGTTCAGAATCATCTTCTTGACAGTGTTTTATTATTTGGCCCCTTTGGGACTATGAGTCTTTGATTTAGACTACTCAGATGGAAATTCTTGAAATTGCAGCAAAAATGTCTGGCTTTCGCTGCCGGTTTTGTAAAGGGTCACTGATGAAGGTTCATTACCCGAAATTGTACAATATGGCCCATCTTCTCGCTTTAAATGTTTTACTGCTTCCAAAGGATCTAACAATTATTTTTATTTGCTATTACTGCAGCTGGTGTTGTGCCGTGTGGCGGCCCTAAAAAGTCTCCCCGTACATCATCCATAGTGCAGATTATATTTTTCGTTTGATCCTTTGGGATCAGTGAATACATTTGGAGTAGTTCAAATATATTGTACGTTAAGAATCATCTTCTTGACAGTGTTTTATTATTTGGCCCCTTTGGGAATATGAGTCTTTGATTTAGACTACTCAGATGGAAATTCTTGAAATTGCAGCAAAAATGTCTGGCTTTCGCTGCCGGTTTTGTAAAGGGTCACTGATGAAGGTTCATTACCCGAAATTGTACAATATGGCCCATCTTCTCGCTTTAAATGTTTTACTGCTTCCAAAGGATCTAACAATTATTTTTATTTGCTGTTACTGCAGCTGGTGTTGTGCCGTGTGGCGGCCCTAAAAAGTCTCCCCGTACATCATCCATAGTGCAGATTATATTTTTCTTTTGATCCTTTGGGATCAGTGAATATATTTGGAGTAGTTCAAATATATTGTACGTTAAGAATCATCTTCTTGACAGTGTTTTATTATTTGGCCCCTTTGGGAATATGAGTCTTTGATTTAGACTACTCAGATAGAAATTCTTGAAATTGCAGCAAAAATGTCTGGCTTTCGCTGCCGGTTTTGTAAAGGGTCACTGATGAAGGTTCATTACCCGAAATTGTACAATATGGCCCATCTTCTCGCTTTAAATGTTTTACTGCTTCCAAAGGATCTAACAATTATTTTTATTCACTAGCTGAACAAAGCTCGGATCAGTGTAACAATAAACTGAAGCCTTATTTAAATATATAAAGGTATGATGTCTCCTTTGAATGTATTTTCAAATAAAAATAATTTTAGGAAACGTTTTGGAATTTCTTATCGTCTCGTCTATTTTATGTCAGTAACATGCTCCACGGGCTTCTCTCATAAATAAGTATACATGATTTGCGTCTGTCGTACTGCAAAAACGCAATTACATAATAATTCAACCGATAATAAAATCGTTGTACCACCTATTTGGATATTCACTTTGCTTAATGGACAGACGCTCTTTAAATAACAAACGGTGACAATGCAAATAAAACAGATAACGAACGAGAACATGCTTATGAAATCCAACAATGGCAAGTGTCTTTGTTTTAACCCATATAATGTATGACAAATGGACTTGCCAATCATTATCGTTTTGGTGAGTCCAATTTCAATGAAATATTGAACAGGGCCCAGTTGTTCAAAGCTTCGTTAGCTTAACGTCATCGTTAAGACCTCAACTCGTTAAGTAAATGCCGACTACATAAGCAAGTACACTGTTATTTTTTGTTGAAAAAATGTGAGAATCCTTTGCATTGCAAAGGATTCTCACATTTTATCAACAAAAAATAGCAGTGTATTTGTAATATTCATGTTTGAAATTTTAACAAATCGTTAACTAACGATGTCGTTAGTTTTGAACAACCGGGCCCAGGTTAATGAAACCTTCAGACAAAGGCAGAGCCACTACCAGACCTCCTTTTTAAGGACAGTCACATGCCGTTTGTGATAACCAGAAAGGACCATTTTTGTTTTAAGTGACATCCCATTTTCACACATTTATGACTTAGTTGTACATAGATTAAACGGCTACTAGTAGACGTTTTTGATTGAATGCTAGAAGAGTGGTGATGCATTGTCTGGCTGAAATGCTGCAATTGCAACATGTCAAGTACAAAAGAAGATAAGAAAAACGAAAACTCTGCAAACTTAATGCTTATACAATCTATTCCGAAGAGACATCTAATTGATTACTTTTACCCATGTCTGACACAAAACAGATTTTGTCCATTGACTGGAAAATGGTTATGACAAAAAGTTGTAGAAAACCTATTCAATTGACAAGACAAGCTGGAATTCAATTTACGACCGTCTGAGTTTTAATGATTCAAAATATATGCTTTAAGGTTAATAGAAAAGCTGGTAGTTACATGTATGTGGATCGAAACCCTTTCTTGCATACGGCATCGACTCTGGCCATCCAGGGCGCTAACGTTAAATTGATTTTTTCAATTCAAGCGATGGCAATGGTGTGTCCAACATTTTGAAGAAATCTGCATGATATGAGTGCATGTCAATTCCATGGTCCTTAGATATTTTCCGTTATTCACTAATGGTCACACGTTTAACGCGAACTCGACGAGGCGGTTCTAACGAGTACCCACAATCTATGTGTTGGAGCAAAAATAAGAAAAAAAGGTATACCCCTACGAACCCCAGTTTTACAATATAAAATGGGGTTTAAGGGGGTATTCATTGCACGGACATGTTTTCCTGATGTGAAGGTACACACAGGCAAAGATCAGGAACGAAATTCCCACTTCAAAGCTAATACTAAGAAAGTGAGCAGCAATTTTCATATAGGCGGTAAAACAGTTACCAGAACATTGACAATCCTTATTGTGAAGGCATTTTCAAACAAATTTATACCCCTGAACTACAATTGAATAAAGCAAACAACACAGATACCGAAGCCCCATTTTTAGACTTACATCTTTCTATTTCAAATGGATGTGTTTCTTCTAAAATTTATAATAAACACGATGAATTTGATTTTGATATAGTAAAATTTTTGGATAGTGATGTTCCTCGTCGTGCTTCTTATGGCGTATACATGTCGCAACTTATTAGGTTTGCTAGATTCTGCAATCAGGTTGCGGACTTCAAAGCAAGAAATAAATGTTTAACAGCCAAACTTCTTCAGCAGGGCTATCGTATGACAAACTTCAAAAAACCGTTTCTAAATTTTATCGCAGACACTATGAACTGATTTCCAAATTTAATTTTGGGCTAAAGACCATTTTACGCGAGGGCCTTTCGTAACCAGAATTTTATGGTGACTTGGTTTACAAATTTAAGAAACTTATAGGATGGAATGATTTTCCTCTTCAATTCAGAAAAAAATCATTACGCCGTACAGACGTATAGGATATAACTTAAATGTTATGCGACAGTCTGCATGCTTAGTTTGTGATTGGTTGATAACTATGCTGCCTTCTTTAATTGCACGCCAGTGGGTCGGTGCACGCCAGTGGGTCGGGCGTCAGACTATGATGGGCCCGAAATACAGCTATTCATTTTGATTGGTTGGGGCCGGAGCTTTTTGTCTGTTGCTTGGCCCACCGTGGTTCATTTTTTTTTTTTTTTTTTTTTTTTTTTTTTTTTTTTGTTGCTTCGGAGTTAGTGTGAGTCTGTGAGTTCTCGTTTTTGATTCCTTATGGAATTTATCATGATTTATTTGTTTGTCCATGATGATTCATTGATTAGTTAGAGATTCACTACGAGGACCAAGCACTTAACTAAATGTTATGAGCCACTGCAGAAGCTGAGGGTGAGGTTAGGATTTTGTAAAACCGGCTTAAGCCCGCCAGTAATTTTATATTACTGATCGTTCCAAGTCGATACTTCTGTGGTGGTTCTTTTTGTTTTATGTCTTGGTGTATAAAATTTTTTTGTGCTGTTGGCGCCTTATGTATGTTTTCATATTTTTAGTTAAGTTAAGGTAACTGAGTGGCCACCTATTGGGAAAATAGCTGCTCATTCGGCTTACGATATGTTTCATGGTATAAGTACCTGATTGTTAGTTTGGTTTTTTCCCACCTCGGTTTTTGGAGTGGGAATCTTTTTCTGATTGCGCCTTTTCCTGATCTTTGCCTACTTGTACCTTTTTGTGGTGGTTCTAATTGTTTTATGTCTTGGTGTTTATATATGTTATCATATGTTTAGTTAAGTTTAGGTAACTGAGTGGCCACCTATTGGGAAAATAGCTTCTCATTCGGCTTACGAAATGTTTTCATGGTATAAGTACCTTATTGTTAGTTTGTTTTTTTTTTCGCCTCGGTATTTGGAGTGGGAACCTTTTTCTGATTGCGCCTTTTCCTGATCGTTGCCTACCTTTACCTTTTTAACTAAAATATGTAAACGTAACTAAGGTTCAAACAGCACAAACATTCGACTCCACAACATAAGACAAATAGAACCACAACAGAAGTATCGCATTGAAACGATCAGTAATATAAAATTACAGGGCGGCTTAAACCGGTTTGACATGGCCCTAACCTCACCCTAATCTTCTGCAGTGGTTCACAACATTTAATTGGTTGTTCTATAACTAGTCCTTGAACAAACAAATAAAACTCAGTGAATCATCAAGGACAATCAAATAAAACATGATAACCACCATGACGAATAACAAAACGAGGACTCACAGTACAGTATGCTGCCCGGTGATTGGGATCCCATTGCGCCAAATAACTTACTGAAAACCGAAACAAAAGAAAAACGCCAGCTGAGCACCGGTGGGCCAAGTTACAGACAAGAAGTTTTGACCCCAACAAGCTAAAGTGCATAGCTTTAAGTCAGGACCATCATAGAGTCTGACGCCCGACCCACCGGCGTGCAAAAAAAGAAGGCAGCATAGTTTTTAACCATAATTGGGTTAAAACCTAAGCATGCAGACTGTCGCATAACATTTAAGCTACATGTATACCCTATACGTCTGTTTTAAACGTGTAATAATATTTCTGAACTGAAAAGGAAAATTATTCCGTCCTATACGTTTCTTAAGTTTGTAAACCAAGTCACTATAAAAAGGAACAAGAAGGCAACGTTCGATTCTGGTTCCGAAAGGCCCTCACGTAAAAGGCGTTTAGTCCAACATTAAATTTGGAAATCAATTCAAAGTGTCTAAGATACCCATTTGGAGTTTCTTAATTGCTTTGAACGTCATTGCATCTCTGTTTCTAGTAATAAATGAAAAATGAAAAGAAATGCGACCAAACGACCCTACCCCGTCTTCGGTATGTTAGTTGAAACACGGTCGCTTTTATTTAACGCCTTAAACATAATGTGGGACTATTATAGTAATTAGCTGTCATATAAAACGGTACATGTATAAGCCGATTGAATAGTACGAGGGCTCGGATTAATTGATTATTCTGGCACCATTTCACAGTACTTCTTATCATTGTAATAACAATTAACACTGATGGAGTTCACGAACATTAATTTGGTCACTTTGGCTGTTACACGTTACGTACTCGTCTTTTTTTATAACCTTTCGCCCTTCCATTACTGCTCATATTTTAAAACAGCATAATATCGCATTAAATAAACGAATACATGCATGCATTTGCAGCGAATTGTAATATGCAAGTAGTCTGTAGCCTAAAGGGCTACCACTAAGAAATCCGTAACTACATTGATCGCAACATTCTCTGACATAATTTAAATTCCCTCGATTTTATTCAATTACGTTGAAATTACAGTCGCTTTGAGTCCTATTTCACAAATTACATGTCATGTTTGTACATAATGTGACTACGAAAACACTAATGTTAAAATTACCCTACATGTATCTCCTGAATAATAGATACATGTAAGTTCATTCATTGCTCAAATCTCGAAGGGCATTTACACACGGGGTATTGCTCTCAAAACCTTGTTAAAATAAAACCACATTTGTTACGCAAACATCGCCTAATAATTGAAGGTTAGTATGATTTCGCGCCACATATCAGGTCTATTTAAATGCATATTTTGTCATTCTAAAAATACAAATGGTTAGTTGCTGGAGTATAAAAGAATAATATGACCTTATTTTTCTAATACGTGGTTGCAAGACTTTTCTAATAATGATGAATGGTGGAAACTCATTCAAGAGAATTAAGGTTGATACGTTGTCTTGAATTTGATCCTATTGATTTGTCTGCAATATAAGACTTAGACATTTGCCATAAGTGCTGTTTTTATTATTGCTAACAGTCTGATTTCTTAGATACAACATGTGCTGTGACAAAAGATTAAATATATCATATTGGTCAGGGAAAATTTTCAGCCACATTCATACTAAAAATACAGTTTCCAACCCACATACTTCGAACATTCAAAGCAAATTGATTTATATTTCTAGACTGCTGAAATTGCAGAATAGATGTATATTATCTTAACGATGACTAATTATGATCTGAAACACCATCGACTTCACTAAATAGCATTTCTATCACAAACGGAATATAATCATAACGCTACGACGGGTGTCATTATGAGCGACTGGCTCACTGCATACAAATATGAACCTCAACGCGACAGAATGTACCTTCAGACATGTTGACGTTACTATGATAGTTGAAAACTGCACAAAAGTGAAAAAATTATGTAATATATGTCATAGATATATTACACTGAATTTGTAATATTTGAACACTGGGCTACCAAATAAATGAGTTTTGAAACATATAATATTATGTTTTCAATAAAGTTAGGTGCCCTTGTTTTGGTCCACAATATGCTTATTTTCTTATATCTAGCATGAAAAGGTAACCATAGCAAATACATAGACAAAGAAATAAAAACATTACACCATTACACATTCAAAGTAAAATTGTTTTATAACACTCAAGAAATTGTCCGAAAGTACATTTTTCATGTTGTGGCCCATATATTGTTGATTTGTTTTCTTTTTTCATATCGTTATTCCTCTCATGAAGGAAGAATTCTATTATCTTTAGATATTTCTAAAGTGTCGCATGAAGTGCGTGGAGATGGCTTATTTGCCTGATCAGATTTATTTCAACCTGATCAACGAATACATTTTCGTCATCACAGGTTTGTCGGCATGGTCAAAGAAATCTAATTTTACTTAATTCAGTGCCAGAGTCTGCAACAGGATTGCAAACAAAAATGAGTTGAAATGAAACTCACTTGGTTTTACTTTTAAATAAATTGAGGTAAACCCCAAATTCGTCGCCATAAAATGGCCAGGAATAAGATACTAAACGATTAAGAAATGTATCAATATACTGAATTCTCACGTTTCCGCTGACAAATCCTTCTTTGTTGTAGTCAGAATAAAGATAGATAGTGCATCAATAGCTTATTAAATGTTAAGATTTATCTTAACTACTTATATTGGAACCAAAAAGCCAAATACGTGTGATGGGTCTGTTTCTGTCACTTGAATTGGTGGCATTGTCATGCAATGGAATCTACCAAAAACTCTTCGCCAACAAGGATTAACGGTTTCAAGGGCACGCAGTGGCCTCGTAGTAAAGAACAGATACTGATTATTACCATGGATGTCGTTGCTGCGTTTCATAATGACTAAAATATTTACTACAACGGCATAAACAAACAAAATGTTTGTTTGTGATAAAAATACCAGAAAAGTACTTTTTGTCTTTAGTATCATTCTATTTCGATGTGTTAATGGCTTATTTGTACAGAGATTAAACGTCTAGACGTAAGTGATTGAATACTAAGAGAGAGAGTGGTGCTGCATAACGTGGCTAACTGACTGCAATTATTGTTGTACCTTACAGTAATTTCTTCATAAATGAGATCATCAGTATTTACGAATGACGTTTTGTCTCATACATTGTCATTACGTATTACGAAAACTTGCCCATGCAATTTACAGAGGTTGTTTTTTTTTTTCAGAAGCAAAAAAAAATATTTTTTTTTTTATTTCAAAACCGAGGCGGTTCTAACGAGTACCAACAATCTATGTTTTGGAGCAAAAATAAGAAAAAAATAAGTATGCTCCTGTCCCAGTTTTGCTATATAAAAGTTGTGTGTAAGGGGGTATTCATTTCGCGGACGTCATTCGTTGTTAAGCGCTAGCGTCACAACGCCGTCAGAACGTTCGATTTTAAGATTGCGGATGTGATTGCAGCGTGACGTTGGTGAAAATAAACTCTGTCGCCGAAAGATGTACAAGAAAAAGAACAACATGAGTGTAATGACTGGATGGACACATCTGCCCCCCCCCCCCCCCACCTCCGGGTCAGGGTTCGGCATTACTCGAGCCTAGTGATGCCAAAGTGAACCGCGCGGCAGATTTGTCTTTCCATACCAGACACGCATGTATGATTTTTAAAATGTTTGCATGGTGTCTTGAATTTGGTAAGTGTAGTCCCTTTATTTGTCTAACTTCACAATGTTTCAGGTTCGAATAAATTTTGAACTTTGCTGACACCAAGTCCTTGTTTAATGATAGAGAGTCCCTACATGGGATACACCTTAAAATTTAGAGTCGATCCACATATAAAGACGTACGTGCTCACACTGCCGTTCAGATCAACCCAATAAAACCCAATCATGCGGTCGGGGGTTGATCGAGCTTGATCGGCGGGAGTGGTCTGGACGGCCGTCTTTGGTCGGCATCACTCGGGCTTCCTTCCCGGTAATTTTTGACATGTCAAAATATTCGAATAGAGATCGTGTAGCAAACCGCTCGGGAAGCGATCGAGAACGAATCGAGAATCAGTCAAGTAGGGGTCGGGCCGGTCGAGTAACAATCGTGTCGAGATCTACCTAAATCGGGATTGAAATATTTGCCAAAATATTTGCCGACCAGGACACGATCAGCCCGACCTAAGTTCGACCACTACCCGATGATTACTCGATCAACACGATTCCTACTCGAGCCGAGGTCCTGATCAAGCCGCTCTCCATACTACCGTACTCGATCGCTCCCAGATCCATACCAGATCTCGATCTCTACCCGATCGTACACGATCACTTCTCGAGCATACCCGATCGCTACACGAGTGGACCAGATCGCTACCTGACTTTGCACACACGCAATGAGCTTCAATACGTTCCTTCAAAAAGGCGCGAAGATTTTTATCCGTCTGTCATTAGTCGCTCGGTACTTGAAGACAGAAGTAGAAACTGATGCCGCGAACAGGTAAAAAGGCGCGTCTTGCCGTTGCTGCTGTGTTAGCAGCTACGGCTTCGCCAGAACCCAGACCCCAAAAGGCTAAAAAGGGGAAACAGCGGTCTGCACCAACGCCAGTTGAAGTCGATGACTCCCGCGATGACTTTCCTTCTAGACCTTCCTTATATCTTCTTCGCTGAACAAATCACAACACTGACGTATGTATGTCAATCTTTCAATGTCAAAATAGTTGTGCTGCGATCGAGTAGAAATCGAGAAGCGATCGAGTAATGGTCTAGTTTGTCTGGAATTGTTCGTGTAAGAATCGAGTAATTATCGCGGCGTTCGTGAACAGATCGTGTAGGGCTCCTGTTGAGATTGGTATGCTCGAGCAGTGATCGGGTTGTCAGTCGGATTGAAGTCGTGTAGGAGTCTTGAGTGCTCGTGCGGCTATCGGGTATGATCGAGTAGCGCTCGAGTAAAAGTCGTGTTCAGGCCATTATCGAGCTCGGTCGGGAACTTTTGGCAATCGGGACGATCGAGTTGATCTGATCGGCAGTTTGAACCCAGCTTAACCGGGACATAAGAATTAAGGATACAATACCCAGGATCTGGCATAACTATTGTGGTCTATTTCGTCACCCATTTACAACGTCGCAACTAAAATGGTTTGGATTGCAAATGGTAATGGGTTCCTGACAGTATGAATTTAAAACACTATATACATGGATTTAGAAAACACTATATGATAACAATATATCTTCAAGAACTTAACTTGAGTATGATGTCGTGGTGGCCTAGTGCAAGGCGTTTGACTCGAAATCAAATGGGCTATGCCCGCACAGGTTCGAATCCTGTGGTATGAAATTCCCATAGGGAGTTAATGGTGTGTCAGTTTGTTCGTAAAACTTTTTAAATGACTAGAAATTTCCAATCTTTTTAGCTGGCTGACCTTAGAAATTATGAATCTTGATGACTATCGTGCAAAGTCGCCAATTTTTCATGAATTGGCATTTTTTTCTTGTGTGTGTGTGTGTGTGTGTGTGTGTGTGTGTGTGTGTAAAATAAAAATAATTGTTAGACCCTTTGGAAGCAGAAAAGCATTCAAAGCGAGAAGATGGGTCGTATTGTACAATTTCGTGTAATGAACCTTCATCAGTGACCCTTTAAAAAACTGGCAGCGAAAGCCAGAAATTTTGCTGCAATTGCAAGAATTTACATTTGTGTCGTCTAAAACAAAGACTCATATTCCCAAAGGGGTCAAATAATCAACATACTGATAAGAAGCTGATTCTTAACTTACAATATATTTGAAATACTCCAAATATTTTCACTGATCCCAAAGGATCAAAAGAAAAATATAATCTGCACTATGGATGATGTACGGGGTAACTTTTTAGGGCCCCCACAGGGCACAACACCAGCTGTTTGTATGGACTTCTTATCACTTTGGTTTTTATGGTAGTGTGGTTTAAAGAACAGCTGTGCTTAAGTCAGATTATGCACAATTTCAAAATTGGTGGCATATGAAAGTGCGATAAAAGTGCTAATTGAAACAGTGATTACTTTTCGATTGGCCCAAAATGCATCCTTAAAAGTTCGATCACCAAATAAATTGACCAGTATAGATTAGTATGTACAGTACAGTCCAGGGGGATTTTCACCAGCCCGCTTAACCCCGCGGACGATTTTTCTGAGCCCCCCGCAATCCCGCTCACCTGTCCGCTTAAATTATTGCCGCAAAATATTTTAATCCCGCCGCAATCCCGCCGCGGATTGCGCCGGATCCGCGGAGGATCCTCCCGTTACCTGTATAATCCCACCGCGGGTTTGCGGAGGATTGCCACACAAAAATATGACGTCAAAATGATTGACAGCTGACCAATTGCCTAGGTTAACGTTGTGCCTGTTATTGTTATATGAAAATACGATCTTATGAGCATTTTCTTATTTTGCGTGGATCTCGATTTTACAAGCGATATAAGCGACATTTTCATTGCATCTGTGCAGACTGATCTGCGATAGTCTATGTCAGTAGTAATGGGCTACCCATTACTACTTATGTCCCTAGCCCTGCCGTGTGTCTTTATTTTGGTATGTTATTTTTTCGAATATGGTCTTACGCTGCGTCTTACTTGGCCAGTTTTCCATAACATAAGATTCATTAGAACATGCTGTGTAGAGTCAAAGTTATGGTTTGCGAATACAAACGTAAGGGCATTATGTGTTTACATAGTGTGAACATCTCCATACCCCAAAACTTATTTTCAAAGCTGTCAGTATCGATTAATATTGTCTTGACGAGATTAACTAAATGGGTAATCGACCAGCTTTGTGCCAAATAGTGAAAATTATCAGCTTCTACGAATTAAATGCAAATCATGACCCAGGGTCCCGTATTGCTAATGCATGTAAAGAGAATCCCCGTTATGCAATGCACAGTGAAAGGACATTATGTGAGCGCGACGTACCGTATTTTTCATGGCATGCTTGTTATAACAATTACTTTTAAGAAATAAAAAATATATACTGGAAATCAACCCCGCCTTCTTTCCTTATTCTATGTCATCCCACCGCGGGTCCGCGGTGGAAATTAAGCGACAAAAATACAGGTAAGCAGGGACGATACAATTTATACCCGTATACTCCGCCGCGGAAACTCCGCGAACCCGCCGCGGAAACTCTGCAAACCCACCGACTAGGGCGTTTCCGCAATGGAAATTAAAATTTTAACCCTTTTTGTTGCAGCCCACTCTCCGCGGGGTTGGGCGGGCTGGTATAAATCCCCCTGGACTGTACTGTATTTTAATTATAACTATCAAGTCTATCTCAATGCATATTCTGTCATCTATTCCAATCTCTTAATTTTTTAATTGCTGGACTATAAGAGAATAATGTGACCTTTATATTTAATACGTGGAAGCAAGACTTTTTCTGATATTGATGAATGGTCGAAACACATGCCTGAGAATTAAGATTGATACTTTGCTTCGAATTTGATCCCATGGATTTTTCTGCAATAAAAGACTTAGACATTTGACATAAGTGCTTCCTTGATTGCATTAAGCGTTCTGACTTAGATACAACTTGTGCTGTGAAAAAATATGATAATAATATATTGGTCAACAGCCTCATTCGCTCTTGGACTAAAACGTTTCCAACCCACATACTTCGAACATTCAATGCTTATTTATTGATATATCTAGACTGATGAAAGAGCAGAATAGATGAATAGTTTCTAATCGACGACTAATTATGACCTGAACCACGGTCGACTTCATTACAGCTGTGTATAGCATTTCTGGCACGAACGGTAAATTATCTTAACGCTAAGGCGGATGTCATTATGCTAGACTTACTGTACACAAATGTATTTTTGCTTTTCTTTGACCGTGTTGCATTACCTCTCATAGCAATTGGTTGCAAACATTGGAGGTCGGATTCTATTCTCTTAAGATATTTCTCAAGTGTCGCATGAAGTGCGTGGAGATGGCTTATTTGTCTGGTCAGATTTACCCCAGCATGATCAACGAATACATTTTCGTCATCACAGATTTGTTGGCATGGTTAAAGAAATCGCACAATACTTAATTCATTGCCATACTCTGCAACAGGATGCAAACAAAATGAAATGAAGAAACACTCTATGTTTTCCTCTTAAATATCTTGAAGTGAACCCCAAATTCATCGCCATAAAATGGCCAGGAATAAGATACTAAACGATTAAGAAATGTATCAATATACTAATTATCCGCTGACAAATCCTTCCTTATTTCAGTCAGAATAAGCAAACGCATGTCTGAATTGTTTTAAAAAATCTCCCAAGTGTGCTCTAGTAAATATACAATATACTCCATTGTGTGCATTGATTTTATAAGACATACCGATTGTTCAAAGAAAACTTATTACAAACGCCATTTTGTCGTATTACAGTTTAGACGTGCGAGACGTGTAAGGAATAACATATTCAAAGAAAATGCGGGAAAATGGTCGATCGAAGCTGGATGATACAAATACGTATATATGTCATCATTTGTCAGTTAAGGAAATACATGTTCATGCAAATGTGCATTTTTGTTATAATTATTGCCATTACAGAGATTAATCCTTAAACCGCTGTCACACTATTGCGTGTCGACTCACGTATCTACGGCGTATCAAGATACGAAAGGTACGTCACGCGTACGTCGTACATACGTGCGCATACGTAGCCCATACTCCTCATATATGCCGAGGTGCTACGTTTTTTTATGTGTGCACTTAAAAATTCGTAGCACGTACGTGGCAGGTCCGATACGCCATACATACGTCACGGTTACGTGGTACATACGAAAGCAACGTGGCAGATACGCCGTAGAGACGTAGCCCATACTCCTGATACGCCACATGTACGTCGCGGTTAATATGCCACGTAACCGTGACGTATGTACAGCGTACCTTTCGTAGCTGCTACGTATGTATGACGTATGTGTGGCGTATCATAGACTCTCTTTTCGTATCTACGGCGTATCAGCGATGTACGTGTGGCGTATGTCGCCTATCTATGGCGTATGTGCTATGTATGTGCTACGTACGTTTCGCTGCTGTGGAGTATGTGTGACGTATTAGGTGTATTAGGAATGTTTTGTGGCGTTCCAAGAGAATCTTAATGCTTCTATATTTATAAATGTTTACGTTTTTCCGAAGTCATGCATCAGATGTTTCTCACGGTTCGGTGTGCCGTGCAGGGTCCTTTCAGGGCTTCGCTTGGTGTAGCCTCTGTCTTTGTTCATTTCGTCTTACGACTAGTATGGTGAGCTTGGAGATGTTCCTCGACCCCACCTCGGGTTTTTTCTCCGGTGGCATCTTCGACTGCTGATAATTTATAACTGTAATGTGCAAAAAGTGAACACAACTATATTTTGTCGCGTTCCGAGAGAATCTTAATGATTCTATATAAATGTATTCGTTTTTCCGAAGCCATTGATCAGATGTTTTGCACGACTCCGGGTGCCGCGCAGGGTTCTTTCAGGGCTACATTCGCTGTAGCCTCAGTCTTTGTTCGTCTCACGACAGGATGGGAAGCTTAGGGATGTTTTCCCCCTCCCCGTCGGGGTCTTTTTCTTCGGTGTTAATCTAGATTATCTAGATTTCTCCGGTGGCATCTTCGACCTCTGATAATTGTTAACTGTAATGTGCGAATTGCATGAACAAAGTGAACACAACCCTTTGTTCTCATAGGCATTAAAAAGCAATTGGTACAGAACAGATACGCCGCAGATAAGAATGGATCGCAGTGCATACGCCATAGATGCGTCAAACGTACACTTCAAACGCCATACATACGTCACACGTCCGTAGCACATACGTCTTCATATGCCGTACATACGAAAGGGAAATTCCATACGAATACAGATACGTCACTGATACGCCACGGAAACGTAGCAAGAACGTCACACGTACGTGGTACATACGTCGCTTGAAAATAAATACGCCTCAGACCTCGGCGTATCGAAATTCTCATAGATACGTGAGCGATACGCCGCTAATACGTGAATATGTGACAGAGGTATTACTGTTTATATTGAAGTCAATGCGCCAATACATGTGATAGGTCTGTTTCTGTCACTTAAATTGGAGTTGTCATGTGATGAAATGTACCATGTCAAAACCATTAAATGCATTCATTTACGTGAAAAATATTGGAAACAAACCTAATATACATCATATATGTAAATATATTCACATCAAGTCCATGAACATCCCCTTACAGTAATTCTCTTTGGCTCCATATTTGCAAATTTATAGGGTCAGTGAAGAGGCTTTTAAAAGTAGCCAAAATCGCGGTATGGCCCTTCCCCTTTCTTATTAATATTTTCACTGCTATTAAAGGATCTCAGTTTTATTTTTATTTGTTTGTGATAACCAAATACTAGAAAAGTACGTATTTGTCTATAGTATCATTCCATTTTGATACGTTAATGGCTTATTTATACATTGATTAAACGTCTAGACGTTAGTGATTGAATGTTAAGAGAGAGTGAGTGGTGTTGTATAGTGTGGCTAACTGACTCGATTATTGCTGTACCTTACAGTGATTCCTTCATAAATGAGATCAGTAATTACGAATGACGTTTTGTGTTATATTTCGCGCCAGCAATTGCGCTTGCTGTAAACATAAAAAAAATCAGTTAACAAATATTAATACTTTAATATCAGGATTTTGTTCAAAACATTGATTGTGTGTACAGGTTCGAAACTTCTCGGCGATGGGATTCTATCGTGTACCCATATCCTGTGTTTTTAGAACAAAATAAAAAGGTACAAGTAGGCAATGATCGGGAACGGCGCAATCAGAAAGAAATTCCCACTCCATAAGCCGGGGATGGGAATAAACAAAAATGAAACTTAGGTACTTATACCAACAAAACATATCGTAAGCCGAGTGAGCAGCTATTTCCCAATAGGCGGCCACTCAGTTACCCGAACTGAACTAAAAATATGAAAACGCACATAAGGCTTTAACAGCACAAAAATCCGACTCCAAAACACAAAACAAGGAACCAAAATACTGAAAACCGCATTTTCACTTCATAAAATGGTGTATAAAGGGTGTATCCATTATTTGGATTTCTTGCAAACTGGATAATGTCTTCTGCATGTTTTACTCGTTTTAACCATTTTTATCTTGTTAATCTATTTAAGCACAGGAAAGATAAGATTTTTTAACCCACGAGAAATGGAATAAAAAGTACGTGTTTCTGTTGAAAATTGGTTGTAAATGACGTCATGCATTGTTGTTGAGCGATAACGTCACGACGTCAAAAAATTACGATTTTAAAATGACGAAACATTGTTTTCTTCTATTCGATTAAAGAGAGACAGCCGCCGAAATAAAATGGCATATATCTATGCATTTATACTGTTAAAGAGCATTGCATGTTCGGTTGAATGGTTATACAAGCATTGTAATATTCTTTTGCATTTCAAATCTACACCAAACTTGGCCACATGACGGCGAATTGATTCAGAAATACGCTGATATTATTTATATTTCAATATTTTATCACATATTAAAGTTATCAAGTTAGTTTACATTATTTATGAAAACCCCTCGTAATATTATTTTGCATTTCAAATCTCAAAAATAAAAGTCTAACATGAGGAAGTTCACAGGCATACTGGTTGACCACAATGGCTACAACATCCTTCATACATGTATAGTTTATTCCTTTAGCCTATATTACTGCACACTAAATACAATAAGAAAAATAGAAAAGAAACATCATAATGCAAACGGTAAAAGAAGAATGCAGTAATCGTTTAAAATACGTGCAATTAGTTTTGAAAGGCTACATTTCTATTACGCCTCTAGAACACCGTAACAAGATTAATCGAAACATTCTCTAACATAATTTAAATTGCCACGATTTTATTCAATTACGTTGAAATTACAGTCGCTTTGGGAATGATTTCACAAATTACCTGTCCTGTTTATACATAATGTGACTCGGAAAACACAAATATAGTAATTACCCTATCACTTAAATAATTGATATTTTCAGTCATTTATCAATTCTCGAAGGGCACATTAACTTTCATTGTCACAGGGAGCTCTCAAAACCATGCTCTAAATACAACCACATTTATTACGCAATTCAAATAATACTAAATTTTGTATATACAGGTTAGTATGTATGTTCATACTAACTCAATGCATATATTGTCATCTATTCCAATCTCTTACATTTTCAATTGCTGGAGTATAAGAGAATAATGTGACATATTTAATACGTCGAAGCAAGACTTTTCTAATTAGTGATGAATGGTGGATACCCATTTAAGAGAATTAACAGGTCTGGATCATCTCTGAAAATCGCGATCGAAATTATCGCGTATATACGCGACGATTAATTCTCCTTATCAAAGGGAATCACTCCAAACCAAATAATGCAACGCATGAAACGAATCGGAAATGGCTGATCGCGCATATTGATCGCGCGTATGCGCGATCTCCGATACTTGAGGTGTGGGCTCCAGCAGAAAGGTCCCCCTCTTCAAAAAAGGTTACAACCCAGAAATAAAATATTACAAACAAATATACACATGGAAATAAGTTAGGGAACACCTGTAATAATGTGACTACCACCTTTGGACTGTATATATCCTTCTTTGTAAAAAATATGAAGAATGTTTTGACAACTTGTCAGAATCTGTAATATCCAAAGTTGCTTCTATGTGAAAATGGTTAGCATCAACCATTTTCTGTGGCGGACAGCGGCCATCTTTGATTCAGAAATTTTTTGCTAAATTTAAGAAGCGCACTGCTAGTCGTTGCGATAACTTCATTATTTGAACTCGCATTGTCGTAATTTTTCGCAAGCATAAAGCTGAGACATTGCTTGTTGAACTCTGGTCACAAATTCTTTATTTTCTGACCGACTGTCGGTGATAGGTCCATACTTTCCCGAGGGTAGGTTTCTTGATCACGTTTTGTTCTTTGGGTATACATTTTGCAGGTTGTAAATGTTGGGTCAAATATTCGATATGACCCTTTAGGAATCTAAACATGCACGTTCTGGTTATAGTGTCCTAGCGGAATTATTCTTTTACGGCTTTATTTGCAAAATATCCAAGAATTTTGCTTTCCATAGAAATCAATGCAAACAGCAGATTTTAAATGATTAGCTGGTTTAGAGATGACGCATGAAGTTTTAGGTCCGAAGTCGTTTATTCATTCAGAACGATCAGATTCAACATTTTATTCCTGTTTTGCTTTCAAAAAATGAGTTTTGCGGAATGCAGAAGCAAAAAGGCAAACTTGTATTCCGTAAAAGTGGAGTTTTTCACATATGGCATATTGCATCCTCCGTAGTACAAAGGCAAAATGTTGTGAATTTCCATAAATTGGTCTGTAGCTAGGCCAAGGTATGAAATATATGTGATAAAAATTTCAGTATCGCCAGAAAAAAGGAAAAAGGATTTTTTCAAACTTTGCCCAAGAGCTAAAAGTGTTCCCTAACTTATTTCCATGTGTATATTTTACTATCTGAAACTCATTCAAAGATCAGAGATCAAAAGGATGCAAAAAATGGTTACAAGAAAAATCCTGTGATTCTGTCGGCAGATGGTTGAAATCGTAGTTCATCGTCTGCTTAACTCTGTAGTTTCACACCACGTGGTCCGATCACATCCGAAAAAAGCCGAGCCGAATCGTCGAAAACCAGGCTACATGATAGCAATCGTATATGCTATCTATCGCGCAGAACTGCGATAAAATTGTCTCATTTCTATTGAAATATGGAATCTCCTATACTGCCGTTAAATACATGGAGCCGTCGCGCAACTGCGCGATAATTTCGATCGCGATTTTCCGAGATGACCCAGACCTGATTAAGGTTGACACTTTGTCTTGGATTTGATTCATCAGGAAATCATGTCCGTGCAAGGTTTACCCCCTTATACCCCATTTTTATATAGCATAACTGGTGATGGTACATGTAGGAGTAAACCTATTTTTCTTATTTTTGAACCAAAACATAGATTGTGGGTACTCGTTACCACCGCCTCGGCGAGGCGGTTGTAACGTGTACCCACAATCAATGTTTTGAGCAAAATTATTAAAAGTATCAAAGTATTTCAAATGAAATTTTCAATTTTTGAATTTGAAAAAAATCTCTATATATTGCACGGGCAAGTTTTCGTAATGTTTTAATTTGTCAGCAATAAAATTCTTAGATACTTGCCATGAATGCTATCTCTATTGTTTGCAGCGTGATTTCTTAGACACAACATATGCTGTGACAAAAGATTAATGATATTATATTGGTCAGGGAAAATATTCAGCTGCAATATTCCCAAATGAGTGCATTGGTTTTATAAGACGTACCGATTGTTCAACTAAAACTAATTGCAGAAGCCATTTTGTCGTAATACAGTTTAGATGTGTGAGGAATATCAAATTTACGAGGGTCCCTAAAGAGATAAAGCACTCAAAGTAAATGCGGTCGATTGTAGCTAAATGATACAAATATCATTTTTCATCGGTTAAGGAAATATATACCAATTGTAATCTGTTTATGCAAATGTGCAATTGTATTACACAAACAGATCTCTAGACATGCGCATAGAATAAGTAGTCCCACAACAGCTTATTAAATGTAAAGATTTATCTTTACTGTTTATATTGGAAACAAAAAGCCAAATATAGTTCGGCAAATGGGTCACTGTATGGGCGGCAACTTTAATATTCATATCTGGGCGTGGTCGGCTAGTCCATCTGTTCAAGTAGGGAGATAATAAAAAAAGTCGAATTAATTCAGCCTAGAGCGCTGTCACATATTTTCCCGTTAAAGATCAGCTACCTATTTTGTCCAATCAAGTTAACTAGACAAACTCGGATTTTCATTCTAACGGACAACATGTGAGTTGAGTCTTTCAACTGTATACCTTTAGCTTTTACCTAGGTCAAAAGCAGACCATGCCCAATAACGTATTCATAAGGTAACGTCCATACAGTGACCTATTTGTTGAGCTATACTTGTGATGGGTCTGTTTCTGTCACTTAAATTGGAGTTGTCATGCAATGGAATCTACCATTAAGAGATATGTCAAAACCATTAAATGCATTCGGTTATGTGAGAAATATTGGAAATAAACATGACATCAGGAAAACATGTCCGTGAAATGTGTACCCCATCAAATCCCACTTTTATATAGCAAAACTGGGGTATGCAGGGGTATACCTATTTTTCTTATTTTTGCTCCAAAACATAGATTGTGGGTACTCGTTAGAACCGCCTCGCGGAGGCGGTTCTAACGTGTACCCACAATCTATGTTTTGAGCAAAAATAAGACAAATATCAGAATTTTTCTGCTGAAAATTTTTCATTTTTACAGCTTATCTCTGCATGTATATTGCATGGGCATGTTTTCGTAATGATATATTTCCCAGATGTAAAATAGATACGCAAACAAGGAATAACATTTCAAGGGAGTGCAGTCTCCCAGTAGTAGAGAAAAGAGGTGCGCGACACTTTCAGTCCTCCATGGCAATGATTATTACCATGGATGCCGAGGCTGTATCTCATCATGACTGATAAAATGTTGGCTGAAACGGCAAGACATAACCAAGCAGAATAACGTTTGTTTATAATAACCAGATACCAGAAAAGTACGTATTTGTCTTTAGTATCGTCCCATTTTGATACGATAATGGCTTATTTGTACATAGATTAAACGTCTAGACGCTAGTGATTGAATGTAAAGAGAGAGAGAGAGAGAGAGCGGTATTGTATAGTGTGGCTCACTGTTTGCAATTAATGCTGTACCTTACAATGATTCCCTCATAAATGAGACCATCAGTTATTACGAATGACGTTTAACCTCATATTTTGCCATTACGAAATCGCACCTATGCAATGAAAAAGCGATTACGCTTGCTGTACAAATAAAGGTTTTCAACTGACAAATATTAATACTTTAATATCAGGATTTTGTTCAAAGCATGGATTGTATGTACAGGTTACAAACGTCTCGGCGATGTGGTTAAACGTGTCCCCATATTCTATGTTTTGGAACAAGAATGAGTAACCAAAATACAACTGAAAACCACATTTTCACTACATAAAATTGTATATAAAGGGTGTATTCTTTACATGGATTTCTAACATTTGGATAGTGTCTCCTGCATTTCTTATTCGTTTTAACAAAATTTATCTTATCTTGTCAATCTACATGTATTTAAGCATAGGAAAAGTAAGATTTTTCAGCCCGTGAGAGATGGAATAAAACGTACGTGTTTCTGATCAACTTTGGTTGTAAAAGGACATCATGCAACTTCGTTGTAAAGCGAAACGTCACGACGTCAAACAATTTCGGTTGTAAAATGACGAATGTGATTGCAGCGTAATTTTGATGTAAATCAATCTCCTTGGCCTAAAGTTATGCACGAAAAAATGAGTTAGGGGTAATAATATTGTATATTACCCCTAACCCGAAGAGGATGGGTGATTGATAAATGAGATCCTCATAAAAACTAATGACATGAACGTTTCGCTAGGGTCTTCAAACGGGTGTGCAAAAAAACATGGACCAGTCGTCGAGCGCCTGTGGGGTTTTCTGACAGTAGATGTGGCATAGACATAGACATAGAAACTTTATTTAACGTCGAGTATGATGAACATTGCAACTTTATACAGCTTTTATTTCGACAAACATGTGTAAAATAATTAATAAAAGTAACAGAACATATCACAGCATGCACATGTATAAACACAATTATTTACAAGATGAATCACAGATAATAAGAGGTACATTTACATCATGGCAAGCAAATTGATGTATTTTTAAAAAAAATAATATAATAATATCACACATAGTTATTTGAAATGTTTATAGAGACAAAGATGCCTGAATCCCAAAGGTTACCTTTGCTCGAAAACGAAAACTTAAAATAAGTGCAAGTCAAAAATTAAATTTGGGATCAGCAAGGAGACCACAAAGTGTGGGCTCCCACAGTAGCTCCTTACCGACAAGGACCAAAAATGGGAGGAGGGGGAAATCTAAAAACATAAACAAAGGAAGCTGTGGGACAAAGCATCTCAGGTCTCAGCAACCTGTAAAATCTCTCGAGTGTAAAATAGGAAAATGATACATTAAACTTAGGGTTTTAGACATAACTGACTGAAAATGGAAAGAACATAACACAAATAAAAGTGAACAAAGAACAAAATAAAACTGAACAAAAATTTTCAAATTAAAGAAATCGGGCAGAACAAGAAGGACACTTACAGCTGAGTCCGTCCCAGGCCCGGAGCAGCCTCCGGAACTGAGGATAAGATTCTGCCAATCTCAACTCATTTGGGAGGCTGTTCCAGATCCGGGCCGCCTCATACCGGAAACTCCTTAAGCCGTACCTGGTACTGATTACACGAGGGATCTGTGCCTGCTTCTCAGATCTGAAATCATAGGGAGAGGACTTAAGACTTATCAAGTCATGCAAATAGGATGGAGCTTTATTGTTGACAATTTTAAAAACTTCCCCAGCCATAAGTTTCATTCTGCTGATATGCAGAGGTAGTACTCCATTCTGTTGTAGAAGATCCGACAGAGGAGACTCAAAATCATCACAGATGAATCTGAGGGCTTTCTCCTGGATCTTCTCTATCTTATTTACGCTTGACTGATTGCAAAACTGTCATACTATTGGACAGTGAAATGGACAGTGAAATGGCATGAATTTAGAAAACAGTTTATGATTACAATTTATCTTCAGAATTAAACTCCAGCATGATGTCGTGGTGGCCGAGTGGTTAAGGCGTTTGACTCGAAATCAAATGGGCTATGCCCGCACAGGTTCGAATCCTGTCCGCGACGATTGCTTTCTTTTCTTGATTATTTTGTTTTTCATTAATATTTAATTTAAATCATGGAATCACATTATAGAAAACATATAAATCTTTCATAGATCTATGGAAACCGTTATAAATGAAAATCGACTCATCCGCATTTTAGGAATTAGGTATTTAATTACCACAAATTTTGAATATTACTGCTTTTTTCAACGTGCAGCGCTATCCAAGGTGCTATTATAGAATGCATCGGTACTGATGACAGTTGTTTACCGTTATTTACAATGTACCTGTTCGTGGGGAAAATGGCATAGCCTTATTTCCATGCATCTATGAATCGACTGTGGCTGTTAAGCAGTTTAATCAACAAATGTGTGCAAATATACTGCTAAAGTGTGACGTGTGGTGCGTCAAAAGTCAGACGGATGCGTCTATGAACTAGCACCTGACGAAATGACGCAAGTTTTTCGTAACTCTTAGGTTCCAAGCATAGCAAGTAGTTTACAAAAAGAGAAGAAACATGAACGTAATTTCTATAAATCTAATGCTTAAATATACATCATCTTTAAGTTATTGATTTGTTTATTCCCATGTCTGTCACAAAAGAGATTTTATCCATTGACTGAAAATGGTTATGACAACATGTTACAGAAAACCCATTCAATTGGCATGCAAGCTGAAATCTAATTTACGACCGTCTGAGTTTTAAAATTGAACACAAATTGTTTCTGTGAAAAGCTAGAAGTCACAAGTATGTATATGCAAGTAGAATATCGTTTAAAAATTTTTAATTTTATATATTAAGATATTGCAGCTTCCATTCCAATCAAAATCATTACGAAAACATGCCCATATGATATACAGTAATTTTTTTTCAGGTCAAAAGTCGATAATTTTAAGAGGAAAATGTTTGATATTTTTCTTATTTTTGCTCAAAACATAGATTGTGGGTACACGTTAGAACCGCCTCGCTGAGGCGGTTCTAACGAATACCCACAATCTATGTTTTAGAGCAAAAATAAGAAAAATCGGTATACCCCTGCATACCCCAGTTTTACTATATAAAAGTGGGGTTTAAGGGGGTATTCATTGCACGGACATGTTTTCCTGATGGCTCAACATAATAAATACACTTGGCAAAAATGCCAACGCACTACTTTTAAAATTTGAATAACTTCACTTTCGTCATCAAAGATATGACTTTGAAATTTAGCACACGCTTGTCTCTTAAGCATTTACACACACCTACTAGGTTATTTCACACAAATTTTCTCTCGGAATCGTGCAATAATTAAATCATGTAAAACATGTTTTCTGCACGTGCTCCTTGTGGTATGTAGCTTTTTCTCATTCTGAAACTTTTATTGGAAGCCCGGTTATGTATCATATCGAAGTCAATAAAAATGGTTCGTCTATCTGTTGATAAAATGGCTGGAGCGATCGGTCTAGTTGAGGGGGTTACGTCTTTTACGCAGGTACGTTTAAAGTCAATGCAAAAAGGAAGTCTTAATTGTGCCATGTTTTCTTGCTTAAACACAATCATTTGGTATCATTCGACTTCAAGTTTGAAAGGCAACCATTTTGTCATAAAGTGAAATTTGTTTCCACTTTCAGTCTGTACGTCTGTCCGTCCGTTTACTCGTACAAAGACTCAGTTGTAGCCCTTAAAAGTGTTTTGTAATTCCTGCAAATCCATAAACCCGTCGCCAGTTAGAGCAAGTGTTGGTTGCTGAGTGGTCTAACATTCCACAAAATGTAATAGGAAATCACATCCTATTCATGCGACAGCGCTGTTTAGCGGTGGTACAGGCTAATAGGGGACACACTAGATATTAATTTGTTTAGATGAATTGAACTGATAGATTCGAAATTCTGTTTATTTGCCCTTTTGGGAACTTACTTAAGCAGTAAATCTTTGTATGTGAATTATTGATGTTATTCTCACTACCACACAATAATTTTTTTCTGCAAATCATTTTTATAACGTTGTGTACGATTTACCCTTACCTTACACTACCGTTGTTTTCAATACGTATTTCCTGATTTTTCGAATCATGGGTGTGCTAACAAAAAGCTCAATAAATATTGATAGAAATCGCCGATCGCAACAAAATTTCACCACATTATTTCAAAATGATGTGTCTTATCATGTTTTGAATTTGAACAATTTTGGTCGATTCGTTTTTGAAATATTGGCAAAAATCTTACGAGGTGCGTTGGGAATTTGGTTAAGTATATACGAGGTATGTATTAATAGACGAATAAATATTGTTTAAACCAAGTAGAAAATTGGACGAGTCATGCTTTGACCAACCTAAGAATTTACGTGACTAACAATTCAAGCGATTACGTTCATGTTGGCATGTGAGCAATTTTGAAGAAATCGCTTTTCGTTATGAGTTTTCGTGTCTACCTGATGGTGTTAAAAATGCCTTACCTTAATAATGGGCCTCATTTTCAAATGAGTGACTACTGCAGCTGAATATTTCTGAGGATGAATTATGTTAGGAAATGAAATAAAATAAATAGATAAATAGTTTCGTCCTTTAGCCCCCACTTAACACAATAAGAGAAATAGAAAAGAAACAGAACAATGCACAATGTAAAAGAACATAGAACATACATGTAGTTTATTTCGATTCCAATAGGCTAACAAGCCCATGGGGACATAATACAAAACATGTATGATGGCATATATGAACAGTGCATCACAGAAGAATGTAGTAATCGTTTAAAACACATGCAATTAGTTTTGAAAGGCTACATTTCCATCAAGCGTCTAGAACGTCTAACAACATGAATCGAAACATTCTCTGACATAATTTAAATTCCCTCAATTTTATTCAATTACGTTGAAATTACAGTCGCTTTGGGAATGATTTCACAAATTACATGTCCTGTTTGTACATAATGTGACTCGGAAAACACAAAAATAGTAATTACCCTATCTCCTAAATAATTGATATTTTCATTCATTACTCAAATCACAAAGGACACATTAACTTGCATTATCACAGGGAGCAATGATTTAGAAATCTTGTTTCTCATTACGAAAACTCGCCCATGCAACAAACAGAATTTTCCTTAGTTTTAAAAATAGAAAAAAAATCATTACAAAAATGAGTTGTTTTTTTTTTAACATTTTGCTCAAAACATTGATTGATGGTTCACGTTAGAACCGCCTCGCTGAGAACCCACAATCAATATTTTGGATCAAAACCTGTGGAACATAAGTATACGCCTGAACACTACAGTTTTACTATGTAAAATTGGAGTTTAGTAGGGTATACTTTTCATGGACATATTTTCATGATGTCATGTTACATGTACTTGTAACACAAAAGACTGAATTTCTTCAGACAGAAATTCAGTCTTTTGCGGATAGAAAGGACATGAAGAAATTTCATGATGCACTGAAAACCATTTATAGTCCAAAGAGTTCTGGAGCCACCACATTGCTCAGTGCAGATGGAAACACTCTTCTCACAGATAAAGCAGCTATCTTGGAAAGGTGGGCAGAACACTTCAATAGTGTGCTTAATCGACCATCAAGCATCAATCAGGATGCAATCGACAGACTTCCACAGATAGAGTGCAATGTTCTGTTAGATGAATTTCCTACCGTCACGGAAACAAGAAAAGCAGTTCAACAACTATCATCTGGCAAAGCCCCAGGTGCAGATGCAATTCCTGCCGAACTTTACAAGGCTGGGGGGCTACCCATGGCAGAGAAACTAACAGAGTTGTTTCACTGTATGTGGAGGAAGGAGGCTATCCCACAAGAATTTAAGGATGCATCCATAATCCACCTATACAAGCGGAAAGGAAATCCTCAAGTCTGTGACAATCACAGAGGCATCTCCCTCCTATCAATTGCTGGGAAGATACTTGCAAAAATTCTGTTGAATCGTCTGAATGCTCATCTTGATCAGACGGGACTTATCCCTGAAAGTCAATGTGGATTCAGAAAAGACAGAGGGACAACAGACATGATCTTCACAGCAAGACAGCTTCAGGAGAAATGCCAAGAACAGAATGTAGATCTATACATGACGTTTGTTGACCTCACCAAAGCTTTTGACACTGTTAGTCGTGATGGACTCTGGAAAATCATGGCCAAGTTTGGCTGTCCACCCGGATTCATAGCTATGGTGCGGCAGTTTCATGATGGCATGCAGGCACGTGTGCAGAATGATGGAGAGTTCTCTGAACCATTTGAAGTAACAAATGGGGTCAAACAAGGCTGTGTTCTGGCACCAACACTGTTCAGCATGATGTTTTCTGCCATGCTTGTCACGCTAGCCGAGCAAAGCCACAGAAACCCCGTCGGTGGAAAAGCATGCTCATCCACCAAGGGTGGTTTACTGCGCTATATACCTAACACTTACTCTAATCACAAAGTTTCGAGTTTCTAATTTGCATATTACTACCCGCTAATATGCCGCTAATACGTTGCACCAACGTATTCTACAATGGAGACTATCCCGTTACATTACTTCCCCCTCCGAGAAGACTCGCCCCGAGTCTTGGCCTGGGGACTACATGGGTAAGGCAACTCCGTTCTGGCAGTTGTCATCATCCCACCGCTGCCACCAAATGTCACGGACTGACTCTACTTAATATAAAGTCAGAGGATACAATGGCTTGTTGTGCCCAACAAATCATGTATCGAATGACCAAGGGTATACGCTTCCTGCTATGAATGACCAGCAAATCTATGGGAGGGTTCAATTAAACAGAATTTTCAAATTATGATGATTTATTTATAATGATGTTTAAAGTGAGAAGCAAAGAAGGAGAAAAAAGATAGAAAGAGACTACAAAAAGAAATTACTGAGAAAAGAAAAAAAAAAAATACGTCCTTTGTTCATCAATGTCCCACACACTTTCCCATTGGCATCTCCGGGTATACTGTCACACGTTCGTCTCACTAGTACACTCGACACCACTGCTTGCAAAACAGTCCAGTGTTCCCAAAACGAACTGTAGACCACGCCCGTCCATTGTAAATCAAACACCAATGATTTTATATCGTCCCGTTTATACCGTCACTGCCCCATCATATAGTTTAGCCCAGTTTAGTTTCAGGAATTCAGATTACGTCCATAGATTACAATTTCAGCTTCAAGGCCTGAAATAAAGTAACTGTGTCTTAACAACAAAATAACTGATAGTGTCGCAATTTATCATAACGAAATCTCCTGCAGCTATGCACGTCACAACATCCAATTGCAAATAACCTCCCACAATTCCGTACCCCGGAACTGTATTAGTTTATTCGCTAGATTGCTTGTACTATACATATAAACCATAATACTCCAGTATCTACATTGAAACATTTATTCACATGTACGATACAGTTAAACCACATATGTCGCGAACTAACCCTAGTTCCTTTCCCAGCGACATCACAAGCAAATCTCCGACATGCATCCACAATTCCTCACCCAGGAATTGGTCCTGCCAATCTATGACCAAATTCATAGAAAGCCATTTCTCAGAATACGATAAATCTTGCGAGACAATCTTGTTACAATATTAAACCTTTCTTAAATGACATCACTAATTTCAGTAATAGCGAATATTCTTAATGACGTCATTAACGTCAAATCTAAGCGTTACGTTACTATAACGTAAAACTTAAAATCTGAAATTTCCAGTCTTACAGCTTTGTTCCGAGTCAACATTAACTTCCTTTATGATGAGATGATTAGATAACATAACATAACATGAAACTAAATGTACGTCAACGACAATAACGTCGCTACAAGTAACGTAGCACATAACAGAAATTTCCATTTTACAACTTTGGTTGACATACATACCGCGCAATGTCATTCTTACGCGAAATTTAATACATAAAAACTAAACCAATGCCGCTTCACGGCAACGTAGCGTGCAGAAATATAGAAATCTTCATTTTTACAACCCTATCAATGTGCTTTCCACCATAATGAGCTACATTATTATGGCTATACAATCTCACTGTACAAAATGTATATTTATGAACTGTTATAACTTACCGACGGCCGACTACTCAGACTGGCGCTGACCATAACCAGGTGTACCAGATAAACCCATATCCAAACATCTCAAATTCATGCCCAATCTTTACATTCTTCCGATAATTCATATTGATTTAACACAAAATAAGCTGCCTATTTATACGCATAAGTTTGTGAACATTTCCCTGAAAACCATACCGTTTTCCATCATATATTCCAAAACCATTCATCAGAACATGTGAATAACCCACCGTGAGCAAGTGAATAACAATTCTAAATGCACATCCACTGACAACCACACCCAGATCAGCTTGCAAAAAGTTATATTGCTAACCATAAAATCGGCAATACAAATTTTCTCTGGATTATACCTCAAGGTGTAAATCATATGATTCAAATCCCCGGACTTCATGTTTTCGTTAAAGCCGTGTCACTCTCAGAAACCATTTATGGCAAACTGATAAAACACGAATCTGAGCCCAGTACAGAATCCAATTAAACTGCACATAATGCCAATTTCCACGCCACAAATCAACAAATACCATAACACAAAAAGAACGTTAAAATATCACAATTGAGCATAAAATTCTTCATGGCACAAATAATTTTTGCCGTGTCTAACATACATAGATATCTTTGACAATGCAGTAAACATGTCATGTTTACTCCTGTGTAAGAGTTTCCAAATACCTATTATGCTCAACTAAACATTTAAAAGAAATCAAACAAATTATCCAAACCCCACAAACAGCAAAAGTACATTTTTTATCGTGACAATGCTTATGGATGCTTTTCAGGACAGTGACACTGGTTTTCCAATCACGTACCGTTTTGACGGCAACATATTCAACCTCAGAAGGTTGCAAGCCAAAACTAAGGTCCAGACTGATGTGCTAGATGAGCTCCTCTATGCAGATGATATGGATAAGAATGCCAACACAGAGGCAAAAATGCAAAGAGCCATGGATCAAGTCTCACAGTCATGTGATAACTATGATCTCACAATCAGCACAAAAAAGACAGAGGTTGTACACCAACCAGCCCCCGGAAAACCATATAATGAACCAACCATCACTGTGAATGGGCAAAAACTGAAAGTTGTTGACAAGTTCACCTACCTGGGAAGCACTCTCTCCAGAGCAGTGCATATTGATGATGAGATCACTGCAAGAATTGCAAAAGCTAGTGTGGCATTCGGAAGACTCCGTGCAAATGTCTGGGAGCGAAATGGAATCAAGCTTGACACCAAGCTGAAAGTCTACAAGGCTGTGGTACTGCCAACCCTCTTGTATGCATGTGAGACCTGGACAGTATACCAACGCCATGCAAAGAGACTTAACCATTTCCACTTAAGCTGTTTGAGAAAGTTGTTAAAAATCAAGTGGCAGGACAATATTCCAGACACAGAGGTCCTGAGGAAAGCAGGGATGCAAAGCATGCATACAGTCTTAAAGCTAGCACAGCTAAGATGGACTGGCCATGTTATAAGAATGCCTGATGCGCGACTTCCAAAGAAAGTTTTCTATGGAGAACTACAGGAGGGAAAGCGCTCTCAAGGTGGCCAGAAGAAACGCTACAAAGACACCCTCAAAGCCTCTCTGAAGGATTTCGAAATACCAATGGGGTCCTGGGAACAGACTGCACAGGAGCGATCAAAAGGGCGAGGTCTCATCAACAAAGGAGCAGCTCTCTATGAAAAGAAGTGAATCTGTGAAACTGAAAGAAAGCGAAGATAGCGCAAAGCCAAAACAAATGTGCCACCAGCAGACTCTATGACATTGACTTGCTCTACTTGCAACCGACAGTTTAGAGCCAGAATTGGCCTAGTCAGCCATCAAAGAACTCACCAACACACATCAGCACTATTCAAGAAATAATGATGGTCTTTCTCATTAGTGAGAGACGAACTATCACTTGTAACAATTAAAAGTTTGCAAAATTATGCACACTTATATATTAGCTCTCACACAAACCGGGTCGATAAGTTTTGCTTGTTCGTTTTAAGTTTAACGTCCCATTCAACAATTGTTTAGAGCCACCGCTTCCTGAGTTTCAACCAAATTTTTTAGGAGAACACGGTGCCGCCAGTGGAGGTCGATTAGTTTCTTGTATGCGTTTTCTTGCATGCAGGTATCATTACGTACCCCTTAACCAAATGTTTAACAAATCATAACTGTATAAATCAAAGAAAACAGTTCACATTTCAAATGTTGTTTTATGTACATATTAGGACTTGTATGTTTTGGTTACTTATTTCTGTTTTGATGACATATACAAGTTGCCCGCAAATAGCCTCAAACTTTCAAGCTCCATGCTGCCTAGCACAGGAGCGAGTACTAATATACCTTATACTATTTTTAGAATAGATACAAGTAGGCAATAATCAGGAAAAGGCGCAATCAGACAGATATTCCCACTCCATAAACCGAGGTGGGAAAAAACTAAATCGACACTTGGATACTTATACTTAGAAAACATTTCGTAGCTATTTCCCAATAGACGGCCACTCGATTACCCGCACTTTACTAAATCTAGTAAAGGACCATAACCTCACTCTGGCTTCTCTAAAAGACCCGTGTTACATATACATGTATTTCATTCTTGAAAAGCTTATTTCTGATAGCCATCAGGAAAACATGTCTGCGAAATGTATACCCCTTAAACCTTGCTTTTATATAGAAAACCTGGGGTGTACATTATGCACCAGTCATTTCAATCCTCGGGCCTTCCTAGGGCCGGGGATAGCCGGGACATAGCGGGGCTTAAGTGCCGGAATTTAACCTCTGGCGAGTCCCGATAGTGCCAGGGATGTGCCGGGGTTTTAATTTCCCGCCAATATAGCAATTTAGTGTCGAACCACACTTTCAAACATGCATATTCCACATTAATTTGAATTAATTATTTAGCTGTATTTTCACATTTAATATATACTTTAATTTCATGAGAACATGAAACATTTCAAGACCATGAATCATTTATTACCAAGGGCTCTCTGGTGTGTCTGTAGGAGGTGTTCAAATTCTCTCTGAAACCACTGGGCTATAATATACCTAATCTCAGCACCATGGAATATGCTAGTAAAGATTATTCAAATAGCTTAGGTCATTTGTCGTCACTCCTCTTTATTGTCAGTCCCCGGAGGGCCGGGGCTTTTAGCAGGGATTTTACCGAAAATTTAGCCCCGCCCGGAGGGGCTTTTACCCGGGCTTTAAAATTCGAAAAGTTAAAAGCCCCGCTACTCCCCGGCCCTAGGGGTGGGGGGGGGGGCGTGGATACAAATGACTGGTGCAATATGTTAGATCCAAGGCATACATTGTGTGTACTCGTTAAAACCGCCTCCGTGAGGCGGTTCTAAACCGAGGCGGTTCCAACGTGCACCCACAATGTACGTGTTGGGTGAAAATATTTAAAACATCAAAAATTTACCAATGAAATTTCCAATTTCTGCCTCTGAAAATCAATGTGTGTTGCATGAGCATGATTTCCGATAACGATCAAGGGAACAAACTGCTGGCGACAGCATAAACGAGACGTTTTCCAATTACTTTTCATAGACTGCAATAGCAAGACAATACATCAAGAGTCCAATATAAGTAGAGCCACTACTTAGATCAACAGGAATGGCAAAACTGCTTTTTCCTGACGTGGTATATGAATGCTATACCGTTGTGTATGATTTTGCAGGGAGCCTTAAATGATTTTTGTCATAATTGCTTTGTCTGTTATTAAATCATGTTGAAAGTGCGATACTGATTTAAACGCTTCCCGCCCCACTTTTCTTTTATCATTAACCCATATGTGACGATTGGATAAGCCCATCACTATCATTTGGGTGAGTCCACTTTTATTCTAATAGGCATCGGGAGTGATTTTAGTATGATATTCCATTTTTCTATGAAACAGGACAGCCCTATTTGGAATGCCGTGTTTCGTGGCTACTATGTTTGCCAATGTCTGAAAGAGGACACCAAGGTTATACTTGAAGACAACGGAAGTTATTCTGCAGTCATTTAGGCTTTGTAAACACAGAATTATCTGTCATGTTGCGCATTATCACGATACAGTAAATAGCCATTTTATCCATATTTGCATATTACTATAAATATCATTAGTACAGATTAAATGACATCTTAAATATCTATACATTAACTTTTAATGTCATATTATGTAGAACGAATGTAACGGTTTCAACAAAGTATTGCATATCGGTTAATGAAGACACTCATAATCCAATAGTGACATATTTGTAAATGAATATTAACAATCACGTACAGTGTATGTTTTGTATAATCGATAACCTAGCTGGCCGGGAAGTATTGACAAACGCTGTGAACAGAATGCTATTGAAAATTATAATTATCTGCGCGACAGGTAAAACGAATTGAAGTGAGACAAAATGGCGGAGATAGGAAGAGATAAGGAAAGTAGGAGGTACCACCAGCTTATCGTCGAAGACGTACCGCCTGTGGTAAGTAATCGAATACGCCGTTTTGATGATAAATGTTGATGCTATTTTTGTAACGCTTCGAACAGCGCTGTCGAATTTAAGTTTGTTAACTGATTATCTCCCTTGCATGTACACAGATGGAACCAGGGAACTTCATGTTGAAGTATAGTGGTCCGTTCCGTGTGAAATTTTATTAAGTAACTTACAGATATTGGTAGGCAAACGGTAGATAACCATTGAATGTCAAAAAGGCGTTAAGCTGTTAAATCACATCGGTTTTACCAGATGCCATGCATTTGGGTGATCATTCATTGACAGTGTCTGAATTTGTGGAATAAACGGCACATAACGTTAAAATGTACAGATTTATCCAATAATGCGTGTGTTCCGGGTTCCATTTGTTGGTAACATTTGTACCAATTTAATTGCGAATGGTATCATTGGTAAAGAAATTAGTGCAAATGGTAAAAAATGGTAATACCATTGGTACCAATGGTACAAAGGTTACCAACTAATGGTACCATTGATAGAACCCCGACCACACGCTATATCAATGCGCTCATCACTGCATAATATGCAACTGCGTCCGAAAAACAACAATCTGCATGTGCGAAACCAAAGGCGCAGATATGCTGTGCTGTCACTGCACAGTTGATCAGCGCTGTGTTTTCGCTACTCGGATAGTACAATTACTCTTCTTTATAAATCGTAACTTTAATGCCGTCACTGTACAGGCTGATTTAAGTCGGACCTGGTCGGAAACCCAGATTGTTGCTTTTCTCATGCAAATACACTATTATCAAGAGTGGAAAGTTAAGAATATGGGCTCTCGCCCATACGGGCCGTAAGAAAAAGATGGGATGTTTGTGCCTCCAGGTAAAGCTTGAAACCGACTGACCGTTCATCTGATAACTAGTTAACCACTCGGAGGACAGAGACCTGTATATGTAACATTGCAAGCGACTGGCCCAAAGTGTGGACAGATCTACCGCGGTAAATTTAAGATGTAACGCTACCTACGATTGGTCAGAAATGCGCATCTATCAACCGTCTTTTGTCACATGATAGTTTAACCTTTCTTGAATATTTTGCTATATAGTGTGATTTAATCAGCTGCTGTTTTGCCATACAATGGCCAAATTGCGGATGTAGTGATTTTTGAATTATTCTTTTTTCATTGTTGAGCGGATTTTTGGGGTGTTCATAAACAGTGAAAAACACCGTGCTTGGATGCTAGCTAATACCCTATTTTTTTGCTGCACTTGTACACGGCCTGGGGCGATCTCTCATCTGCTGAATGTGTTGGGGTCCACTATGAGTTGTGAAAAATCTATGTTTTGACCAAAAATAAGAAAAAATAGTTACCCCAGTTTTACTAGATATTAGAAAGTGGGGTTTACGGGGACATACATGCAATGGACATGTTACCTTGATGATTATCACAGTGACTCAATGCAATGTCGACTGTTTTGTTTATATTAAAACAGCAACATTTAGGAATGTTTTGTTTTATAAATCGCTCATAGGCCTAGGGAAACCGTTCTAAACAAAGAATATGGACTCACCCACGTTTTAGTGTTTACAGGTATGACGTATTTACTGCAAACTTTTAGATATTATTGCTTATTTCATTGTACAACGCTATCCCAAGTTTTAGAGTTAGTCTCTACTGATTACAAGTTTTTACAGTTATTTACCTGTCCGTGCGAAAAAAAGTATGGCCGTCAATTACTATGCATCTATGAATTGACTGTAATAAAGAAGATATTAACTCATTTAAGCCTGAAGTCCTTTTTGTTAGACATATTGAAACAGTATGACCCCCGATGTGACGCCGCAGAAAGCGGCGTCTCATCTGGGCCTATTCCTTTTGCTTTGGGGAAATTCATCAAAAAATGAAATAAGCATTGTTATTCACTTCTGATTCCCCTAAAATAAAAGTAGACCCAACCTATTAATAGGGACGGGAAAGTCAATTTGTCACCAATAGGTTAATATTCTTTATCAACGTGCACCTTACCTGACCTGTTCAACACTGATAACGCACACCCAATTTCCATTTAGTATGAAAGTTCCCTGATACCACTTGAGCCGCATCGTGAGAAAACCGGATTTTTGCCTAGGCGAAAACAAAGGCGCAGATCAGCTTCGCGGTAACCGCGAAGCTGATCAGCGCCTTTGTTTTCGCTACTCGGATAGTACAATTCCTCTTCTACTTAAATCCGAAATTTCAAGCTTCTAGCTCTTTTCTGAGCTTGTACAGGCCGGTTTGTGTCGGACCTGGTCGGAAACCCCGAAGACCGGTTTTCTCGCGTCGAGGCTCACTTAATCCATGGTAGTCCTGAGTAATTCCATTACGATAGTGTGGTGCATACTGCTAAAATTATGGACCCTAGTGTGAGCGTGGTTTCGAAAACCAGCGTGAGTCATCTACATATTTTTTTTTTTTTTTTTTTTTTTTTTTTTTTTTTGAATTCTGTACAAGACTCTTAGATGCAAACTACTCGTAATTTACAACATCATCTAACGTTAGATGGTCAATGTGTGCACAACTTTGTAAAATCGATGTATTTTGACACTGCATACTTTCATACAGTCAATGCCTCAATATGCATATACAGACCGTTTTAATTGTAAGCGTAACTTAAGAAAATGTGAATAAACTATACATCCTACAAGTTTATTTCCAGAAAGCTTTTAATGTCATATTTTAGCTAGAACTTCTGCCACTGACAGTCTCAGCAGCTTGGTATTTATGATGGTGTTTTAAGTGTCAAGCGCATATCGCGATACCCTTTCGACCTGTCAGAAACTCTTAATGCGTTTGCATTAAAAGTAACGCGTTCTCTTAAAGCATTTACGTAAATGGTAAAAAAGTTCGATTTCTAGGCACTTGCTTATCACTTGGTATAACAGTAACACATATGCTTTCGTCTCTCGATTATTGTCGCTGTGGCATTATCATGAACAACTGACCATTGTTCACTTCGAGAAGATGCTGTGTTATATAGCATGTATCCATTTGTGTGTTTGTTTGTTGGAAACAAAACTTGGGGCTCAATCCGCATATAATTTTAAAATAGTATAAAACGAATGTTCATGATTGTCAAATGACGGAATATTTTGTTTTGACTTAAAATCATAATAAAAGAAAAAACAAACACATTCTTATGGGCATACCTTTTGAATATTAATAACAAAATGGCGAGAAGGAAGCGCCGTGGAACTATGCCGAAATGTCGGCAAAAGTTTAGACTTTCAATGGACACTGTAAGTCTTTCAATGGAAGAATCTGTACAAGAGCGACAGGTACTAATTCTTTGTTTTTGAACATGTGAAATCATAATTATCAATAATAAAATATGAGAAATGATATAGAAATAATGAAAACAATCCTCATAAGAATCATGACTGTATGTTAATTTTGGCGCTTGGGACGTCACTTCCTAGTAACATTATGTATACAACCACTTTGAGCACTGAAGAAGGATACATGTAGTAATAAATCCGAAACTAGTATGGTAGAAAATCAGAGTTCTGCTGATTTGTATTCCTGACTTTATTCTTGGAAATTCATTGATCATGTTGATTACAATATAAAATAAACCTATTTCATTTCCACAACATTTCTATATGAGATCTTATGACTATTAGTGCAATATAGGAACTATATCTCGTAGTATTTATTGGATCCATTACAATTATACATTTACGAACAATGTTCCTAGCAGTTTGCCGAAATAGGTTCATGGGTATACAGATGGTTGCTAAAGTTAAGTTTGGATGAAGTACAGAGAAATTATTTTGTTCGTTTCTTGAAGTTATCAACTTTGGTTGTGACCTATTTCAGCACAATGTAGATACAATATAACATAGACGTAGCAACGTTGGAAAGATGGTCCTGAAAATAAAGGATTCGTCTGGACAGGACAGTGGCAGTTGACTGGACCGTTAAGCGACACGCATAACCATCACCAAAATTTCTGCGAAATTAAATAACAACCCTCGTACATTGCGCAAACGTATATATTTCTATTTAATTTTTTATATCTATTTTCAGGAGCTGGTGGGCCACACCACACAGAAACGAAACTGGCGGGGAGTGTTTATTGCCTTACTTGTGATAGTTGTTGTTTGTGCCCTTATCATTACTACAATCATACTGTTATCGCCAGGTAAGCCGACCATTGTGTGTTAGTTGTGTGGTTGGGGTGGGTTGTTGTGGCGGGGTTAAAGATACACGCCACACAAGAAGGGGAATTGGCAGGGAGTGTTCATTCCTTACTTGTGATAGTTGTTGTTTGTGCCCTTATCATTACTACAATCATACTGTTATCGCCAGGTAAGCCGACCATTGTGTGTGTGTTAGTTGTGTGGTTGGGGTGGGTTGTTGTGGCGGGGTTAAAGATACACGCCACACAAGAAGGGGAATTGGCAGGGAGTGTTCATTCCTTACTTGTGATAGTTGTTGTATGTGCCCTTATCATTTCTACAATCATACTGTTATCGCCAGGTAACTTTCTTATTATAATAAATGTGTGCAATTGGGTGTTAGGGGTTGCGAGATACATGTATTTGGAGGATGGCAGATAGAGTTAACAACTACACACAAACGAAATTTACTGGTAGTGTTAATTGCCTTACCTGTGATAGTTGTTGTTTGTACACATATCATCACCACAATCATACTGCTATCGCCAGGTATGCTGACCAAAGTGTGTTAGTTGTGTTGTTGGGAGGGGTAGGTGCGGTGTTAAAGTTACACGCTACAAAGCGAAATTGGCGGGAGTGTTCATTTGCCTCATTTGTGATAGTTGTTGTATGTGCTCTTATCATCACCACCAGTGATTTTATGATCAGGTAATAAGCCGGTCATTTTGAGGAGAGTTGCGTGCTTAGCAGGGGGGTCGGTATCTGAGTGGGATGTGCTAATTATGAGAGAAAGTTAATGTCCGTAGCGACCAGTCTGGTGGGGAGTATTCCTTGCCTTAGCACCAAGTAAGCTGACTATTTTGTGTAATATGGTTGAGACTTGGATGAGCCAGGGTGGTGTGGGGTTGAAGTAGCATAAAAACATTCTATAAACTGGCAATGGGTGTTCATAGCCTCACGTGTGATTGTTGTTGTATGTGCCCTTATCATCACTACCATTACACTGTTATCGCAGGATAAGCTATTTTGCGTGAATTGTCTGGTAGGGTTGGGACGGGGATTGGCAGGAGTGGGGTTGAAGTTGCATTACACACATTCTATAAACTAGCGAGGAGTTTACCAAATGGTACAAGAAGGCATCGATCAGGAAAAGGCGCAATCATAAAAAGATTCCCACTTCAAAAACCGAGGTGGGAAAAAACTAAATTAACAATCAGGTACTTATAACATGAAAACATATCGTAAGCCGAATGAGCAGCCATGTTCCCTATAGGTGGCCACTCAGTTACCTCAACTTAACTGAAAATATGAAAACATACATAAGGCGCCAACAGCACAAAAACAATTAAACACCAAGACATAAAAAATAAGAACCACCTCAGAAGTATCGCCTTGGCACGATAAGTAATACAAAATTACTGGCGGGCTTAAGCCGGTTTTGCAGGTACCTAACCTCACCCTCAGCCCCCGCAGTGGCTTAGAACATTTAGTTAGTTGTTCCTCCTGGTGAATTTCTAACTAGTCAATGAATCATCATGGACAAACAAATAAATCATGATAAACTCCATGATGAATAAAAAACGAGGACTCACAGATTGAGTAAGCTGCCCGACGATGGATATCCCTGGGCGCCCAATAACTTACTAACTCCGGAAGTAAAGCATCGCTTGTGATTGTTGTTGTATGTGCCCTTATCATCGCTACCATTATATGATATCGCCAGGTAAGCTGCCTATTTTGCATGAATCGTGTTTTAGGGTTGGGACGGTGATGGGCAGGTTTGGGGATGTAGTGGCGTAACACACATTATATAAACTGGCGGACTTTCTTGTGATAGTTGTTGTTTTTGCCCTTATTTTTACTATAGTCACCTTATTGTCATCCGGTAAGCCGACCACTTTGTGTGTTGTGTAGTTTAGGTAAGGGACGGATGGGTTGGTTATGATTTAAGGTTTACACTTATCCGAGAGCGAAACTGACGGGAGTGCATTTTATAGATTTAACCTTTGATATAGTTATCGTCGTCCTAACCATTACAACTTAGTATGAATACAAAATAGTATGAATACTTGTTTAACCTCCTTGATTATATTTAGGTATTTCTTGACAGTGTCCGTATTTTATAATTAAATACAAAATTAAGAGTCATTTATATTTCTTGTAACCCCATCTTCCTTTTAACAACATATAAATAATTGTTACAGTGTTACATATATGTTTAATTGCATTATTGGTCTGTGCTTTGTTATAGCATCAAGAAATGAAATAGAACTGAAGAAGTTCACTTTCGAAGATTTCATCACCAAGAAGTATCAACCCAAGAGCTTTCATCCCATCTGGAATAAAGGTATTTATTTATGCTTTACGTCAAACTCAGAATTATAGTACTATCGGGACGTTGTTTCAATTTCATGCAATGGACTGCGCCGGAAATTCCATTCTTAAATATATCGATTCAAGTATGAATGGTTTAACTAATTAAAATCGCTTTTGATATTCTAAGCGGTAAACTGGTACATTGAAAAAAGTTCTAAGATGCCACTTTTCAAACTCATTTTTGTTTTGTAAGCAATGTTTAAAATTGCATAATGTTTTGCCTAAAGACATGTCTAGTAACAAAGTGTTCAAAAATAATTTTATTTCACTAATAAAACGCGTTTTTGGAGTAAAAGTGCAACAATCAGTGTGTTTTTTTTAAATAAACATTGGTTACAGCACAGCATTTATTTAAATGAGGAACGAGTATCATCAAAGGGGCTCGTCCGGCTTGGAAAAACATTAAACATTCGATTTTTCTCCATTGGTAGATTTTTACGCATTTTTTAAAAAATTGTCATTTTCGATTTTTTTTTGAAAAATTCAACAGTGTGCCTAAAACATGTTTATCCCTGTTATATTCACATGACTAGGCATGTAAATGAGAGATATAATTCGAAAGAGCTGTATTAGACGATTTTCAAGGACAAACAGGTCATAACTGCCACACACTTCCGGCTTCAATGCCAAATTTTATTACAAACAAATTAACAAAATTGTGGACGATGTTTTTTTAATTTGTAGCTCACCTAAGCCGAAGGCTCACAGGTGAGCTTAGAGGATAGGCAGGCATCCGGCGTCCGTCGTCGTCGTCCGTCGTCCGTCGTCGTCCGTCGTCGTCGTCTGTCCACAATTTCAAAGAAGAATATTTCTGAAGCTAGTAGGCCGATCTTGATCAAATTTAATGTGAACCATAATTGGGTTGGGGGATTGATGGCATTAGGTTTTGGAGCAGATTGTATCAAAATTGTGGTTTCCATGGCAACAGATAGGTCCCATAGACTTACAATGGGAAAAACTAAAAAAATCTTCTTCTCTGAAACCACTAGGCCCACAGCTTTGATATTTGGTATGTAGCAATGGCTAATGGTCCTCTACGTAAATTGTGCCATTCATGCCCCTGGGGTCAAATTTGGCCACGCCCCGGGGGGTCGATAGTCTCCATAGACTTACTATGGGAAAAAAATTAAAAAATCTTCTTCTCTGAAACCACAGGGCCCACAGCTTTGATATTTGGTATGTGGCAATGGCTAATGGTCCTCTACATAAATTGTGCCAGCCATGCCCCTGGGGTCAAATTTGGCCACGCCCCGGGGGTGGATAGTTTCCATAGACTTACAATTGGAAAAACTAAAAAAATCTTCTTCTCTGAAACCACTAAGCCCACAGCTTTGATATTTGGTATGTAGCAATGGCTAATGGTCCTCTTCATAAATTGTGCCATTCATGCCCCTGGGGTCAAATTTGGCCACGCCCCAGGGGTTGATAGTCTCCATAGACTTACTATGGGAAAAAAATTAAAAAATCTTCTTCTCTGAAACCACAGGGTCCACAGCTTTGATATTTTGTATGTGGCAATGGCTAATGGTCCTCTACATAAATTGTGCCAATCATGCCCCTGGGGTCAAATTTGGCCACGCCCCGGGGGTCGATAGTCTCCATAGACCTACAATAGGAAAAAACTAAAAAAATCTTCTTCTCTGAAACCACTAGGCCCACAGCTTTGATATTTGGTATGTAGCAATGGCTAATGGTCCTCTACGTAAATTGTGCCATTCATGCCCCTGGGGTCAAATTTGGCCACGCCCCAGGGGTTGATAGTCTCCATAGACTTACTATGGAAAAAAAATTAAAAAATCTTCTTCTCTGAAACCACAGGGCCCACAGCTTTGATATTTTGTATGTGGCAATGGCTAATGGTCCTCTACATAAATTGTGCCAATCATGCCCCTGGGGTCAAATTTGGCCACGCCCCGGGGGTCGATAGTCTCCATAGACCTACAATAGGAAAAAACTAAAAAAATCTTCTTCTCTGACACCACAGGGCCCACAGCTTTGATATTTGGTATGTGGCAATGGCTAATGGTCCTCTACATAAATTGTGCCAGCCATGCCCCTGGGGTCAAATTTGGCTACGCCCCGGGGGTCGATAGCTTCCATAGACTTACAATTGGAAAAACTAAAAAAATCTTCTTCTCTGAAACCACTAGGCCCACAGCTTTGATATTTGGTATGTAGCAATGGCTAATGATCCTCTACATAAATTGTGCCATTCATGCCCCTGGGGTCAAATTTGGCCACGCCCCAGGGGTTGATAGTCTCCATAGACTTACTATGGGAAAAAAATTAAAAAATCTTCTTCTCTGAAACCACAGGGTCCACAGCTTTGATATTTTGTATGTGGCAATGGTTAATGGTCTTCTACATAAATTGTGCCAATCATGCCCCTGGGGTCAAATTTGGTCACGCCCCGGGGGTCGATAGTCTCCATAGACCTACAATAGGAAAAAAAACTAAAAAAATCTTCTTCTCTGAAACCACAGGGCCCACAGCTTTGATATTTTGTATGTGGCAATGGCTAATGGTCCTCTACATAAATTGTGCCAATCATGTCCCTGGGGTCAAAATTGGCCACGCCCCGGGGGTGGATAGTCTCCATAGACCTACAATAGGAAAAACTAAAAAAATCTTTTTCTCTGAAACCACTAGGCCCCCAGCTTTGTTATTTGGTATGTAGCAATGGCTAATGGTCCTCTACATAAATTGTGCCATTCATGCCCCTGGGGACAAATTTGGCCAGGCCCCGGAGGTTGATAGTCTCAATAGACTTGCTATGGGAAAAAATTCAAAAATCTTCTTCTCTGAAACCACAGGGCACACAGCTTTGATATTTTGTATGTGGCAATGGCTAATGGTCCTCTACATAAATTGTGCCAGCAATGCCCCTGGGGTCAAATTTGGCCACGCCCCGGGGGTAGATATTCTCCATAGACTTACAATGGGAAAAACTAAAAAAATCTTCTTCTCTGAAACCAAAAGGCCCAGAGCTTCTATATTTTGTATGTAGCAATGTTTGGTAGTCCCCATTATAAATTGTGCCAGTCATGCCCCTGGGTCAAATTCGGCCATGCCCCGGGGTCAATAGTGTCCATGCATAGACTTTCATTGGTCGATTCTCAATTAATTTAAATCTCATGAGCTTACAATGTGATAATCTCTCAGGTGAGCTACAGGACCAATGGTCCTCTAGTTAAAATTTGCCAGAGTCAAGTATTAGACATATTGAATCGCTGAAAGTTTCAATGCCGTGCTGCTGATAATAATGCAACCGGAGAAGAACAAAATGTGAATGCAAATTGTATCGAAAAAGCTGAATCCCTGTTATTCACGTCGCTGTCTTTTTGCATTTATAAAACAGAAACGAAAATTTTTATTCTAGAAACAGATTTGACTTGATTTTACATCATGGCAGTCAGTAACACTTTCAAATAAATCAAACTGCTAAACACAACGTCTTAATATGACATTTAATTTGATGTTAATTCAGTGTGACTTTTTGAAATGAGTGTATCTATACTCATGCTTCGTCTGTGCGAGAAGTTTTTGGAATGCAAAAACTCACAAAGCCATTGTTAGACATTGGTTTATTTATATGATCGTGAATTTTAATTGATCATAGTTTACGTTCTGAACCAGAAGAAAAAAAAAATAAGGCGGCCTCTTATAGCTTTTTTCAGTGTATTTAGGCGGTCGGTCAGTCAGTTATGAGATTTGTCTGGCACAAGCAGTTCATCTATTTCTCACGGACCCAATGGGGGAGTCCCGGACTGAATGTTGGTGTGCGTGATAACGAACACACGCCTTTACAATATACAACATATTTTCAGTTGTAAAAACTAAAAAGTAATAATACTTCACGGATAGATCTCTTCTTTTTGTTAACAATCATTTTAACACCAATGTTTCGAATGGACTTCGTTCGAATGCGATGCTTCTGTGGTATTCTTATTGTTTTATGCCTTGGTGTTTACAAACAATTGTGCTGTTGGCCCCTTATTTATGTTATCATATTTTTAGTTTAGTTTAGGTAACTGAGTGGCCACCTATTGGGAAAATAGCTGCTCATTCGGTTTACGATATGTTTGCTTGGTATAAGTACCTTAGTGTCATTTTAGTTTTTTCCACCCCTGGGTTTTTGGAGTGGGAATCTTTATTCTGATTGCGTCTCTTCCTGATCGTTGCCTACTTGTACCTTTTTCTTTTTAACCTTTCAGGGGAAGATTCCTTTTTCTATCGAAACGAGGACGGTGCTGTATTTTTGTATAATTGCTCAACTAACTTCTCATCCCTTTTCATGGATAATACCACATTTGTAAGTACCAATTACTTAACATAATTATTGCCCAAACTTATCTATTGCACAAAAAATAGTTATTTTGCTTACAGGATGTGTATATAAAAGACTGCTGCATTTGCGTATTTAAAAGACTGCTGCATTTGCGTGTTTTTCTATTATTTTCTATATTTGTATAGTTTTTTAGCTCACCTGAGCCGTTAGGCTCACAAGGTGAGCTTATAGGATGGCCATGATCCGGCGCCCGTCCGTCCGTCGTCCGTCCGTCGTCCGTCGTCCGTCCACAATTTCAAAGATCTTCTCCTCTGAAACCAATTGGCCAATCAAAGCCAAATTTTATGTCAAGCATCAATAGGAAGGGGTAACAAATGTGTATATAAAAAATCAAGGTCACATGACCAAGATGCCCGTCATGCCTATTATATGGTAAAAACCCTTCAAAATCTTCTTCTCCAGAACCGGTGGACCGATTTCAATGAAACTTGGCATGAAGCATTAATGGCTCAAGCACTACAATGTGTATATAAATCATGACCCTGTGATGACCTTGACCTATTTTACGACAAGGTCAACATAGGCCGCCAATGCATTTGAATGGGGAAAACTTTTTAAATGTCATTTAAAGTAAAAGTCTTGCAGGAAATGGGCAGTAGGACTGAATATTAATGATTCTGAAACAAATTGGACCCCAGGGGCTCATGTGCCCCCACCCCGGGGCAATATACATGTATATCTCCATAATATTCAAACATCTTCTCCTCTGAAACCACATGGCCAATCAAAGCCAAATTTTATGTGAAGCATCAATAGGAAGGGGCAATAAATATGTATATAAAAAACCCAGGTCACATGACCAAGATGGCCGCCATGCCCATATATGGTAAAAACCCTTCAAAAATCTTCTTCTCCAGAACCGGTGGACCGATTTCAAAACTTGGCATGAAGCATCGATGGATCAAGCACTACAATGTGTATATAAATCATGATCCTGTGATGACCTTGACCTATTTTACGGCAAGGTCAACATAGGTCGCCAATGCATTTGAATGGGGAAAACTTTTAAAATATAATTTAAAGTGAAAGTCTTGCAGGAAATGGGCAGTAGGGCTGAATATTAATGATTCTGAAAAAAAATGGACCCCAGGGGCTCATGTGCCCCCACCCCGGGGCAATATACATATATATTTCCATAATATTCAAACGTCTTCTCCTCAGAAATTGCTTGGCCAATCAAAGCCAAATTTTATGTGAAGCATCTATAGAATGGGGGAATCAATGTGTATATAAATAATCTAGGTCACATGACAAAGATGGCCGCCATGCCCATATATGGTAAAACCCATCAGAAATCTTCTTCTCTGAAACCAATAGACTGATTTCAAGGAAACTTGGCGTGAAGCATCGATGGCTAAAGTACTCCAATGTATATATAAATCATGACTCTGTGATGACCTTGACCAAGTTTATGGCAAGGTCAACATGGGTTGCCTATGCATTTGAATTGGGAAAACTATAAAAATGTCATTTGAAGGGAAAGGCCAGCAGGAAATTGGCAAATGGACAGAATATTGAAGATTCTGAAAAAAGAAAATGGCCCAAGGGCTTCATCTGCTCCTGTCCTGGAGTTAAATACCATAATATTCAAACATGTTTATTGGTATATGCAGCAGATCTCAGGTGAGCGTTTACAGGACCATTTGTCCTCTGGTTTTAAATTGTTGCCTGTGCCCAAACTCGGGTTGCTGAACGAGATTCCACAATCAAGGATTAAGAACATAATTACAGCTTTTAATGTTGTTTATCTTAAACCTAAGGTACGATGGCCAATAAAGGACGATTTAAATAAGATTTAGTCATACTTATCTAGCATCGTCTACAATACAAACCAAGTATTGAAGCTTACAGTCGTTACTCACCATGATCATATATTTTATTCTTTGTTAAAAAAAAATAAAAATAAAAAAAACAAAAAAAACAACAACAACAACAAGAAAAATGATGAAAAAAATGCACTGAATTGTGTTTCATAATTGAGCCACGTCGTGAGAAAACGGGAACATTGCTTTTGCGAAAAGAAAGGCGCAGATCAGCTTCGCAGTAACTGCGAAATGCGAAGCTGATCAGCCCCTTTGTTTTCGCTACGGATAGTACAATTTCTTTTCTTCACAAATCCGAAATTTCAAGCTTCTATCTTGCTGCTAGATCTGTGACTGTACAGGTCGGTTTATGTTGGGCCTGGTCGGAAACCCCGAAGACCGGTTTTCTCGCGTCGCTGTTCAATTTGTTTTAATCTTTTAAGTAACTTTTTTGCAGAAAGAGATCGACGCATCCTCATTTATTGTTTCACCGAACCAGAAACACGTATTGTTGCCTTATAATGTACAAAAGGTAAATAAAAAATATTGCCTTGTACGTGTTGTTTCAATTAAAAAATGTTTGCATTTACATGTAGTTTGCAGAAACTTTGTGTTCTTGGCGCAGCACATATCTTTGACTAAAGATATTTTCGAAGCGTATTTATGTTCATCATAGTTTTAAGTTAGATTCAAGCCAATATTGAGACTTCAGAAAAAATACAAAATAAAAAATAGTAAGTGGTACGTTTCTAAAGTGTTTCAGTATTATACTTAAATATCGCAGTCAAACTGTATAACCAAAACAAAAAAATGCAAAATTGAAAGCGATCATTTTAGCATTTGATTTGTTTTTCAGATTTATAGACATTCAACAAGAGCTAAGTACAAATTGTACAATGTTGATACAAAGTAAGTATATATGATCCTTACCATTGAACCACTTTCGTGTGAAATTAACCCTCAAGTTTGTATAGTACTGCGGCTGAGCCTCTTTTTAGGATGCAGAACGATATACGAACACCATTGCGTAACGCATTTATAAATCATAATAATATGTTTATTTACAAAAATACATTTTAGAAATATCACCCACTGGCAGGTGTATTTTATGACTGGGCTTTTAGACTTGAATACGAAGTACTTGTTTTGAATGATTTCAACATTAAGGTTACATGTTCAAAAATGTGTACACCCATGAATACTCTATTTATTGAAAGAAATGTGGTGTATATCTACACGGGTATACCAATTTAGTTTTATGGAAGCTTTATTTTGTACAGTTAATAAAGTCTTTGTACGTAGGGTGTTCGGAAAGTTCGTGTAATTTTATTATATTTCCCATAATTTCCAATCAATGTACTAGAAAGTTGGTGTGCATGAACTTCCACTTATTCTAAACTAATTCTGGAAAAATGAAAGAAAGTCGACAAGGAAAGCGCAAAGTACAGGTTGTCGTGGCAACGTCATCATCGGGACACGGAGCAGTCCGAAAAATATCAGTTTTATAAACAAAGTATTTAAGAAATAAACATGATATCTGGCTGTTTGTTGAACGTCAGCAAAGCATTGGAGCCGCCATGTAATATTTCGACAACATAACAGTATTTCCTGAAAATTTCAAATCAATTTGATGTTCCACAAAAAAGGTATGCTCCTTTATTTCGCGTGTTGTAGGGGAAATCTATGACGCCAAACCGTGTCGTTACGTTCCATAGGGTTCAGTGTTTGCTTCATAAAACGTTAACAAAAACAGTTAGCCTGTTCAAATAAACACGAAAAATATAATAATGTAGCCCAGTATTTATGTACAAGTGATACTCATGTTTTAAGAGTGGAATAAAATCAATTGATGACGATCTTAGACGTAACCACCGGCAGAGGAATCGTGTTCCATTAAGAATTGCGCAAATTCGGTGATTCAGCGGAGTAAATTTGCAAAATAGACGCAGGATGCTTTTTAACCACAAACGGAAACTGGCGTATGGAAACTTATAACAAAAGGATGGACACACAGATGAAATGCGTAGATAGTGTTGGTGATTATGCTGAGAATGTGTGATGATCACTAATTTGATAAAAACAATGTTTGACGTTATCGCAACGTCGTTTTGACTTTGGCGTGCTCCGGGTACCCTTACCATACCTTTTTGAAATGAACATATTTCTAGTATGCCTTAGTGCATCATCTTGGTTTTCACAGCATTTATAGAGGATAAGTTGAAGTTAAAATATGTGTGTTTCTTTGTGTTTTACTATGAATATTATATGATCGACAAGACAATTGTTCGAACTTTCCAAACGCCCCTCGTATATTGCATTTGTTCGTACTGAAAAAAAAAAATCAAAAAAAGAATAAGCAATGGTCAAGTACAAATGCATTCAGAACAAATATACCGCCCTAAAAACTGAAGTGGGAAAAATCAGTCCGAGAAAATATCGTTAACTGAGTGAGCATCTATTTCTGTCAAAGTGGTCACTCAGTTACCCAAACTTAGCTGAAGATACATAAACTTATATAAATGCTTTCATTTACCCATTTTTGACGAATGGATTTTCCCATCATTATCATTTGGGGTGAGTCCACTTTTCATTTACTGGGGCACCAGGAGTGATTTTAAATTTTCACAAATTTAAACCTTTTGATGAAAATCCTCCAAGCAAACAGAATAGCCCCAGATGGGACGCCGCGTTCTGCTGCGTCACATCTAGGGCTATACTGTTTGCCTAAGCCCCACAAAATGTACGTCAGTCTTATATAGGTTAATTCTTTGTTTCCAGAGACGTTCAGAATTTACTGGGGCCAAAAGGAGATGAATTCCAATATGTTTCCTGGTCACCCTCTGGTGACAGCATGGTAAGTGGATAATTTGCCCATGCAATATACAAGAAAAACAATCTCAGCTGTAAAATTGAAAATTTTCAGATGAAAATTTTTGATAGTTTACTAATTTTTACTAAAAACATTAATTGTGGGTACACGTTAGAACCGCCTAGGCGAGGCGGTTCTAACGAGTTCCACAATCTATGTTTTGGATCAAAGATAAGAAAATAGGTATACCCCTATAGACCTCAGTTTTACTTTATAAACGTGGGGCCTAAGAGGGTATACATTACACGGACATGTTTTCTTAATGCGTGGGCTTTAGTCAGTATTTACCGTATTGTTTCTATTAAGCGCATTGTGCGCAAGGTTTACCGCACCTAAGCCTAAAACAACACAAAAACTGCTGAAGTCAACAGACCAACAAAAGAACAAAAACTGCAAGTTTTGCTGGTAATGCAATTTCAGTACTACAATTTTACAAAATACTTTAAGATTATTTAAATTTTTATAGGCCTTATTATGATAGCACAGTGACCGAAAGGATGTACATTTCCCAATTTTTCTGGCCACGCAGCGTGTGTTTGCGCACATTTTATTCGACATAAGCCTGTCTGTGCGCTTATTGGGGCATGTGCGCTAAGCAGAACTAATAGCCTAAGGCCCACTTTTTCTCAACCATCAGACAAGCATATTCCATTGTGTTTTAGAGTTTTTCTGTCTCAGTACTAATAAATTTTAGCTGTCTCAAAATGCCAACCATTTCTGTATTTGGCTATTTGGCCAATACAAATGTGCATCTTTATGAAGTGATAAGCTGGGTGTCAACTGTCAGTGACAAAAACAAATTTCTAGGTGTTAATTTCAGGAAGCTTACAGAGGTAATCAAAGTCTAGATCTGTTACTTTGATGAAAATTTCAAAATTTAATTTTGCTAAGCATTTTATGCCAAATCAAAATGCTGATTAAATATTTTTGTAAGGTTAGTGCAGCCTGAACTGCACCTGAAGCCTTTCAGAGTCAAAATAGTTTAAGTAATGGGTGAGAAAAATAATCAATGATGGTGTTGAGGCCTCAAAAAGGAAATTTTAGGCTCGTTTTCAGATAATTCGAGTCTTATCCTCGGCAGAGCCTCGGGTAAGACTCGAATAATCGAAAACTTGCCTGAGATTTCAACCCATCATAGATTCTTTTGATCTTGGAAAATAAGCTGTCACCCGTCCTTTTTTCTAAATGAGGTAACCCTATGTAAATGTCATTCTTTCTTCATTTAGGTGTTTGTACAGTATAACAATATTTACTACCAAAAGAATAGTTTTCCGCCGTCAAATTACACCGTCACCACCAGCGGCGTCATGGGACAGATATTTAATGGTGTGCCAGACTGGGTTTATGAAGGTAAATTAACTAAATCTACGAAAACGGCAATTTAAGAAAAAGAAGAAGAAGAAAATGATATATTATTAATATGGCATATCCGTAGAGCTTCCCTAATAGATCAGTCATGAAAATACAGACTCACGGGGAAACTACTCTGAGTCTAGAGTATATTCTTAATTTTGTCAGATTTAATGTTTTAAAATGAGGCGTAGCCTGGGCCCCTTTCGCTGTCCGTATGCAACTTCCGAGAATACTCACACAAACTAACCAAATTGGTAGGGGAAGAAAAATACTGTGTAATGGTCATGTTGTGGAATACTATATTTACATTTTGGAGTTTTTCTTTTCTTGTTTCCAAATAAGCCGCCTCATGATAAAACCAACAATGTGGTTTTGTCACAGGTCTTACACAATTTGGGTTGTACAACCACAGAAGACAGATAGAGCTTGAAATTTCGGATTTTAGAAGAAGAGGGATTGTACTTTCCGAGTAGCGAAAACACAGGCGCCGATCAGCTTCTCGGTTACAGCAAAGCTGAACTGCGTCTTAATTTTTTTTTTTGCCTAAGTCACAAGGCGGCTGAGATTTTGAACTATTGTACAAAAATAAAGCAAAGCATGTGCTTTCATGTGTTTTAGAGGAGATTCTACAAACAGACAACGCCATCTGGTGGTCACCATCTGGCAAATATTTTCTATACGCTGTTATCAATGATACCCCGGTAAGACGGTACGATCTCGTTTACTACGGGGACCCAACAGACCAATATCTAGATAATCACAGGTTGTCATATCCAAAGGTATGCGGTGTATGTTGATTTGTTTCATATACAGGTACAAGTAGGCAACGATCAGGAAAAGGCACAATCAGAAAGAGATTCCATCACAAAGAGATTCTCACTCCAAAAACCGAGGTGGGAAAAAACTAAATTAACAATCAAGTACACATACCATGAACACACATCGTAAGCCGAATGAGCAGTTATTTTCTCAGTGGGTGGCCACTCAGTTACCCAAACTAACCAAAAAAAATGAAAACATACATAAGGTGCCGACAGCACAAAAATTCAACACCAAGACACAAAACAATAAGAACTACCACAAAAGTATCACCGTTAAACGATCGGTAATATAAAATTATGGTTTGGCTTAAACTAGTTTTTACAGGTACCTAACCTCACCTTCAGCTTCTGCAGTGGTTCACAACATTTAGTTAGTTGTTTGGTCCTCGTGGTGAATCTCTGAGCCCCCACACGATAACAGTAAAAACAGTATCATAATTATATATAAACGTGTAGACTAAAAACATTGTATTTAATGCAAAATTCTGAATAAAGCAGTTTTTATTCTGTATACATGTATGATAGTTCGTCTCTCACTAATGAGAAAGACCATCATTATTTCTTGAATAGTGCTGATGTGTGTTGGTGAGTTCTTTGATGGCTGACTAGGCCAATTCTGGCTCTAAACTGTCGGTTGCAAGTAGAGCAAGTCAATGTCATAGAGTCTGATGGTGGCACATTTGTTTTGGCTTTGCGCTCTCATCGCTTTCTTTTGGCTTCACAGATTCTCTTCTTTTCATAAAGAGCTGCTCCTTTGTTGATGAGACCTGGCCACTTTGATCGCTCCTGTGCAGTCTGTTCCCAGGACCCCATTGGTATTTCGAAATCCTTCAGAGAGGCTTTGAGGGTGTCTTTGTAGCGTTTCTTCTGGCCACCTTGAGAGCGCTTTCCCTCCTGTAGTTCTCCATAGAAAACTTTCTTTGGAAGTCGCGCATCAGGCATTCTTATAACATGGCCAGTCCATCTTAGCTGTGCTAGCTTTAAGACTGTATGCATGCTTTGCATCCCTGCTTTCGTCAGGACCTCTGTGTCTGGAATCTTGTCCTGCCACTTGATTTTTAACAACTTTCTCAAACAGCTTAAGTGGAAATGGTTAAGTCTCTTTGCATGGCGTTGGTATACTGTCCAGGTCTCACATGCATACAAGAGGGTTGGCAGTACCACAGCCTTGTAGACTTTCAGCTTGGTGTCAAGCTTGATTCCATTTCGCTCCCAGACATTTGCACGGAGTCGTCCGAATGCCACACTAGCCTTTGCAATTCTGGCAGTGATCTCATCATCAATATGCACTGCTCTGGAGAGAGTGCTTCCCAGGTAGGTGAACTTGTCAACAACGTTCAGTTTTTGCCCATTCACAGTGATGGTTGGTTCATTATATGGCTTTCCGGGCGCTGGATGGTGTACAACCTCTGTCTTTTTTGTGCTGATTGTGAGATCATAGTTATCACATGACTGTGAGACTTGATCCATTGCTCTTTGCATTTTTGCCTCTGTGCTGGCATTCTTATCCATATCATCTGCATAGAGGAGCTTATCTAGCACATCAGTCTGGACCTTAGTTTTGGCTTGCAACCTTCTGAGGTTGAATATGTTGCCATCAAACCGGTACCTGATTGGAAAACCAGTGTCACTGTCCTGAAAAGCATCCATAAGCATGGCAGAAAACATCATGCTGAACAGTGTTGGTGCCAGAACACAGCCTTGTTTGACCCCATTTGTTACTTCAAATGGTTCAGAGAACTCTCCATCATTTTGCACACGTGCCTGCATGCCATCATGAAACTGCCGCACCATTGCTATGAATCTGGGTGGACAGCCAAACTTGGCCATGATTTTCCAGTGTCCATCACGACTAACAGTGTCAAAAGCTTTGGTGAGGTCAACAAACGTCATGTATAGATCTACATTCTGTTCTTGGCATTTCTCCTGAAGCTGTCTTGCTGTGAATATCATGTCTATTGTCCCTCTGTCTTTTCTGAATCCACATTGACTTTCTGGGATAAGTCCCGTCTGATCAAGATGAACATTCAGACGATTCAACAGAATTTTTGCAAGTATCTTCCCAGCAATTGATAGGAGGGAGATGCCTCTGTGATTGTCACAGACTTGAGGATTTCCTTTCCGCTTGTATAGGTGGATTATGGATGCATCCTTAAATTCTTGTGGGATAGCCTCCTTTCTCCACATACAGTGAAACAACTCTGTCAGTTTCTCTGTATACTGGTACGTTCAATATTTGATTATCAACTTTTGCAATGATGAAAAAATGACCACTCTTAAGAAAGTTACTGAAAGTTCGCATTACGATAAATTGCACTTTACAGAGATTTTTTTATGTAAAAAATTAAATTTTCATTGGATTTTTGATATATATATTTAACAATTTTGTTCAAAATATTGAATGTGGGTACATCTTAGAACCGCATTGGCGAGACGCTTTTAACGAGTACCTTCAATCTATGTTTTGGATAAAAATAAGAAAAAAAGGGATACCTCTGTATACCCCAGTTTTTCTAAATAAAAGTGTGGTTTAAGGGGGTATACATTTCACGGACATGTTTTCCTGATGGTAAGTATATCCTCCTCATCATATGCTAGAAATATACAGCTGTGTATTACGAAAACTTGCCTATATGATATACAGTGAAATAATTAGCCACAAAATTGTCATCTGTAAGCCCTCCAGTATTTTGTCACTCATCGTTCCAAGGCGATACTTCTTGCGGTTCTAATGGTTTAATGTTTTGAAGTTTTTGTGCTATTTGAACCTTATGTACATTTTCATATTAATAGTTAATGTCAGGTAATTGAGTAGCCACCTATTGGGAAAATAGCTGCTCACTCAGCTTACTTTATATTTTCTTAGTGTATAAGTACCTACATGTAATTGTCAATTAAGTGTTTCGCCCGCACCTTGGGTTTTGGAGTGGGAATTTCTTTCTGCTTATGTCATTTTCTGATCATTGCCTACTTTTAACTTTAAATACAAAATATGGCATTTGTATGTTTTTATTTTGTTTGTCTATTTTTATTATTCTTTATTTTTGATTCACGTTGTACTGACGGACTCGTCCAGGCAGTTAGTATCTACGTTTCGGGGCAATGATAAGAACAAAAGACCCCTGTAAACAATATAAACCCCGGTTGGGATGCACCGTACTGATGTCGCATTGTTCGTTTGAAATCATTACCAAAAACTTCCCACGCAATATATAAAGATTTTTAAATTTGTAAAAATGAAAATTTGCAGAAGAAAATGTTTTATAGCTGTATTTCATGTTTATTGCCATACCCCTGACAAAATGAAATTTTTGAATAAAATATTCTATTTTGATGCAAATTTTTGTTTATGATTTCAGGCAGGCACCCCCAATCCAACATTTGTACTAAAGATTTATGATACAGAAAAAGATATTTCTACAACTATTCAACCACCAAGTGTCTTTCAAAATGTGTGAGTATATACATATGAGTCGCCGCAGAAGAAACCCAACAAACTACATAAAATTATGCGAAAACAAAGACACAGATCAGCTGCGCATAATTTGCACAGTTGATCAGCGTTTTTGTTTTCGCTACAAAGCTAGTACAGTCCCTCTTCCTCTTAAATCCGAAATAACGAGCTTCTAGTCTGCTTCTGTTTTTGTACAGGCCGGTTTGTGTCGGACCTGGTCGGAAACCCAAATTGTTGGTTTTCTCACGCAAAGACTCATGTGTATTAATGAAGTGCAAAGAGAACCAACTAAGACAAGCATGCATTTATGCCGAGAATTTACATCAGGGCCGAATGATCAAATAAGCCAAACATTGTTTAAAAGATGGTAGTTAAAATATATGATGTGTATTTGTATTTCTAACAAGGCTGCAGCAAGAATGTCTTGCAATCGTTAAACGCCGTCACCTTTTGTCATACAAATGTATTAAGATTTGCTCGACCATCTTATGCGGTCCGGTTCGGGTCTTGCGACGGTCGTGTGAGATTGTCTTCAACCGTCGTGGACCTGCCGTTTTTTTTTTTTTTTTTTTTTTTTTTTTTTTTGTTCAGTTTTACGTCCCTTTCAAGACTATTTCAGCTCATATGAGACAGGCCAATCAGTAGATGGGGCGAAAACGGGAGAACCTTGAGAAAAACCAACTGACACACCCGCAAGCAAAACTTGGCTTGTCTCGCATGTGGCTAGAGCGGGGCTCGAACCCCACACCAGACACAGCGGTGAGATGATCGAGTGATTAAGAAACAACAGCGCGCTTAACCGCTCGGCCACGTTGGCCGCTTGGATCTGCCGTGGCCTTCTTTGTTCTATTCATTGAATCTCCGTTTGCGAATGCCTACGGCCTACTGTCCGCGGCAAAATCCCACGATGTACATGTAGATACCATATGATTGAAACAGACTTTATCAGGCCCCGAGGTTATAAAACTTGTTTTCATGCTCAACTCAGCCGAACATGAAATATCTACTTCTCATACATACTGATATAGCCCAAATTAATTAGCCCAAATTTATTGATATTTTGGGTTTAGACCATCATGGCCAGTATTTATCCTGCTAATAAATGTTAAAATGCCAAACAGTGTTGGCATTTTAACATTTATTAGCAGGATACGTTTTAGTTTCAGCTGCACTGAGCATGAAAATAAAGTTTTATTATCTCGGGGCAGGGACTGATTTATTTGGCTGATCATCAGGAAAACATGTCCATGAAAAGTATGCCCCTTCATACCCCATTTTTATATAGAAACATTGGAGTTTATAGGGGTATACCTTAGTTTCTTATTTTGTTTTTAAAACATAGATTGTGGGTACTCGTTAGAACCGCATCGACGAGGCGGTTCAAACGTGTACCCACAATCAACGTTTTGAGCAAAAATAAGAAAAAATATCAAAATTTTTCTCTGAAAATTTTCACTTTTCACAACTTGGGAAAAATGCGTATATTACATGGGCGTGTTTTCGTAATGATACAACATGTTCTCTGTTCCAGTGACCATTATTTTTCAACAGTCACATGGCAGAATGATGACAATGTGCTGATATCCTGGCTGAACAGGCCACAGAATATTTCAATCCTGACCATGTGTACGGTATCTACAGGAAAGTGTAAAGAGGTAAACATTGATCAGATGAGCAGCTACTTCTTTTTGTTACTTTTATTCCTGTGATCGTTTCTTATTAGTGAGATACATGTACGTTTGCGTTGTAGTTTACTCAAACCGCTTATAAAATAAGGGCAGCTCACACCTTTTGCATATGAATTAAAACGATTTATCACATGATGTCGCTGTTTTCAAGTGAATAACGTCATGTAATAAAAAGTGTTATGACCACATGTATGTAACGTCATTGACGACGTCCGAAACAACTAGACATGTCCCACTTCGAAGGCGATAAAAAAAAGGTACAAGTAGGCAAAGATCAGGAAAAGGCGCAATCAGAAAAAGATTCCCACTCCAAAAACCGAGGTGGGAAAAAACCAAACTAACAATCAGGTACTTATACCATGAAACATATCGTAAGCCGAATGAGCAGCTATTTTCCCAATAGGTGGCCACTCAGTTACCTTAACTTAACTAAAAATATGAAAACATACATAAGGCGCCAACAGCACAAAAAATTTTTTATACACCAAAACATAAAACAAAAAGAACCACCACAGAAGTTTTAAACCTGTTTTAAAACTCATATAATAAAACAAATCTTACACTTGTTGTCATTTCATATGAAATTTATTTAACTCGCCGAAGACACGTTTAATAAATTTCATTTGAAATGACCACTCGTGTAAGATCCTCTATACATGTATATTCTGTTGACGAACTTATTATACAATGCATAATGTATAAACCTTTCAGTCACGTTTTCAACATATGGAGTTCTCATAATTTATTATTTATCAGTGAGATGTTTTTGCGTTGTGGTGTCATTTTGTTTACGCCTTATCTCGTATAATACTGTTCACAATATGTTTTTCTTTCTTGTATGCTGAAGCTGTCACTTGGCTCAAAGTATTAGGGCTAAATTTAGAATCATTTGTGATTTCAGCATTAGTCCTTAAAATAGATAAATATTTATTCAAATATTGCCCAATCACTGACACGTGTTTATTTACAGAACCTAAGAATAGAGTCAGAAACAGGCTGGGTAGATATTGTAAGTAAACTGATCATTAATTTTGTATTAAATGTATGTAATGTGCATGTTTTATAGCTGTAGAAATGGAAATTTCTGTTGTATAAAAAGAAAATATTTGACTTATATTTACATTAAGGTGTATATCCACAATGTTCATTTTCACAATATTAAACAGGGGCATAAGTTGATATCAAGCAAATAAGATCTGATCATTGCTTTCTTTTACCTTTTCAACATTCATGACATGTATTTGTTTCATACTTTAACGTAATTCATCAGGATAACTAGTCCGTGTAATGTATACCCCCTTATACCCCACTTTTATGTAGCAAAACAGGGGTATACAGGGGTATACCTATTTTTCTTATTTTTGCTCCAAAACATAGATTGTGGGTACTCGTTAGAACCACCTCAGCAAAGCGGCTCTAACGTGTATCCACAATCTATATTTTGAGCAAAAATAAGAAAAATATCAAATTTTTTTCTCATGAAATTCCCAGGTTTTAGCTGTAAATAAACCTCTGTATATTGCATGAGAATGTTTTCGTAATGTTGTATGATCTTCTATGGCTCTTTGCATACCTTGGTAATCAGTTTCCTATTACATCCGCGTCATGAGAATACTGGACTTTTATATATGCAAATTCAAGGGTGCAGATCAGCTGTGCAGTTACTGCACAGCTGATCCGCGCCTTTGTTTTCGTCACACAGATAGTACAATTCCTCTTCTAACTATATATTTCCAAAATGTCAAGTTTCTAGCCTTCTTCTGTGACTGTAAAGATCAGTTTGAGTCGGACTTGGTCGGAAACTCCGAAGACCGGACTGGGAATTTCTTTCTGATTGCGCCATTTCCTGATCATTGCCTACTTTTACATTTTTCGCTCATGTCGTGGATCATTTCAGATGCCACCCACAATTCCACATTTCACCAAGGACGGGGTGTTCTATTTTCTGTTGTTGCCGCAGTTACAAGGGCATCATGGCGCATATACACACATTGCAAAAATAGATGCTTCGGCCACAGTTGATGTAAGTTGGTAGCCCCGATGGAATACAAAACTTCACAATTGAAGAAGGTCTCGTATGTTATACTTTGAAAGATCTAAAATGTTTATGAAAACCGGGATCGCGGAATGCCGTCTCGACTGGTGAAAAGTAAAGTTTAGAGTATGAGCTTCACTTAAACCACATTTAGAGCAATTTATGACACAATTTATTTAATCATTTCCTTTTTCTTCAGTAAACGATGATGTTGTGATGTACGTTCTAAATTTTATCATGTTTCTATGAATATATAGGTGAGATTTGAGATGGGTATCAGCGACGTATTGTGATACATTGTTTCTGATTGCACTATCTTCCACGATATATTTTAGGGATACAATTTTACTTGAATATAGGAGTATAAATCAGCACAACTCAGATTTTTCTAGCATATAAGATGGCAAAAGTGCATTTAAAAATGAATACAATTAGCTGGATCAATGATACAAATTGTCACTAAAAGAACTTTACAAGTAAAATTAATAACCAAGAAAAATAGTGACAAACAGCAAAAGTATACATAATTATGCACAAGCTTGTACCAAAGTAGTTACTTATTTGGAATTTGGTATAGTTCAATTTTATTTGAAGGCACTTGACAGAACTCTCATGGTTCGTAGGTCGTCTTTGCATTTTTCCTCAACTGTTGTGACCCTGTGTATCCGTGATGCAGCCAACTTTCTCACAGCACAGATTCATGGAATATTACACAACACATGGCAAACTGGGCTGCGTTGATTGGAAGCCTGGTTGATTGAACAAAAACATAGAGCGAAGAGCAATCACATATTACATGTATGCAAATGTACTCATAGCTGTTAGATGATGCTCAGTTATGTCACGTGAAGTGTGACGTTGCATAAATCTGCGCTGTACCAATCACGGATAAATACAATACTGTTGAATGTTTGTAATTTTAAACAGATTTCGAAACAAAATTTTGGTTCTACAGTGTTCGTCACGACTGGTGTGTGGGATGTCTCAACAATAGTTGGATATGATGATGTAAATAAAACGATGTAGGTACAGTGATCTTGCGCGTTATGTATCTTATATTCCGGTTCATTTGTTTCTATATTCTCCGAATAAACGACATTCATGAAGAGACTGGTGGCATTTTGGTCGAAGCAGTAGAGATAGCACATCGCCGTACTCATATACAACTGTAGGTGCAAAAATATAATTCCCTTAAGATTGTACGGCGTCGTATCATTATATTTAGATGAAGTCTTGTATTCGCGTCGCGTTATACCAAAACAATCATCGTTTTTACTACGTTGATATTTTGCGATTCTCTCTACTTGGAAATACCAAACTGCCGAAAACAATATTATAAAAAAAAACACGTGTTGTCAGTCCACATATTTCCTTTCCCTAACCATGTGTTGATTCTATTTCTTTAGGCAGGGAGTATATATTAAATCGATACTTTGTTTCTTTCAGATATTTCCTCGCCATGAAAGCGGGCGATCCTACTTCTCGTCATTTGTACAGGTAAACTGTTCTTTGTTTGTAAGCCATGTTTATTTTGTCTTCCCTGTAGTTTTCGAAAACAAATATTTATTTTAAGCCGATTTTCGCATGATAATGAAGAATTGCAAAACTGTAACGTTGAAAACTGATTTGCCTTAGAATTCTTGTTGTATCTTTACAACCATTGCATTCACATTTCCATTGTGTAGGAAAGGCAATGACGACACTATCATATTCCTACATTTATCGCCAATATAATTTTTGAGCCGATAAGATGTAAAGGGACATACTATGAATTATGGGCTTCTTAGGCTCCAAAAATATAAACTGAATCATTTGGTATTAAACTTCCTTATTGTTTAATAAATCATAAACCATTTGTATAGTTGCTATGCATAATTGCATGTAATTAATAAAATACCTTTGTCATAACAATAAAGATTAAAAGGTATAGGGATTGGCATGAAATTTAAATTGCAACTCAGACACCAGACGGATACAGAAAGTACAACTCAAAGATATACAATAAAAGATATTAATGTGTTTTGGCTTCAATTTCCATCAATCTACCACCTTTGTACTACTTTTATTCGTACAGAACAACGACAGTACGGGACGATCCATCGTTCCTGAAACCAACGTGCCTTTCTTGTAACGAAGGGGAGGAGTGCCAGTGGGTGGGGACAAGCCTGAGCCCCTCAGCACAATATTATATGCTGAATTGTCTAGGACCCGGCGTACCAACGTACACATTGAAGTCTGTTAGCGAAGGTGTATGTAAGTTTATTTTGATAAAATTCGAATAACCTGGTACCTTATACGATACGCTGTAGCGCATGAATTTGTCTTAAGTCACAGTCCCACCGCGCTTACGATCGCAATACGATGGTCTTAATATTAATGTGGGGGTCATTTCTTTGACATCGATATGCAAATTAAGAAAGCACAAACACGTTGGAAAACATTTACGCAGCCTTATGAATAAACTTATGATTAGACAATCGTACGATTGCTTACGATTCAGTGGGACCGGCACTTAAGTCAATTGCAACACCAGAACAACATATTTTGCCCGGTTCGACTATCTTTCTCACTGAATAATGGGATATGAGAACTTTTAAAAGACAGAGTACTTATAAGATGATGTACGAACGAAATATTATTGATTCAGTCGATCAATCCTTCGCTAACCTTACGAAATTCAAGCACAATCCAGACATACAGTCAGTGCAGAAAACTACGATATAGCAAAATAAAAGTTAAAGTAGGCAATGATCAGGAAATGGCGCAATCAGAAAGAAATTCCCACTCTAAAAACCGAGACGGGAAGAAACTAGATTAACAATCAGGTACTTGTACTAAGAAAACATGTTGTAAGCCGAATGCCGAAAGGGCAGCCATTTTCCCAATAGGTGGCCAGTCAGTATTGTAAAATGTCACCCCATAATGATCCAAAGTTACTGTAGTGGAATGGGTGAAGGAAACAGGATTAAGGTATTACTCACAGTAAATAACTTACAAATTTGTGTTACTATATAGGACCTTTTCTTTTCAATGTTTTAAATGCTGATACAGCTGCTACTGTTCTGAGATGTTGTATTTTGTCCGTTTCAGTGCACGTGTTTGAAGACAATGCAAAGTTAAAGCAGGATCTCAAGATGATATCGTTACCAAGAATAAAACATGTACACATTCCAATAACGGACTCTTTATGTAAGTATATCACATTACAAAAATTGCCCGCATGCATCATACAGTGATTGTTTTTTCAGTTGTAAAAAATGCAAACTTTCAGTAGAAATTTTTTACCGAGGCGGCTCTAACGAGTACCAAAAATCTATGTTTTGGAGCAAACATACGAAAAAATAGATATACCCCTGCATACCCCAGCTTTACTTTATAGAATTGGAGTTTAAGGGGGTATTCATTTCACGGACATGCTTTTCTGATGATGCTAATACAGACTAAGACTGGCGAGATGCGTATCTACTTGGATATGTTTTGTTTTCATTCCAAGTGATAGGTTACTATGACAATTCTAATTTGATAGCATGCCTTTAATGTGAATATATATTGTTAATCATTGTTCAATATGCACAATACAGAATGGATTTAAAGGCCAATCATGGCCCAAGACTGTAGTTTGGTTTTCTAATGTTAATGGGGGAATCATAATTATAAGTCGTGGTAAATTTTACTTGCCAATTTAGGAAATCTGCGATTTTTTTATATTCCATATATTTTCGAACTTGTAAATGGCTAATTCACTAAGTCATCTTAATAAATTGTCAGTAAGTATCAAGTCGAATAAATGGCTCTACTAAAATTACTATTTCCCAGGAAAAATAATTTTAGACTTAATGTTTTTTTGTTTGTTTTTTTTCTGTTTCAGCAATGTATGGTAAATTACTGCTACCACATATACTGAAAGAAGATGAAATAATACAGTATAACTTTCTAATGAACGTGTGAGTATAAACATGTACATACGTGTTAGCATTACGAAAACACGGTCATGCATTACGTTTTAGGGAAATTTTTGTGTTGAAAATGTTTGCTATTTTTTCTTATTTTGGCTCAAAATATAGATTGTGGGTACATGTTAGAACCGCTTCAACAAGTAGCCACAATCTGTACATGTGTTTTGGAGCAAAAAGATGAAAAATAGGTATAACCCTGCATACCCAAGTTTTACTATATACACCAAGAAACATCTTTAAAAAAGATAATTGTCAAAGATTAATATCTGTTCTGCAATAGGGTACAGGATGCGGGAGAGAGAGACAAACAGACAGACAGACAGTATGACTCTTGCAGAGCCAACTCCAGACATGACTGAGATTAAATGCTTTTCAAATGTCCTTACGGCGAGAGTCCTTAAGAGTCGCTGAACCGAAACGACTCGTTCTGTTAAGCAGAGCCTTTGACCCGAACACGCCTATATTTAACGGAGAAAACCCGAACGCATCTTATCTACGATGGCATGCATGGATCATAAAGTTTCAAAATCCACAGATTTTAGATTTTAATTTTTCTTTGCAAACGCTTTCGTCACACAAAAAGCGATTAAATGAATAACAATTAGGACCAATGTTGGCTTGTATACAGTAGTAAAAACATCATCTTAAAGTACTTTTTAGCTCGCCTGTACGAAAGTACAGGAAGAGCTATTGCAGTCACCCCGGCGTCGGCGTCGGCGTTAGCGTCGGCGTTAGCGTCGGCGTTAGCGTTAGCGTTAGCGTCGGCGTTGCTCAAAATGTTAAAGTTTTTGGTTAAAGTTTTTATGAGTCTATATCTCTTGAAGTTGTGGATGGATCAAGTTGATACTTTGCATATTGGTAGATATTGGTCTGAAGTTTTGTGCTGTACCATCATGACCCACCTGGGTGACCTTGAGGTCAAGGTCACTGACTTAGAAATTTTGTGTTTAAGTTTTTGGTTAAAGTTTTTATAAGTCTATATCTCTTGAAGTTGTTGATGGATCAAGTTGATACTTTGCATGTTGGTAGATATTGGTCTGAAGTTTTGTGCTGTACCATCATGACCCACCTGGGTGACCTTGAGGTCAAGGTTACAGACTTAGAAATTTTGTGTTAAAGTTTTTGGTTAAAGTTTTTATAAGTCTATATCTCTTGGATATGTAGATGGATCAAGTTGATACTTTGCATGTTGGTAGATATAGGTCTGAATTTTTATGCTGTACCATCATGACCCACCTGGGTGACCTTGAGTTCAAGGTCACAGACTTTGAAATTTTATGTTAAAGCTTTTGCTTAAAGTGTTTTGAACTGTATATTGCTGGAACAGATGGATGGATCTTAGTTGATACTTTGCTGTTAGATATTATTCTTAAGTTTTATGTTGTAGCATCTTGACTCACCTGTGGTCAAGGTCACAGGCTTAGAAATTTTGTTTATATCAAGTGTATGTAGATGGATCAAATTGAACTTAGCATGTTGGTAGTTTTATGCTGTACCATCACGGCCCACCTGAGTGACATTGAGGTCAATGTCTTTGGTCATAGATTTTAATAGATTTAGTGGCAAAGCACAAGTCAGGCGAGCTACGCTGTCCTGCGACAGCTCTTATTAAAGAGATGCAGTTTGTTGCCTTCTTCATCTTCCATATGGGAAAAACCCGGAGGCAGGTCAAAAATGATCTGATATGTCTTCGACAAATAAGGTGATTAAATAGTGACATGTTATCCTGATGGCGTATAAGGTCGCCGTTTGCAAAAACGAGAATTTAACGTCTAAAAACTTGCGTAATAAGTTCCGACCAGACTGGGCGTGTGCAATTACCGATATCTTGCTACAGAAAATGAACGACATTTTAAAAACGTCGATCTCAAACTGTATTATTATGAAAGCTTGCCCATGTAATATACAGATATTTTTCCTGCTGTAAAGATTGAAAACTTCATTCAAAGGATTTTGATATTTATAATATCTTTGCTCAAAACATTGATTGTGGGTACACGTTAGAACCGCTTTGATGAGGCGGTTTTAACGAGAACCCACAATCCATGTTTTGGATAAGAAATAAGAAAAAAATAGGTATACCCAGGGTTGTAAACCCCAGTTTTACTAACCATAAGAGGGGTTTAAGGGGGTATACATAACACGGGCATGTATTCGTGGTGGCTGCACTTATTCCACTTAAACTCAATGACCTAATGTTTGACTTCGTTCTCCAGATATGGTGGACCAAAAACACAAAGAGTTACACAGGCATTCCGATTGGGTTGGGAGGAGTATCTCGCCAGTTCACACAATATTATCATTGGCTACGCTGACGGAAGAGGCGGTAGTGGGCGGGGTCAAGATTGGTTACATGCTAACTATAGACACTTGGGAACTTCAGAAGTGGAGGACACGCTAACTGCTGGAAAGTAAGATAATTTCTCATCACATCCTCTAAGGCAATTTTATACCGGACGATAGCTACCCCTTGAAGCCCTCAGCACAAATACCTTAGTTTAGCGTAAAACTTTTTAGCACATATCAGACAAAGCTGATAGGCATTATCTCATTCTTAGCATGGTTCTAAGCCAAATGCGGTGGATTAATTACCTACTGCTACAACTATACCTGGATATAATTCATATTGAAGCGTACCAGGAGGCTCATAATCATTATTTATGCTATGGCTCAACTCGAATAATAAATTATAGCCTAGGCTATATTGATTATGCTAGGGCTCAATTGAATTATAGCCATGCTATAAATATCTATGCAAAGACTAAAATAATATAGGCATGACTGAAATGAAACTTAAAGAGCCTGTTGGTACACCAGATATATTGCATAGATATGAACCAACAGACTATGCCGATAATAATTTGCAGTGTAGGTGTGGACCATTCCCCGGCATTTTTTGGCATGGAATTTACATATGCACGGATCATGTTCGTAAGAATAAAATGATTATCAATGAATACATCGGCTTTCAGATGATTTAAGTCTTTCAGTAAACCCAGAATCATCCAAGTATCGAATTGTTACCCATTTGTTGATTATGATTGAAGTTTGTTCAGTATTTTAATGGTGCGGTCCTTTATTTTCAGATATTTTAAGGACCTCAGCTATGTTAGTGGAACAACGGCCATATGGGGCTGGGTACGTGTTCCGTTTTCTTTAATTCCAAACACTTGAAGCAATTTAATCAGTAAATTTGTCTCGTAAACGCATGAAGATTTTTAATTTCTGTATAGTTGTTTCAGTCACCTTACTCACTAGTCAGATGAGACATTTTGACAAGCTGGACTTAAATACTGTGATGACTGAAGTTCTCTTTTATACATTTTATAATTTGATACAGTACCGCTTGAACAACTTATAGTTCGGTGTATGCAGATACAGAACCGCATGTTCTTATATGGAAGCACAAACGAATGCTCAAGCTCTCTAAACATTCGTTTATCTATTGTAGTCATATGGTGGCTTTCTAACAGCATCAGTCCTTGGACAGGAGACAGAGGACATCTTCAAGTGTGGCATTGCCGTGGCACCTGTCACAGACTGGCGATATTATGGTAGTGCGTGAGAAAACGGGTCTTCGGGGTTTCCGACCTGGTCTGACACAAACCGGTCTGTGCAGCTACAGAAGCAGGCTTGAAGCTTGAAATTTTGCAAATAGGTAGAAGAGGAATTGTACTATCCGAGTAGCGAAAACAAAGGCGCTGATCAGCTTCGCGGTTACCGCGAAGCTGGTCTGCGCCTTTGTTTTCGCATAGGCAATAATCCCGTTTTCTCACGATGCGGCTCATATCATACACAATCGCAAAACTGCATTGTTTGCATATTTTGATGAATGGACTACTTTGTTAAATAGGTGTATATATGCTCCCAGTATATGTACATGCAAATAGAATAATCATTAAAAATCTAAATACGTGATAAACTTGTGGTGCTAGAAAACCTTGCACAAACTATAGTAATAATGCAAATCTGAAACATGCCGGTAAATTAAAGGCTTCGTACATAAACATATTAGTTTTAACCCTTTTACATGTGTACATATTAGTTTTAACCCTTTTACATATGTATTTGTCTCTTGTTCAATTAAAAAGTTCGTCGTGAAATACTATATCGATCAAACATAATTTTCTATATTTGTCTAAAACCTTGCCAAGGGTCCCAGCGGATGTTAATGCATTATAAAGGATATGTTTGGTAGTCATTATTGCATTTTAAAATTATTTCCAGTAAAACTTTGAAGACATTGCCTAGATTTGCCAAAACCCATGCGCTTAAATTGGCGGAAACCACGCTTTAAACAGTAGTCACACATTAGCGTATAAGTGAAACGCGCACCAGGCGTGTTGAAAAAATGCGAACTTCCACATACGGCAGACGCACGTCCGAAACACGTTCAATACGCACTACGTGCACGTTGGGTATGCTTGGTGTATGTCCGGTGCGCGTCGCTGTACGTCACTAAAAGTCGGTGCGCGTTTCGTGCGCGTTTGGGCTCAAAAAATTTTCAAACATGCTTTAAGATTTTCTAGAAGCTCAGCGTGTCTCGGGTATGTGTCTAATACGTTTTTTGAATACGTTCCATGGGCGTGACAGGCGCGTTGAATACGCTTTGAATGCGTTTGACGCACGTTTAGGCACGCCAGTGTACGTTACATGCGCGTTCCGATTTTAAGAAATATTGCTGGAGTGACGTGCCCCAAGCGTGTGTGAGACGGCTTTGGCTTTATTAATGCACGCCTTTTAATACCGCGTCACACCGATAATTATGCAATAACAATTAATTATTCAATTTGTTTTACAGATTCGGTATATACAGAACGTTATATGGGACTTCCGACTGTCGAGGATAACTTAGAAGGATATAAGGTTAATTTTAGTTCAGCTTTTTTGTTATGATATAGTCAGTGTTCTGCAAATCAATTAAATGAAGGCAATAAACAAACGTCGTGGACTTCCAATACACCTTTTCATCCATAGCCCATTACACATAATGCACCAGTCATTTGTATCCACGACCTCTCTGGAGCTGGGGAATAGCGGCGCGTCTAACTTTTCTGTTTTTATAGCCCGGCTACAAGCCTGGCACTGCGGTGTCGTATATGTAGTAAATCCCCTGCTAAAAGCCCCGGCACCCCGGAGGTTGACATAGCTGGTAGCTGTTCTAATGGAAACATGAGATAGAGTTTGAATTTCTGCATGTACATGTACAGGCGCATTTGTCAATTAAATAAGGACCACTACAGTAATTAATTTGATGTTAAAATACAACTATTACATGTATCTAATTTGAATAAATTTGATCGTGTATTGGCGGGAAAGCGAAACCCCGACGCATCTCCGATACTGTCGGGACTTATCAGAGGTTAAATCACGGCACTTTAGCCTCACTGTGTCTCTGCAATCCCCGGCCATACAAATGAATGGTGCATAATACTGTACCAAAGTCAAGTAAAATTAATTAAGGATGTTCGCTGCCAATGAAAACGTATTCAAACTTTTTTCTTACCACTCTTTTTTGATTCCAAAATACAACACAAGACATTTTGAAACAAAATAAGTATAGGGTAGTCTGCATTGTTTCAAGCTACAGGCCTCTGAATGAGACCTCTGAACACCGTGTCTTAAATTTTGTAAAATTATTTGAATTTTTAATTCTTTAAAACATACCTGTCTTGAACAAAACTACACCTAGAATGCTTTCAAAAGTCATAATATTTACGTAATGCAGACTATTTTGGGCCAAAAGCACAGAAAAATTGGCAACTTGAAGTGGATGATAAAATTTTACGACTCGTTTTCCAAGCCTACCCCCATACTTGAAAAGTCGGAAAAAAGCAGTATTTTGAAATGTGCCAAACCCATACTTGTAGATTCAAACTTTTTCTTGTATTTTCACACAACATAGAACTTGGTTATATTGTTCGAATAAAAGAAAGAAATATATAGGGTAGTGAGCATAAAAGAGAGAACCAACAGCTTGAAAATCGCCATATTCAGTCTTTTTTCGGCTGTTTTGTTTCATAAAGCACATGCCATAACACAACCAAAAATTATAAAACTAGCACGTCAAAGACAGAAACATCGACTTAGAAGACCATGTACACATACACAGCTGCTAAATAAACATCGAACTAGTGCAATTAATTTGAAGATGTGTAATATTCAAGTTTAATCTGCCCTACCCCCTAAATTTTACTGACAACTAAAATTTTCTGAAAAGTTGCAGAAAATGGAGTGAAAAATGAAGTACCTTAGATTGACAATATTCATGACCCATTCAATGCATATCATCAATATGTATCCAAATATAAAATATTAGGAAAATATCTGCAACCGCTTACGAGATATTCAACAAAAGAAAAACCGGAAGTTCCGAAATGTCAAATGTTAGCAGCGAACATCCTTAGACGATGTTGATGATCATTTTGTTTAACATTTACATTCTTTGTAGAACCTGAAAACACATTCTGTGATGCAAAGTGACACAGTAAGCATGATGAAGCTTTCTGATATGATTTTAATATATATTTTCAGTACGCCAATGTATCACGATATGCGGAGAATTTCAAGAAGTCTAAATTTATGGTTGTGCATGGTACTGGAGATGGTAAAACTTTTTATAGTTTTACAATTTTGAAACAAAAGAAAAAAGAAGAAAAAAATGTTCATTACGCCTTAATCCAGCCCTAATTTAACTCATGTAAGCCTTTCGTCCTTTTTATGGGACATAGGCACACGGCATAGCCTCAGATAGGCACACAGCATAGCCTCAGATGTGACGTCCCATTTGCTTGGAGGAATTTCATCGACAAAATGAGATAAAAAGAAAAAATAAAAATCACAGTCACATAACACCCTCTAAAAATGAAAGTGGACTCACCCAATTGATAATGATGGGAAAATCCATTCGTCAAATATGTGTTAACGTACGGATAGCACCCTCTCTAAAACTTTATATGAGCGAGCGAGCCCAATCTAACACTTCAGAATCATTGCATTTCATTTTGTGTTTGATTAATAGTGCTGCAGTTCATGTCTCAGGGAAAATGGATGAAACACTGGTTCCGATCCTTGCCTACTTGTACCTTTCTTTACTGGTTTTGTGGGCATAACATTAAATTTGCCATTGTCTTATGGCAAGCACTAACTATCATTGACTTATTGTATTCGTTCAGTGTTTCAACTTTCGAAAGGCTAAATATTTTGAGCATGTTCAATATACATGTAAGATGCGTTTTATCTTATTTAATTTTCTAATAATATTTTTCAGATAATGTGCATTTCCAGAACACAGCCCAGCTAATTCGAGCATTAACACAAGAAGATGTTTATTACAAAATACAAGTAAGTAACACGACTGTGCTACCAAATGCCCACCACCTGCCTTGTGAGTTATTCTAGTAGACACGGTTGACCTATTCTTGAAAACAGAGGGGCAGGTTCTTGTACCTGTAATGACTATTTACATTGTTGTCATATAGAAGCAAAACGTAATTGATTTTGGAAAGGTGATGTTTTGAAATGATTTATTTATACAAATCTCTCTCTCTCTCTCTCTCTCTCTCTCTCTCTGATAGAGACCATGTCATTTTGAAATTGAAATGCATTACAATATATAAAATATTATTTCAATGTATTTTGCCAGGTATACACAGACCAAAAGCATGCATTAGACGGTGGTAATACAAGAAGACATCTATATAACACGTTAGAGGATTTCTTGTTACATTGTTTTGGAGGAAAACCACAGATGAATATTCAGACACAAGATGCTGTAGAAAAAGATGATGAAGACCCCGAGAGCTAGCACACCTTACCATTGCTTAGGCTTAGACGATACGTCAGTATATGTGTCTTGCGGATATACAACTCATTTTGCTCTTGTGAAATGCAACAAGTTGCAAGTGGGACAGAAAAGGATGTTTTGAAATCCATTCCATTTATGGGTGTACATTTGACCGCCTGAAGGGCGTTTCCAAGAAGTAGCCATCGTAAGAGTGAAGATAAAATCCATTCCCTTGTACATCCATCCCAGTTTAACTTCGTCTGATATGAGGGGGTATAAACGTTTCATGGACATGTTGTTTTGATGAAGATCAACATTCTATGATGAAGTTTATAGACACGCAGTCAGGTCATTTAGACTCTATTGAATCTTCATTAATTTATTTGGAACCAAATTTTATTCTGAATTTAGGATACCGATAGATGAACATTCAGACGCAAGATTCTGCTAAAAGACGGCAAAGAGGATGATAGCTCGCATCAGGAAAAAACATGTTCGTGAAAACTTTACACCATGAAAAGGTACAAGTAGGCAAAGATCAGGAAAAGGCGCAATCAGAAAAAGATTCCCACTCCAAAAACCGAGGTGGGAAAAAACCAAACTAACAATCAGGTACTTATACCATGAAACATATCGTAAGCCGAATGAGCAGCTATTTTCCCAATAGGTGGCCACTCAGTTACCTTAACTTAACTAAAAATATGAAAACATACATAAGGCGCCAACAGCACAAAAAAGTTTTATACACCAAAACATAAAACAAAAAGAACCACCACAGAAGTATCGACTTGGAACGATCAGTAACACAAAGTTACTGGCGGGCTTAAACCGGTTTTACATGGCCATAACCTCACCCTCAGCTTCTGCAGTGGTTCATAACATTTAGTTAGTTATTCGGTCCTCGTGGTGAATCTCTAACTAGTCAATGAATCATCAAGAACAAACAAATTAATCATGATAAACATCCTGATGAATCAAAAACCAGGACTCACAGACTGAGTAAGCTGCCCGACGATGGAGATCCCTGGGCGCCGAATAACCTACTAACTCCGGAGCAAAAGAAAAACACCAGTTGGACCCCGGTGGGCCAAGCAACAGACAAGAAGCTCCGGCCCCAACCAACTAAAATGAATAGCTTTATGTCGGGGCCATCATAGAGTCTGACGCCCGACCCACCGGCGTGCAATTAAAGAAGGCAGCATAGTTATCAACCATGATTGGGTTAAAAACTAAGCATGCAGACTGTCGCATAACATTCAAGTTATAACCTATACGTCTGTAACGTGTTATGATTTTTCTGAACTGAAAAGAAAAATCATTAATTCATTTAAGTTTCTTAAATTTGTAAACCAAGTCACCATAAAATGCAGGTTCCGAAAGGCCCTCACTTAAAAGCGTCTTTAACCCAACATTATATTTGGAAATCAATTCATAGTGTCTACGATAAAATTTAGAAAATGTTTTTCGAAGTTTATGATACGGATAGCCCTGTTGGAGAAGTTTTGCCGTTAAACATTTATTTCGAGCATTGAAGTCTGTAACATGATTGCAGACTCTAGCAAACCTAATAAGTTGCGAAATGTATACACCATAAGAAGCACGACGAGGAACGTCACCATCCAAAAAAGGAAAATTTACTATATCAAAATCAAAGTCATCGCGCTTATCATAAATTTTAGAAGAAACAAATCCATTTGCAACAGAAAGATGTAGATCTAAAAAGGGGGCTTCAGTATCTGAGATATTGGCTTTGTTCAACTGAAGTTCAGGTGGATAAATTTGATTGACCATACCTTCAAAATAGGGGTTGTCAATGTTCAAAAGGTCATCGAGGTACCTAGATGTGGAATTAAAAGCCTCGATAACATCAGCTTGATTATCATGGTTAAGAGAATCCATGAAATCTCTTTCGTAGCAGAACCCCACTTTAAAACGGGGGTTCCAAGGGTATACCTATTTTACTTATTTTTGATCCAAAACATAGATTGTGGGCACTCGTTAGAACCGCTTCGGCAAGGCAGTTCTAAAGTGTACACACAATGTTTTCAGCAAAAATAATAAAATATGAGCCATCGCATGCGAAAACCAACAATTTGCATTAGGCGAAAACAAAGACGCAGATCAGATCAGCTTCGCGGTAACCGCGAAGCTGATCAGCGCCTTTGTTTTCGCTACACAGATAGTATAATTCTTCTTCTTCCTAAATCCGAAATTTCAAGCTTCTGGCCTGCTTCTGTGACTGTACAGGCTGGTTTGTGTTGGACCTGGTCGGAACCCAAATTGCTCGTTTTTTCACGCACAGGTTCATATCTTTTTTGGCTGAAAATTTTCGTTTTTTAGATTTTATAAAGTCTCAGATTATTACTAAGGCATGTTTTTTATAATGCACACAATCGTTGAGCATTAAGATTTCTCGTGGTCTTAATATGTAAAATCGGGGCTTTTAAGAGTTTAAGAGGAGCATATTCGTATGAAACACTTAAAGAATTCATGAGATTCTATTAAAGGGCGCTCATTCTGTTTTCAATTGGTGGAAAACGACAAATGAATATTCAGACCCAAGGTGCTATAGAAAAGAACGATTATAAGATATAAGGCTGTCAGATCTTTTCATAGAATTACATTAATTTATAAAAACATATGGACTACATGAGTATATACATGTGTAGGTAAAGAAGTGTTGTATACAATGAATGTACATCACTTTGGTGGTTGTGGAATATTACGTACATCACGAAAAATGTCCATGTAATGTATAACCCCTCGAATCTCACTTTTATATAGTGAAAATGTGTTTTGCAGGGGTATACCTACTTTTCTTATTTTTTATCCAAAATATAGATTGTGGATACTCGTTAGAACCGCTTCGCCGATGCAGTTCTAATGAGTACCCACAATCAATGTTTCGAGCAAACATTATTTTCTGCTGAAAAAATCTCTGTACATTGCATGGACAAGTTTTCGTAATGGGAATATTGTCCGATCATAAGATTATCATTTTTTCTACAATTGATCCTAGTGAGTTTATGCATGAGTTCGGGTATTTGAGTATATCGTTAACTTTACATGTACATTATTCTTTAAAGCATCATTCGTTGACATAATTCATACTAGTGCGTAAAACTTTAAACTATAATTCTAGATCTGAAAGCCATTTTTGTAACATAATTCATCATAAATGATTGTGATTTTTAGATTTCTAGCCATGGTTGTTAATATTCTATTTTGTATAGATGCAACAATGTGAAGCGATGTCCCTGTTAAGTGTGCCATATCAAATGCCTTAGAAGGCATCTTTTCAATATTTTTGGGCATATAAAGACTTACTTACGGTCATGACTTTATATCGGGAAGGATGAGTAAAATACTGATCAGCAACTGAAGTGCATGTGACGAATTGAAGCATATAAGAATATATTTCACGGTCATGGTTTGTTATAGATTAAAAGTAGAAATAAAAGCATGGGAAGTAATACAACTAAATTTTAATTTAACTATTATTGGTCTTGAAATTTTGTAAGTAGCATAATATCGAGGCAGCAACTGTCAAAGGGCGCCTGTCCATCAAGAAAACATGTCCGTGTAATATATACCCCCTTATACCCTACTTTTATACAGCAAAACTTGGGTATGCAGGGGTATACCTATTGTTCTTATTTTTGCTCCAAAACATAGATTGTGGATACTCGTTAGAACCGCCTCGCCAACGTGTACCCACAATCTATGTTTTGAGCAAAAATAAGAAAAATATCAACAATTTTCAGCTGAAAATATTTAATTTTTAAAGCTCAAAAAATCTTTGTATATTGCATGGGCAAGTTTTCGTAATGAAAAGGCGCATGTCATTCCAAGAAACCCACTGTATCTTGTTTGTGATATTATTGTCTGACAAAATGATTTTTGTAATAAAATATTTTCTATAAAGTCGTTCCTTATTTCAATTCCTTTGGTCGCTTATTCCTACAAAATAAATGAGCACAGAAGTCAAAATAAATGTATGTAAAAATCTGCATATGATCTGCGGGTTTCCGTTTACCAGTAAGTATGCTTAATGCAAAAGCAGCGGTAAAACACATTTTCGTGATAAACCAACAAGTTTGATTAATGTATGTTTTGGAGGCATCTATTTGGATGCTGAAATCCACCACCTTAACTAAGATATTCCTTAACTTTAAAAGATGATTGTAATTCTGGACCCGTTTTAGGGAATAACAAAGAATCATAAAAGGCAAACCTATTAAAATTATTTTATGAAAAATATTCTGTATACGACACAGTCGATACTAACACGACATGTTCCGAATATATTTTGACTGAAGCTTTGTATGATCACTTGCATAATGATATGCACATCTGAATGAGATTACAATGAGAAGATCTTCATGTAAATGTAAACCGTGTAGACATGTTGTTGATTATGCTTTAACTATTTTTCCTTCCTCCAACAAATCAGACAACATTTCACACCAGTAACGTTTCCAGTGTATGTCCAATACAAGACTAGAAGACCAGCTAAAGGGAGCGCCTTTTGAAAATTGTTCATCATCAAAACATATCTATGCAATTAATAACCCCTACATCCCACTTTTATATAGAAAAACTTGGGTATACAAGGATATACAATGTTTTTGCTCCAAAATATAAATTGTGGGTACACGTTAGAACCACCGCCTCGGTGAGGCGGTTCCAACGTGTACCCACAAGCAATGTTTTGAGTAAAAATATTAAATATCGTATTCGTTCTAATTAGCGCACATGCTCCAATAAGCACACCCCTGGTCGTTTGCGAAAAGCAGGTGCATAAACGCACAATCCTTGGCTGGCATATTGGTATTTTACACCAACTTTACACATTAAAATCATTTAGCCGCATTTAAAATTACCTTACATTTAATATAATAAGAAATACTTTAAAATGAATTTGACACTTCAATGACATCATCATTTGCGTTTCTGACGAGTCGTTTTCGATCGTATTGTGCGCTTATTAGAACGATATTTTGTTATCATAAAGATATTTTTTTAAAAGTTAAGCGCACTGTGCGCTACTTAGAACGAATACGGTATACCAAAACGTTTCCGATGAATTTTTTAATTTTTACAGCTGAAAAGATTCTCTGTACATTGTTCGGGCGAGTTCTCGTAAAGACTCAGCGATAATTCTGCACATTTCTCCATAAAGACCTAAGAAGTGCAAAGCTGAGTAGTATGAACACAATTGTGAACCTGTTTGCATTAATGGCAATGTTTAAAGTGCAAGTCGTCGAATAGACCAGTGTACCTATTGGTCGATTCTAATGAGCTTCCACAACATTGGTGTATCCATGATTACGAAAACACCAAATGCAATATAGAGTAAGATTTTTTTCAGCAATAAAAATAGAAGACTTCATTGGAAAAAAAAATGATTTTTTTCTCCTTATTTTTGCTCAAAACAATGATTGTGGGTACATGTTAGAACCGCCTCGTCGAGGCGGTTCTAACGGTTACCCACAAGCTATGTTTTAGAGCAAAAATAATTATAATAGATAAACCCCTGTATATCCCAATTTTACTATGAAAGTGGGGTAAAAGCGGGTCTACATTTCACGGACACGTGATCGTGATGAAAACATATTTCAAGGCTCATCAAACAATTCCCTTAACTCATTTAAGCCTGGCGTCCCTTTCCTGGGACATAGGCAAACAGTATAGCCCCAGATGGGGCGCAGAACGCAGAACGCGGCGTCCCATCTGGGGATATTCTGTTAGCTTAGAGAATTTTCATCGAAAAATTGAGTAAAATTTAAAAAAAAAAAAAAAACCTAACGCCCCCAAGAACTGAAGTGGACTCATCCAAATGATAATGATGGGAAAATCCATTCGTCAAATATGGGTTAAACTGGCTTTCTGCTGCGGATAGCACTAATGTAGTAATGTTGCAAGAGTCTTCGATAACAAGCCCAAGACGAAATCCGATCATCAAACTGCCTACATATGATGGTCTTCAAAACCTTGATTTGTTTGTCCAAATCCTCCATTTTCAAATCCAAGCCCTTGTTTCTCCTCTTTCGGCAAAATTCCGTTCTTCTCCGTAACCTTTGTTTCAAGGTCATCATCAGGCCGAAACTGAAGTTCGACATTGTATACTTTAGACGGTGTGTACTGCATTTTGGATTCGACTCCTGTGCCGTACCGACTACCAACACGATTCTCGTCAAGAGCAGGGCCCCACTGGTCTTTAGGTGAATTCAGATCAAACCATAACTACAACAGATAATCCAGAAGTATTTCCTAACAACGTGACATAATACTGTTATTTGGTGCCGAAAAAATATCATGAAAGTTGACTACATTAACATAATTCAAATACCGTTCATGTCGTTGCTGCTTTTGCTGTTGAAAATGCTGATGTTATTGTTGTTAATGATGATGATTATGGTGGTGATAATGTTATTTTATTGAAACTGATGGTGATGATGTTATTGTAGTTAATGATAATGATGATTATGATACTTTTGTTGTTGTTGATGATGTTGTTGTTGTTGTTGTTGATGATGATGATGATGATGATGATGATGATGATGATGATGATGTTATTTTATTGAATCTGATGGTGATGATATTATTTTGTTGAATCTAATGGAGATGATGCCGATTTAGATGATGATGATGATGATGATGATGATGATGATGATGATGATGATATTTTGTTCAATCTTATGGCAATGATGTTGTTGTAGTTAATGATAGTGATGATTATGATATTATTATTATTGATGATGATGATGATGATGATGATGATGATGATGATGATGATGATGATGATGGAGATGTTGATGATGATGATATTTTGTTCAATCTTATGGTAATGATGTTGTTGTAGTTAATGATAGTGATGATTATGATAATATAATTGATGATGATGATGATGATGATGATGATGATGATGATGATGATGATGATGATGATGATGATGATGATGGTGATGATGATAGCTTTTTTACATCTCAACTTGTTAAGTAAATGCTGACTACATAAGCAAATACACTGTTTTTATTTTGTTGAAGAAAAAGAACATTCTCACATTTTGTCAACAATTTGTAATATTGCCTTTTGAAATTTAAACAAATCGTTAACTAACGACATCGTAAATTTTGAACAACTGGCCCCTTGTCTTTTAAAATATATTTCCATACTTATTGTCAATTTTTATGTCATCCAAAAAATATTTAATCAAAATGAGTACTCACACTGCATCCTCCCCTCATGCAGTAGTATCCGATATGCCATACGGGTATGAATAGAACCGGGAACAAGACAATACCCCAGTATATGACGTCACCCCAGACTGGGAAAATGTCGGGATCTGTCGCCGATTTTGGCTCATACTGTATTGCTTTGAACACTATGACCCCCTGAAATAGATAGAAATAGATGACAATGAAATTGGTTCAGGATGTTAACCATTTCACGAAGGCTAGCATCTGAACTGTGGTAATCGTGCTGTCCTTCATGCCAAATAAAACAAAGTCTTAAAACTTATTCTTCTATTAAACGGCGTCATTCTTTTTTTTCATATCACGGATGGCTAATGCAGATTGCTTTAATATGTCGATTGGAATTGTTTTTAAAATGAGCCGCCGAATGGGAAGACGAACCATTTGCAATTTGCGTAGGCGAAAACAAAGCCGCAGATCAAATGTGCAGTTATGATCAGCGCCTTTGTTTTCGCAACACGGATACTACTACTCCTCTTCTTCCTAAATCCGAAACTTCAAGCTTCTAGCCAATTCTGTAGCTGCACAGGCTGGTTTGTGTCGGACCTGATCGAACCCCAAATCGTTGGTTTTCTCATGCACAGGCTCAGATATAAGCGGAGAGGTACATCCTTGATACAGACGGAAGATAACCTACCATAAGACAAATAGGTGTTACAAACCACCACATCGGAGAGAAGAAGATAAAGGAAATCTTGGATACGATATTCTTGCCAATCATCATCTCAATGTCTTTCTTGAAACGCCAGAAACCTGTAATGGAACTATACTTGTAACACTTTGATCAACATTTAATTTCAACCTGAATTTTCTATTCAATTGACTTGCAAATGCAACATGCTATGTTTTTGATTCATTAGGCTTGTTTCTTGTGGTCACACAAAGTCAGGTCAAGATGCAATGAGTACAATGAACTAATTAGAGGTGACATTGTACGCGCAAACGCAATGTTAACAGATGTTCTTACCGTGCGATGTTGGAGTTTATTTTCTTTTTTAAGCATTAATTTTTTTTACATTTCGTCCTTACTTTTTTTTTTAGGTTATTGTTGTGTTTTTGTAGCTTACCATATATGTATACTAAAGCAATGCATTCGAAGAAACCTACAAACAGTAGCGGGAAACCACCAGTTGCACCGTCAACAAGATCTAACAGATGGAAACCAGCCTGCAAAATGATGGAATCAACCCATGTCAGACAATTCTTCACTTATGAAGTGTTTATTATCCTTTTAAGGATGAAATTTAAGTATCCTTCATTTTTATTTATTATTTTGCTTCAAAAACAGAAAACCAACTGACAGGTGCATGAGATAAGACGCGAACTGTCTTAGGTTTATAAATGTACAGCCAAGTTTATAATCATGTATACAATATTATTTAGAAAAGGTAGGACATTCCAACAATTATACGCATTACAGTTGCAGATGACAGTTTTAGTAAATTCCTTTCGAATAAAACAACGTATGCGGTAAAGTAGCATTTAACTTGTTAAAATGGAAATAGAGTTTTCAAAACATTCTAATAAAAACATATAATGCATATATTCAAATAGACCATAATGTATCTACCCCTGTTGTCATAGGTAACCCCAACAAAAATCCAAGACTACAGGCCCCTCCCCGAAACATAATAGTGCGCAGTTTAGTTTTCTTGAGAGCTGGGAATTCGTCAAGGATGCCAGTCAGAACTGTCTCTACTATCGAGAACTGAAACAAGAAGATGTGCCTGTGCATGTGAAAACCATGACACAAACCGGTTTCTGTAGTCACAGGAGCAAGCTAGACGCATGAAATTTTGGATTTAAGAAGAAGAGTGATTGTACTATCCATGTAGCGAAAAGAAAGGCGCTAATCAGCTTCGCAGTTACTGCGAAGCTGATCTGCGCCTTTGTTTTCGCATATGCAAAAAACCGGCTTTCTCGTATAGCGACTCAAATAATGTTACACATTTCGTTCTAAACATAAAACGGATGTATATGTGAACAAACTATGACCTCTTACTTCCCATGCTTCTAGGTATCCTAAAAATTTAAATGGTGTAACTATAGTTGATATAATACAATGATCACCTTCTCCTAAAGCCACCAGTGGTATTTCTTCTTGATACACATAAATGCTTCAAATGCTTTCTTTATACTACATGCAAATTGAAATGAAATGAATGCAGTTTCGTACATGTAAGTATAGCACTGCAATATCAGCTTAACTCAATTAACCTTTACAAATACACAAGAGTACATAATAAAGTAAATTGTTTTAATTCTGTTTTTAAGGAGATTACCTCAGAACTGAATCCCAGCATCATCATCATAATAAAGAACAGTATAGCCCAAAGCGGAGCAACGGGCATCTGGGCAATGGCCTCTGGATAGGCGATAAACGCCAAGCCCGGACCTGTAGAAAAAATATGCTTAGAAATATGCATGCACAGATTGTTTGCAGCTTAATGGTCGGCAATTTGTTCTTCATTTATTTTTCACTAACACGTATGTACCCCCTTTATACCCCCACTTTTATGAAGTAAAACTGGGGTTTAGAGGGGTTTACCTATTTATCCTATATTTGATCCGAAACATAGATTGTGGGTACCAATTGTTCTTATTTTGATCCAAAACATTGATTGAACAAAAATATCAAATATTCCAATGAATTTAATTTTTACAGACCCATCACCCTCCCCCTCCCCCCCAATCCCTAAAAAATGTTAATGCATGGGAAAGTTTTCATAATAAGACTACCTCCTGCAGCCACTTTGTCCACCGATACTCCTTTTTGATGTGCCATAAACCCGAGGGAGGCAAAAATAACAAATCCAGCATAGAAACTTGTTAAACAATTGATAGCGGGAACCAGCAGAGAATCTCTGAAATTAAATAAATGAATGAATAATGTTTGGTAGGCATTTAAGCGATCTGCTTACGCTTGTGGTATAAATCCCGCACGATCATAGTAGACTCGCGACACAGATATTGCCGTTACAAACATGAATGGCATGCCCGTTCCTGTTGGTCAAATACATTCATTTCATTCATATGTATAATGGCAAAGTTACATTTGACCTACGATTAGCTTGCGAGGATCGCATGATGTTAATGTTTGCACTTTCGTACGGTATCTGCAGGGTGACCCTACGATGTACCTACGATTCTACGGCTCCTTACGATCTCTGTAGCCGACTTTTGTAATAGTCTGTACTTTTGATATTTTTTTAAATCGTACTACATGTAAAACCGTAGCACGTAGTCAGGTCGTGCGGGCGCCGTAAAGAGAACCTGTGATGATCGTGCGATCACCACACGATTTTTATGATAACTTGGGGACAAATGAATCGTACGGCGATCGTAGAGAGGACGCAAGGGCTCAGTCAGAATTCTTTATTACCTGAGTACATTGTTATTGAACTGGTTATAACTCGCCATGGCAATAAGACCACCAGAACAAGCACTGAGAGAGTAGAAAATCTGGACAGCTGCGTCCGACCATACCTGGAATAGAAATGCAGAATAATCGTTTTTTTTTTTTTTTTGTTTTTTTTTAAGAAGAGCAGGTTCTCAAGAATATCCAGAACAGGTGCTCACTCTTAAACATGTACTAATAATATATCGGATTAAAAATTAGATTTCAAAGTACAAGAAGACAATTAAATCTGATACATGTAACACGTTTTACTTATACTTGTATCATTAGGCCAGGAACGCTTATTTTCATATTAAATTCTGGGAGCATTGTATAATCTGGAAAATTTTAACTACTGTCAAAAGGTACAAGGAGGAAATGACCAGGAAATGTCGCAATCAGAAAGAAATTCCCACTCCAAAATTCCGAGGTGGAAAAAAAACTAACTTGACAATTAGCTACTTATAATTGAAGAATACATATCGTAAGCCGAGTGAGCAGCTGTGTCCCAAGTCAAGTATAAAAATATGGACACATACGCTGGCTTCCTTTAGTTTCTCCAGATCAGGTGTGAGATAGAAGTCGATCCCGTTCTCATGCCCGTCTAACGTCACTCCACGTATCAACAACGCCGTCAGTAAGATGTATGGGAATACTGCGGTAACGTAAACAACCTGAAAACGTAACGTACTGAATCTTTAGGGTTTATAAACGCACATTCATTTGAAGGTACATGTATGTGCTTGCCGATTTTGAGAGAATTAATGTGTTCATGTCCAACTAACGTGACACCAAGTATTAGCGATGCCGTCAGAAGGACGTACGGAAATACTGCAGTGACGTAAACAACCTGAAATACAGAGGTTTGCCTTTCATGAACGATGGTAACGTATAGTGCTTAACGGATTTGGTAGGGGTCGAACCGAAACGCTATAGCAAACATCGCCGATGGCTGATAAGCGAATTCCCCCACCGTTCAAGCGGTTTAAATGATATGTTTCTTTAACCCATTATACCAAATCCCTTATAAAGAAACTCAGAAATTAATAAGAGATGTGCAACATGAAATTGTAATTAGACATTTTAGTTGGACATGTGCTACATGCAATATTTGTTAGACGTGTACTTCATATTATTTTAATTAGTCTAAAACACGAGTTACATGTTCTTTAATGCAATTTTAATATGACGGAGAGATGTAATTTTTATTAGACATGTTCTACATGTTATTTTGATTAGACATGAGCTACATGTCATCTAATTAGAAATGTGCTACATGTTATTTTAAGTAAGACATAGAAAAAGACGCGCTACATATACATGTACATGTAATTTTAATTAGACATGTGCCGCGTAATCTTAATTAGATATGTGCTACATGTAATTTTAAGTAAGACATAGACATGTGCTACATCTACATGTAATTTTAATTAGACATGTGCACCGCGTAATCTAAATATGCAACATGTAATCTTAATTAGAAATGTGCTACATGTAATTTTAAGTAAGACATACATGTAGAGATAGACATGTGCTACATCTACATGTAATTTTAATTACACGTGTGCCACGTTTAATCTTAATTACACATGTGTTTCATGTAATCATAATTAGAAATGAGCTACATGTATATAGAAATAGACATTGTGCTACACGTACACTGTACATGTAAGTTTTATTAGACGTATATACCTTGCCAAGTGTTTTGATCCCTTTTGTGAGCACGAGAAAGACAATAAGCCAGGCTAGAAGTAAACACAACACCAGTTCCCAGCTAATACCGCCTGTTTCATCAAGGCTGGAGGTCTGATGGAGCACACGATTTCTATGTAGATAAGGAGTATTGTATAGTGCATTCAATCTAGTGAAAACGTGGCTGCTTTTTGTGTTGTGGACAAGATGTTTGAAAACCAACAAATTGCATAGCCGAAAACCAAGGCGCAGATCAGCTTCGCAGTAATTGCGAAGCTGATCAGCGCCTTTGTCCTCTACTTGTCTAAATCCAAACTTTCCAGCCTCTAACAATATTCTGTGACTGTACAGCCCGGTTGGTGTTGAACCTGGTCGGAAACCCAAATTGTTGGTTTCTCACGCACAGGCTCATATATTACAGACATTCCCTAAACTATGCTCAGAAACTGCTACAATCTCTGCTGCATCAGTGCCAAAGTCCCACCGTACTGATACAAAGAAACCATACTGTAAGCGGAGTGACAAGCTATTTCCCTACAGGTTACCCTTACTTTACTTAATATATACAGCCCCTTTCACTCGAGTTTGCCGTTTGAGCATTTAGGTCAATCAAATTTGTTCACTCGAGTTTGCCGTTTGTTTGTAAATCAGGTAACTTTTAATCTATTTCAGAACTGAAACAGTGCCCTACGTGCCAGGTGTTCTTAAAATCTATTCAGTATTTATCTTTAGGTACACATGTAATGATGTCACCTCTTCTGATAAAAACATTGTAATTGATTGGTTAAAGCACATTTTTATTTCAAAATTATTTGCACAACATATACAATGCATATTAAGAACACACAATTGTAACAGGATAGAGACAAAAGCAGAATTTTATCAATTTAAACAGTATCTGATCGGTATCTACATGGCAAAAATTCCACATAGTAAGTTTGCCGTTTTTAAAGGTCATTTAGTTTGAAGCTGTCACTCAAATCAGCAGATCAATCAATCTAGATGTCTTTGAGGACAACATGAAAAGAAACTCAGATCTTCGGAACACATGGTGTTCTTGTGTGATGCAAATGCTCAAACGGCAAACTCGAGTGAAAGGGGCTGTGAGACGTTTGAAGGTATCACGAAACACCGGTAGGTACATCTCGTCTAGTAACCGTATGAACAGTGTTTACCTTCAAGTTGCTATGCACTTGTGACGGGATAGTTCCCCTTACTAGATTACGTTGGTGCAACGTATTAGCGGCATCTTGAGCGCTTGTAATATGCAAATTAGGAACTCGAAACTGCGTGAATCGAGTAAGTGCAGACTATATAGCGCAGTAAACCGCCCTTGGTGGATGAGCATGCTTTTCCACTGACGGGCTTTGCTGTGGCTTGGCTCGTTTAAACGTTACATTTGGTGACAGCGAAGGGATAATGACAACTGCTGGACAGGAGTTGCCTTACCCATGTTGTCCCCAGGCCAAGACTCGGGGCGAATCTTCTCGGAGGGGGAAGTAATGTGACGGGATAGTTTCCCTTGGTAGATTACGTTGGTGCAACGTTTTAGCGGCATCTTGAGTGCTGTATTATGCAAATTATGAACTAGAAGAACATGCTTTTCCACTGATGGGGTTGCTGTGGCTTGGCTCGGCTAAACGTACACACGATTTGATATGACACAGTTAAGAGAGCGCGGTGGCGTGGTGGTAGAGCGCTGGACTCCGAATCGAGAAGTCCTGGGTTCGATCCTCTCAGGCGCCACCGTGTTGTGTGCTTGAGCAAGACACAATAACTCCCTACAATACTGTTTAAATCCAGGAAGCGTTGGCTCCGTCCCGACATGACTGAAAAATTGTTGACTGGGACGTTAAGCCTCAACACAAATAAAATGAATATGTCAGATAGTAATTAGCGCAAGCCACTTTAACTCATTTAAGCCTAGCGTCCTTTTTATGGGACATAGGCAAACTAAATAGCAAAACGCAGCGTCCCATCTGGGGCTATTCTGTTTGTTTAGGGAAAACGCGGCGTCCCATCTGCGGCTATTCTGTTTGCTTAGGCAAAATTCATCGCAAAATGGGATAAAAATTAAAAATCACCCCTTACGCCCCTAAAAGTGACAGTGGACTCTCCCAGTTGATAATAATGGGAAAGCCCATTCGTCAAATGGGTTAAAGAGGAACAAAACAACAAATAGGTGTAAGTAAATAGTTAAAGCTCTTACAGAAAGTAGTCTTCACTCGGAGATTTTGTTTTGTTGCTATCGAACGTCTCATTCTGGAACTTGGCCACTGCAAAGATATTGTAGTTGTTTTTATTTCAAACATTTCTCTTAAAGGACATACACTTTTGTCAGCTGAATGAAACAGATACGTCTTAAATCTGACTTTAATCGTGGTGGACAACAGTCACTGGATGCGCATTCTCAAGTTTTTCCAAAGTATAACGAGAATCAAAATTATTATAGAAGAATCAAGTATTTCGTTTGAAGGCTACCATTCATTTGGCATATACTGGTCTAATACTGTAAAAAGTTTTAGTAAACTGGATACATATACTTCCTTTAAATGCAGATTTGTTATGGAAGATTATCTTGATACAATTGCGAATAGAGAGCATAGAGTTCAATTCACGAAGATAAGGATTACATGTAGTAATCATCGGCTCGCTATTGAGACCGGCAGGTTTAGTAAAACTCCGAGGAATGACAGATTGTGTTTATATTGTAAAAAGCATTCAAGTTCAGAAATAGAAGATGAAAAGCATATCTTATTACACTGTCCTCGGTATGATGTATATAGAAACCAATTATTTGCCTACGTAGAAGAGTTATGTCCGAGATTCAAAGAATTAAACGTTTTTGAGAAATTCAATTATCTTTTTAATTCCGATGGCCTAATTGTGAAGGCAGTTGCAAGATTCTTTTATAAGGCAAATACGACAGATTTTAATGATAGTAACGTTTAATATATGTACTCGTCAGTAACGTTTAACATATGTACTCGTCTCTCTTTCTATCTATAGCTTTCTCTTCTCTTCTCTTTTCTTTCTTTCTTTCTTTCTTTCTTTCTTTCTTTCTTTCTTTCTTTCTTTCTTTCTTTCTTTCTCTCTCTCTCTCTCTCTCTCTCTCTCTCTCTCTGTTGATAATCTGTTAACTATTGTTAATGTCTCATGTATGTTTTTGAGATTCAACAATAAAATTATTGTATTGTATTGTATTGTATTGTATTGTATTTGGCATGTATCTATACTGAGCTAAACTTATCAGCAACATAATTTAGTACAATTGTAGTAACTTTTGTGGTGTATTGCATAATGAGTTTGTTGTTGTTGTTTTTTTTCTTCAGTATACCTTACCACATTCAGGTCTGGAAAAATTCCACGGGTCTGGATCCGTCTGGTTCATTGTGCTGTCCCGACAATAGCACGAAGCCCAGGTCTCGTCCGAACAGTCGGTCCAAGGGAGCTTACTCGTCATAGAGGCAAAGAAGAAGTAGATGCAAACAGCGATGACGACGTTATAGTAAAGGGCGATAAGCCAGGAGACTATGATCATGGAATAGCCAAGACCTGAAAAAAAGTAAATTTGTTCTCATTCACTGAGCGAAAATTAAAAGAAATCGTCAAGGCTAGAAGTGTTACATGTATCAAATAAATGCCTGTTTCAGTACAGAAGCGCAAGCTGTGTCATAAAAAAATAAAATATGTTGGCCCTATTGTTAGTTAGTGCGTCGGGCTCCATATCGAAAGGCCGTAGGGATTCGAACTGAACCGGCGCCGGGATTGTCTTTGGGCAAGACACATAAACTCCCTATAAAATGGTTAATAGCAAGGAATCAGTAGCTGCGTCTCGATATGAGCGGAAAATCATTGACAACAAAACAAACAAACTTCTTAACATGTTACGTTTTATCAAGAATCGAGAAATGCATAAAATTGGAGCACATGAGCCTCAATGTATGTGAAGTAAGCAATCGCCTCATGGGAAAATCAACAACCTGCATAGGCGAAAACAAAGGCGCGGTAACCGCGAAGCTGATCAGCGCCTTTGTTTTCGCTACACGGATAGTACATTTCTCTTCTTTTTAAATCCGAAATTTCAAGCTTCCAGCCTGCTTCTGTGACTGTATGTACAGCCTGATTTGTGTCAGACCTGGTCGGAAACCACATTTTTTGTTTTTCTTTCCACGAGGTGGATCTTATGTTTCGCTTCGATACCTTTCAGTGCGGGGTTGATAATCCAAATCTTCACAGGTCCCAAACTGGCAAACTGTCCGAAACATAACTCCATGTAGAAAAGGGGAATACCCATCACGAGCAGACAAATGAAGTAGGGGATAATGAACGCGCCTGGAACAGAGAAGTAGAAACACAATGCTTCATTAACCCATTTTTGACGAATGGATTCGCCCCACCATTATCAATTGGGAGAGTCCATGTGATTTTAGTGGTGTTTAATCTTTATCTCATTTTTCGATGAAAATTCTCTATGCAAACAGAATAGCCCCCAGATGGGGCGTCACATCTGGGGCTATGTTGTTTGCCTATGTCCCATATTCAGTTTACGAAATCACGAAGTTGTAGCACCCATGAGAACAATTGGAACAATTAGAAATGAGCCTGTGCGTGACAAAACCAACAATTTGGGTTCCGACCAGGTCCGACACAAACCTGTACAGTCACAGAAGATAGCTAGAAGCTTGAAATTTGGGATGAATGAAGAAGAGAAATTGTACTATCCATATAGCGAAAACAAAGGCGCTGATCAGCTTCGCAGTTACTGCGAAGCTGATCTGCGTCTTTGTTTTCGCCTATGCATATTGTTGGTTTTCCCATGCAGTGGCTCAAATTAGAAAAAAACGGTTCTCTAGTTGGCGGTTGATTTCAATGGAGAGGTTTGGCCAGTTGTGACACAGAAATCGATGTGATGTTCTTTTTTTTCCCAAAAATTCGATTGCAACAAAATTCTTGATTTGTTATTAATCTTCTGAATCTTGGATTATGGAATACAAAATGTACAGATATGTAAATTACAAATTTAGCAAAATGAATAAGAACCGCGTGATCAGAAAACCGGATTTTTGCTTTTGCGACAGCAAAGGCGCAGATCAACTGTGCAGTAACTGCACAGCTGATCAACGCCTTTGTTTTCGCTACTTGGATTGTACAAATCCTCTTCTTCTTAATTCCGAAATTTCAGCCTACTAGCCTTCGTCTTTAACGTCACAGGCCTGTTTGTGTCAGACCTGGTCGGAAACCCCTTTATAGAGGGCCACTAGGTAGAATAGCCACCCGGCTAAATGTGTCTACCCTCTTAAAATATTGTAAAATAAATAAATAAAAGACCGGTTTTCTAACGTCGCGGATTATTATATTAAAAATGTTTAATTTACATACCTCCTCCATTCTTAAAGCATAGATAGGGGAATCTCCAGACATTACCCAGACCGACGGCGAACCCGACCAGGGTGAGTATAAACTCCACATGGCTTCCCCAGTTAGCACGCTGAAAGAATCATCTCAGAATCAGAATGGTTCTTCTTCTTTCGATAAAGTTTGTTTGTATTGAGGTTTAACGTCCCAGTCAACAATTTTTCAGTCATGTCGGGACGGAGCCAACTCTTCCTGGGTTTAACCAGTACTGTAGGGAGTTAATGTGTCTTGCTCAAGGACACGACACGGTGACGTCTGTGTGGATCGAACTCAGGACCTCGACGCTCTACCACTACGCCACCGTGCTCCCTCTTTCAATAAAGTACATGGCCCACTCTGTAGCATTGTCGTACTTGTGCTATATTCAGGCACAAACGGGTGACGGAAAAACAATATTTGTTAAAATCTTAAAATTGGTTCTGTACATGCTTCGGACTATACTTGCCAGACCCCTCTTGAAGCTCTTAATGGTCCCAAAGCTAGCAATTGGCTAAACGCCAAACTGACAATATCAAATACCAAGTCGTGACAGGTTCAAAACTGTCTGGGGCTAGATTCGAGCGTATTAGTCCCTTGTTCTCATACAAGAAGTGCACCTACATGTAGACACACATTTATCTGACGTTTCAGCAGACAAATTAATAGAATAATTCCAGTCTCTGATATTCTGAGAGACAAAGCTGTGTAAACATGCATTGTACTTGCATCAGGCGAACGTATCTCAAACGCAATTGAATATTGATTTTAGAAATTAAAAAGAAAAACAAAATGTGTGGTTATAGTAGATATATAGGGTGACTGCCATTTGTTTTTGGCATACACAAGAGAACTTTGCAACGTCCACCACGAGAAGATACAATCAAATATGTCTTTTGAGTAGGAAGGAGCTGACCTTCGAGAAAAAAAAGTGTGTCGCATTGAAACAATTGTCTAAGGAAAGTACTAGGCGATCTTAAGCAGCTGTAAAACGTCGCGTGCAGGCTTATAAAGTATCCTGTAATCTTACAAAGTGGCAAAATGGATTTGTGCCGCGTCATGAGAAAACAAACATTTTGCATATGCGAAAACAAAGACGCAGATCAGCTTCGCAGTATCAGCGCCTTTATTTTCACTACACGGACAGTACGGTTCCTCTATTTCCAACATCCCAAATTTCCAGCCTCTAGCCATCTACTGTGCCTGTACAGCTCGGTTTCTGTCGTAACTGGTCGGAAACCACAATGCATGCTTTCTCATAACGCGACTCATATGCCGAAAAAAGACAATATTCTAAGAAAATGACTTGGTGATCTTAAAATAGGTGTGAAACAACCACACGTGTTGTCGCGTGTGTGATTAATAAGCAGCCTTAATCATTTCATCCAGTGACAAAATGTTATTCTACGATAATGTTATCGTGCCCATGTCAACGGCATATGAGTCTGTGCGTGAGAGAACCATTAATGGGTTCCGACAAGGTCCGACACAAACCGGGTTGTACAGTCATAGAAGATGGTTAGAGGCTGGAAATTTTGGATTAAGAAAGTAGAGAAATTGTACTATCCGTGTAGCGAAAACAAAGGCGCTGATCAGCTTCGCAGTTACTGCGAAGCTGATCTGCGCCTTTGTTTTCGCCTATGCAAATCGTTGGTTTGCCCATGTCAACAGCATTTTATCAAACTTTTTAAAGCCTTCGCATGTTTTAACAGATAACGTTGTGTTTACAAACAAACCAATGTTGTTAGAGCGTACTTTTTTTAAGATCCTATAACTGCGTAACGCTGAAAGAATTCAGACGGATCATGACCCGAAATGACATTTGAGTCTCCGCATAAGACAACTAACAGTGTGGTTACCGGACATATATGACAAAAAGCGGCCTGCATCATCACAGAAGCAGGCTAGTAGCGTGAAATTTCGGATTAAAGAAGAAGGGGAATTGTACTATCCGTGTGGCGAAAACAAAGGCGCTGATCGGCTGTGCAGTTACTGCAAAACTGATCAGCGTCTATGTTTTCGCATATGCAAATTGTTGGTTTTCTCAAGCGAAAGCTCATTTGTATCATGTTTTGAAAAGCATCAAAAGGCAACGCCATTGCCTGTCTAGGTATTCATTTTAATGTATTGTGTAAATAACTGTTGTGTTCAGTAGGTTGGTACGCCCTTCATGTCTTATTCCTCATTACAGTTGTTTTAAAGCCATTGCCACTGCATGGGAAAACCAACAATTTGCATAGGCAAAAACAAAGGAGCTGATCAGATCAGCTTCGCTACACAGATAGTACAATTTCTCTTCTTCTTCAATCCAAAATTTCAAGAATCTAGCCTGCTTCTCTGACTGCACAGACCTGTTTGTGTCGAACATGGTCGGAACTGCAAACTGTTGGTTTTCACACACAAGGGCTCCTTTATCGGTGGAACATTGATACCTTTTCAGTATTTGATAAAGATTAACTAAACAATCTATTTAAAGCATTCTGATCAACGAATATAGCAAAAGACAACCGGCACTGTGAAAGAAACGAGCCGCCTCATGGGAAAACCAACAATTTGCATAGGCGAAAACAAAGGCGCAGATCAGCAGCTGATCAGCGCCTTTGTTTTCGCTACTCGGATAGCACAATTCCTCTTCTACTTAAATCTGAAATTTCAAGCTTCTAGCTCTTTTCTGTGCTTGTACAGCCCGGTTTGTGCCCGACCTGTTCGGAAACCACATTGTTGGTTTTCCCACGAGGCGGCTCAAACAGCACTGTACTCGTACATGTGTGTATGTTATAGCCTTTATGCATAGACACGAGACAGATCTCCGTGTTAATTCTTTAATAAAATACAATTCGGTTCATCTTATAATTCGACAAATGCAATTACAAAGCAATTACATGTTGAAAGACAACTAAATTTATTTTGCAAGTAGACATGTAATTAATGTTCAAACTTTTTCTGACCCCTCGAATGTTTATCAATCAGGTACGCGTGTTGGTTTGACTATTTCAAAAATAATTTGCATTTTAAACTGAATAGCAATCATGTTTGAAACTTATTTTATAAAATGACTTTCTGTATTTCTATTGAAGTTTTTATAACTTTAAAACCAAATACAAGAGTTAGGCATAGATTACATTTGTCCCGATCGCCGTTCAATGTTTTGGTCTGCGATTTTCCCTACGATTTTTCTGACATCGTAGGTGACGGAGTTCCTAGGACTTCTGACTGAGTCCTTGCGGTCTCCCCACGATCGCCGAACGATTTTCGTCTCAACATTATCATACAAAAATCGTGCGGTGACCGCACGATCATCGCAAGGTATACGTACGGCGCCCGTTCGATGTCACTACGACGTGTCTACGGGTTACGGTCTTATTGTAACAGTTTTTTTTTTTTTTTTTTTTTTTTCTAAAAAATGTTAAAGCGCAGACTATAACAAAATCGTAGATATCGAAAGGGGCCGTAGAATCTTAGGGACATCATAGTGTCCCCCTGGGGAAACCCCATGAAAATGCACAAAATGGCATCGTACGGTCATCGGAAGCCAATCGTAGGCCAAATGTAACCGAGGCATTAGTAATTTCGAATGAGGTGGGCTTTAAACTCTATAGTAAGGAAGGAGGCGGTATGGAAACCTTACGCTCATTTCACGAAAATCGGAACCAACATACAACACTTTTGTACAAATCGAGGTGGGACAAAGCAAACTGACAATTAGATCAATGTACTGATGCAAAGAGAATGCGTTAGCCGAGTGAGCAGATATTACCCTGAATGCTGTTACTCTGTTACCTGAACGTAACTAAACAGGTAAATACGCACAAAATGTGCAGAAAACATAAACATAGTCATCAAAGCATGAGACAAATAGAACCACAACCGAAGTACCTCAGGTTAGATTACTCGTGGGCTTGACTCAACCCTGCGCTAAGCTAATAAAAGGTACATGTAGTTATTCAGTCCTCATGGCGAAACTCTATGTAGCTTATGAGTCATCACGGCAAACACAACTAGCAATATGCAATCATGTCAGTTAAAACTGACACACGTTTACTTTGTTTTATCGTGAAGTGAAACTAGCCCTTTTTCCGCGACTCCAATATTTTTTTTTTTCTATTCACTAGTTTTATATCGGTTACTGTACTTTTGAGTGCTATGAAAACATTTTATATTTTAGCAACACAGCTATTTTATCAATGACGTCCGGCATATCGGATCTAAGTAGCTTAATGTGCGATCTGATTTTGTTTTTAAAACATAAAATTCATGATCTAATAATACCTAATAATAAACTTTGTCTCTATATATATAGAATATTAAAGGTGGTTGTGTTCGAGATTAATAAACGGTAAACTCGATTAATTGATTCATGCAATAACGCCATCGAATCCCGCCGATAATTTTCAAACTAAAATGAGATCATTACAAGGCATTGCTTCTGTAAACTGATAATACGATCACCGTCTAACCATAACAGACCACAGTGCAAACCAAGGCCATAACAAAGCATGCTTATCTGTGTCCATAGAAGTTCGTTGCGGCTGTTTGTGAACCATGTCGGTTGCCTATATTATGAATCATATTCGTACATGTACAAAACGTTAGTTTAATGGACGAAGGATGGCGGGAACATTTAAGGTCACAGCCAAGACACCAGACGGGAAAGTAAAACACAATACTATGAACCACATAAAATATAACAATAAATTAATGCGTGCATGGACAGCAAGATTTCCTGATATTTTCTTTGTTAGTCAAGCAATGGAATTTATATTTGTTTGCATTTTAACTAGATAACAGTATCGTATTTGAGTGGTATTAGTCGGAATAGAACGGGTTTCGAACTGGACAGTTCTGGTTATGTTCTATTAATAGTGGATATTGCATGCTTGTGCATGAGAAAATCATTTTTCAGGTGCATATGATGATATAAATAGATTTTTCTCTCCCCACCCCCCCCCCACACACACGCACACATGGTAGACGTTATTTGAGAATATACATTTATTTTTGATTAACAAGAATAGAAATAGATTTGTCGCTATATTAGTTTATTTATAATCAATATTTTAACATTTTTAAGTGGTTTATTAGACCTAGATTTATTAAAAAAAATAAATACATAAAAATAAAGTTGTGCAATTGATTACGTTTGATTACGTTCAATAGGGTAGAAACTAGAGGTTTGGCAATAGCAATAGATTTTAGTCTGTTTCAGAAGTAGACTGAGGTAGGCTGCAGTTTCATTTGAGCAGAGATTAAAGATGGGAAAGTACGAGGGAAGGTATGATTTTCATAACCAGGTCTGGATTAGATTAGCTGGCTAACTGTCCCTCCGCTCCACTTCGGTACCTCGTTCCACTTCCCTGGTATGAAGAGGTTTAACGGAATACCGATGGAAATATTCCGTCTAGGTCTGGATCATCTCGGAAAATCGCAGAGCTAAAGGTAAATATACATGTAATCAATTTTCTAAAATTTAGAGTTTACAGAAATGAACATAGAATTATATACATGTATGTATAATAATGACGATAATAAAAACAAAAACGAAAACTTAGTTACTCAGAATACTGTTCCTATTATATATAAATCATTTAAAAGATTTCTAAAGAGATAAGTATCATTTGACAACATTATGTTTACAACGTATAGTTTCGTTTCAGAAGACGATTGCGGACGTTTTGGATACGATGGGTTAACCGGAAACTATCGAATTTCATGTCAGATTCATCTTGAATTTTTATTATAATCTGAGTGCAAATTAAATCCGATCAGCTGGCTGTTGGCACATCCTTACATACATGTGAGACAAGCCAAGTTCTGCTTGCGGGTGTGTCAGGTGGTTTTTCTCGGGGTTCTCCCGACTGATTGGCCCGTCTCATATGAGCTGAAATAATCTTGAAAGGGACGTAAAACTGAATTTAAAAAAAAAAAAAAAAAAAAAAAAAACATCCCAACATGCGTTTGTGATTTATTTTGATAAGAAGTGTGTTATTCTTATGGTAAACTACTGATAGCAGTTTATATGGTAAACTACTGATAGCAGTTTACCGTAGCTGAAGCATTTCTTTATATAAAGCAAAAGGACGTAGCTTGACTGGAGATATTGGTTGGTTGGTTCAATGTTTGATTGGGGTTTAACGTCCCACCAACAGCTAAGGTCGACCTCGGTTTATAGTCCCATCCGACGGACTGTAGAAGCCCGGAATCGAACCTGCGACCCCTGGTTTACATGGCAAGTGACATAACACTGCACCACGGAAGCTTCTCTGGAGATATTTGTCATGTATTATAGATTACAGTACGTTCAACTTTTATGGTTACGAGGTTGTTCATGTTAACTGACAACATTTAAATAACTCGTATTCATGAATAGCGGTTTGAAAGTGTTGGGGGAAAAAAGTTTTTTTTTTTTTTTTTTTTTTTTTTTTTTTTTTTTTTCTGAAGATGTTGGACATAATGAGCATTTTATAATTTTAATGTACAGTCTCTGAGAATTTACAAGTAGTTATATAATAATAGTTTTGGTTGTGCATGCTGCATATATAATAGAAGTCTTATTTTATGTAATGAGACTGCTTTATTGGAGATATTGGTCATGAGAATATGTACGGTTTGGCAAATAACTCCTGAGAATCAAAAGGGTATTAATTTTCTTGCATACTAAGTAGATAGGAAAGGAATTAGTTTCGTAACTGTGATGAGGTTGGTGGCCAGAGGTGGCACATGAGGTTGGTGGCCAGAGGTGGTACATGAGGTTGGTGGCCAGAGGTGGTACATGAGGTTGGTGGCCAGAGGTGGTACATGAAGTTGGTGGCCAGAGGTGGTACGTGAGTTTGGTGGCCAGAGGTGGTACATGAGGTTGGTGGCCAGAGGTGGTACATGAGGTTGGTGGCCAGAGGTGGTATATGAGGTTGGTGGCCAGTGGTGGTACATAAGTTTGGTGGCCAGAGGCGGAACATGAGGTTGGTGGCCAGAAGTGGTACATGAGGTTGGTGGCCAGAGGTGGTACATGAGGTTGGTGACCAAAGGTTGTACACGAGGTTGGTGGCCAGAGCGAGATTCGAGTATCGAGAACAAGGTTCTGTGCATGCCGTGAACTGCGTGTTTAAGTGCAATAAAATATAAATGATTTATGTTTGAAAGTAAAACATAATGTGCGCTTATGTACATGTATGTTTTACAGAAACGACCACGATATGCGCTTAATGGCACATGTGCGCTAAATAGAAAGAATACGGTATTTAAAATGATGAACATGATGTACCAAACAAAGAATTAATCATCACATAGCATTGAGATACAAGTTCTGTGATGGCTGTGTTTGCAGAAGAAAATAGTATGAGCTTGAAATGGTATCAGATATTTTTGGATCACCCTGTAGTGTCACACAGTTTGATACCGTTTGTGCAATGACTGCTTTCTGTCTTTGGTAGTCGCTGGCTGGCTAACTTGCTTACTATAAAAAACAAAACTGGACCCAGTTGTTCAAAGCATCGTTAGCTTAACGATATCGTTAAGACATAAATTTGTTAAGCAAATATCAGCTAAAGTAACAAATACACTGTTATTTTTTGTTGAAAAAATGTGAGAATCCTTTGCAGTGCAAAGGATTCTCACATTTTTTCAACAAAAAATAACAGTGTATTTGTAATATTAATGTTTGAAATTTTAACGAAACGTTAACTAACGACGTCGTTAGTTTTGAACAACTGGCCCCTGGTCGCGCAAACTCTTTCAATGTCGACGACTGTTTTTCGGTTTCTTCTCCACACCTGGTGGATTTATCATAAGCGTGTTAGTATATATAATGCTCTGTTATGACAAAGGGTGTAAAAGAAAGAGAATTTGTTTGCGGTCAAGTAGATATGTTATATTATCCTTAGACAAATGAGCTGCGACGCAAGAAAACCGGTCCCCGGGCTTTCAGACCCGGCCTGACAAAAACCAGCTTGTACAGCCACAGAAGGTACAGGCTAGAAGTTTGAAATTTCGGAATTTAGGAAGAAGAGGAATTTTACTAACCGTGTGTCGAGACAAAGGCGCTGATCAGCTGTGCAGTTACTGCACAGCTGATCCGCGCCCTTGTTATCGCATACGTATATTGTTGGTTTTCTTATGCAAAGGCCCAAATGAGAATTGCCGCAATAAATGCTATAAATGCTATAAGTGCCATCTTCGGCAGTCAATGATCCTCAACAAGCCTGATGCTCTCTATTTTTGGGGCCACTATAAATCTAAGGCCATTCTAAAAAACGGGAACGGTTTAAAAATAATAAAACATCACAACAATAAACCCATGCACCAGTCATTTGTAACCACTACCCTCCCCCACCTACGGGGAAGTGCGGGGATTTTGACTTTTCAGCTTTCAGTGCCTAGCTATAAACCCCAACCCAGGGGACAAACTGGAGGTCAAACCATTGCTCTTTGCTCTGACCTTAAACAGCAGTCACACAGTAGCTATAACCCAAACGCGCGCCGGGCGTATGAAAAATCTCAACACGCTGATGACTTTGGGCGTATGAAAATTAATTTGTTCCTTTAACTCTCTTTAGCAGTCACACATTAGCGCGTAAAAAAATCTCAAAGTTTTGGAGTACGGTTGTGATACATCCAAGACACGCTAAGCACGCGCTACAGGTGCGCATCGAACGTTCAACGCGCGTTTCACACACGCTTGGGGCACGCTACTGAAGCAACATCTAATAAAATCGGAACGCGCATGGAACGTACACTGGCGTGCTTCAAACGCGCGCCAAACGTGTTCAGAGCGTATTCAACGCGCCTGTAGCGCGCGTGGAACTTATTCGGGACGTATAAGTCACACGCCCGAGACACGCTGAGCTTTTAGAAAATTGTAACGCATGTTTAAAACATTTTTGAGCCCAAACGCATGCGAAACGCGCAGAGACTTTTAGCGACGTACAGCGACGCGCGCCGGACGTACACCAAGCGTTCCCAACGCGCTTGTAGCGAGTTTTGAACGTGTTTCCGCCGTATGTCTGGCGAATGTGGAATTTTGCTATTTTTCAACACGCCGTTAAACGCTACTGTGTGACTGCTGTATTAGCAATAGAAAATCTTTTTGGTAGGGACAATCAAAAATTAATTGCCCCGCACTTTAGGACGGCGATCCCTCAACCTTCCTGGTAGGAGGGGGCGTGGTTACAAAGGACTGGTGAATAAACTAAAACGAAGTGAAGAGTCTTGTTACATTATTAGGAATGAGGAACTTTGTCAAATTATCAAACATGGCGCCGGCATTAGGGTCAAGATGCGTGTTTTATTGTTATTTTATAGTGATTAATGACCTTTCAAGTGTTGGTGATTTTTGATGGTTTAAAGTTCATCAATATAAAGATAGCTCAAAATTTCTGAAATTCGTTTCAACCACATCAGAGTTTTAATTTTTGCTTTATAAACAGTCAATTGACATTTTGTGACGCACAATAGTATATTTCTCTCATCAAGTTATTCTGCCCTTGGTCGAGACCTTTTGACTGTATCAAATATGTCATAGCAACGTTCGAGCTGTTTCGATGGCTTTATTGAGAAAAGATAATACACTCTGCCATCTCCCTAATACGAATTTTAAGTCAGCCACAAAACCTGATAAGCCACAAAATTAATTGATGGAAATATAAGGTCATAGAAGAAATTCATAATTTGACATAAATATGAAAGTTCAGACCAAGACATTCAATGTATGTAAATTAATGGCGATCAGATTTGAGCCTGTGCATGAGAAAAACAAGAATTTGCATAGGCGAAAACAAAGCCGCAGATCAGCTTCGCGGTAACCGCGAAGCTGATCAGCGCCTTTGTTTTCGCTACATGGATAGTACAATCCCTCTTCTACTTAAATACAAAATTTCCAGCCTCTAACAATGTTCTGTGGCTGTACAGCCCGGTTTGTGTCGGACCTGGTCGGAAACCCAAATTGTTGGTTTTCTCACGCACAGGCTCATTTATTTTCACTTTCACTCACTATTTCACGTTAAATCCGAGCATTTCTGTTTTTAAACGAATGTAATATAAATAGCTGCTAAATCTGGTAAAACTTGGGTTCATCCTTAAGTGATCTACATTATACACAAATAGTACTAATGTACGTTGATTAAATCGCAGAGTCAAGACATTAAACTTGTCCATGTAATAAACAGAGATTTTTTAGCTTAAAAATTGAAAATTTTTCAGTTAAAAATCGTTGATATTTTTCTTATTTTTGCTCAAAACATTGATTGTGGGTGGGTTCACATTAGAACCGACTCGGCGAGGCGGTTCTGATGAGTACCCACACTCTATGTTTTGGAGCAAAAAAAAAAAAAAAAAAATAAGAAAAATAGGCATACCCCTGGATACCCCAGTTTTACAATACAAAACAGTGGTATAAAGGGGGTATACATTACATCGACTAAACACAATAGCCATTTCTCTTTTCTTATATGCTATTCATGTCATTAGCATGTTACGTGCCAGGCGTAACTAGAAGATTAAGGAAACCAACAAGTTGGTTAGCCAGCAACAAGCTTTGTTTAAAATTTAACAAATCTATTTAGAAGTGATTTAACCAGTAATTACATGTGAAACAATCAAAAGCATATATACAATCAAACAAAAATGAATGTACAATACCTTTCAAGATGTTAATTCCCTTAAAGAATGTCTGAATGTCCCTCAGAATTTTTTAACACAAGTCTGTATCAGTTTCTGATCCCAAGAATTAAAGTTTGTTTCAAAATAGCACTATGTCCCAATCCAGAATCGAATATCACAAAGTAATCCAAGAATAAGTTTAAATTCCAGTAAGATAGATTTTGACTTCTTAATAGTAACAGTACCCAAAGATTGTCCTTATGAAAATTTGTAGCCCTTATACAGCACTGAGGAACATTCAGGATTCTTCCAGCAAATTCTGTGATATCATATACTAAAAATAACAAGTTGTTTACCAAAATTTAATGTTCTGGAATATTCTAGAGAGGCCATTATCCCTCCAGAAAATTCCACAATATTCTTTTGACATAAAAAAAGATTTTTCTAGAAGATTCTACATCTTTGGTTCTTCCAGATTTTTCCGGACTTTTCCGTCAAAGAACAATTTGAAATTTCTAGAAAATTCTGAAGTAAACAACCTGTTTATGTCCAATAGCTGGGACACTAAAAGTAAATAATTGCTAAGGACAACAAGTAAACATCATATGTATAACATCATACTTTCCTGGGCATACTCCCTTGGGAAGTTTACCAGTACTGAATGCACATCTTTCAACAAGTAACTGTCATACATAACACTTCAATATGTATGACACAACACAACAATAGAAATTCTGCATCAAGTGTTAGTCAAGGAAAGTCTTTCATTGATTCAGTGGTTTGAAAATAATCTCATGAAAGCAAATCCTGATAAGTTTCAGGCTATTTGTGTTGGTAAAAGAACTTTTGATGCTATTACATCATTTCAACTGGGTAACACTAAGATTACATGTGAGGACAAGGTTTCTCTGCTAGGTGTTACTTTAGATGTTCAATTGAATTTTAAGGACCATATATCTCAAATTTGTACTAAAGCATCTCAGCAGCTAGCTGTTCTTAAGCGCATAGGAAAGTTTTTAACTAAACAAGGCAAATTAATGATTTATAAATCTTTCATAATGTCAAATTTTAATCATTGTCCAATAGTATGGCATTTTTGCAATCAGTCAAGTGCAAATAAGATGGAGAAGATCCAGGAGAGGGCCCTCAGATTCATCTATGATGATTTTGAGTCTCCTCTGCCGGATCTTCTACAACAAAATGGAGTACTACCTCTGCATATCAGCAGAATGAAACTTATGGCTGGGGAAGTTTTTAAAATTGTTAACAACATAGCTCCATCCTATTTGCATGACTTGATAAGTCTTAAGTCCTCTCCCTATGATTTCAGATCTGAGAAGCAGGCACAGATCCCTCGTGTAAACAGTACCAGGTACGGCTTAAGGAGCTTCCGGTATGAGGCGGCCCGGATCTGGAACAGCCTCCCAAATGAGTTGAGATTGGCAGAATCTTATCCTCAGTTCCGGAGGCTGCTCCGGGCCTGGGACGGACTCAACTGTAAGTGTCCTTCTTGTTCTGCCTGATTTCTTATTTTGAAAATTCTTTGTTCAGTTTTATTTTATTCTTTGTTCATTTTTTACTTGTGTTATGTTCTTTCCATTTTCATTCAGTTATGTCAAAACCCTAAATTTTTATGTATCATTTCTTATTTTACAGGTTGCTGAGACCTGGGATGCTTTGTCCCACAGTTTCCTTTGATTGAATTTTTTTTAGATTTCTCCCATCCCCCCTTTTTGGTCCTTGTCTGTAAGGAGCTACTGTGGGAGCCTACCCTTTGTGGTCTCCTTGCTGACCCCAAATTTAATTTTATTTTGACTTGCACCTATTTTAAGTTTTCGTTTTCGAGCAAAGGTAACCATTGGGATCTAGGCATCTTTGTCTCTATAAACATTTCAAATAACTATATGTGTTATTATTATATTAATTTTAAAAAATACAACAATTTGCTTGCCGTGATATAAAAGTACTTCCTATTATCTGTGATTCATCTTGTAAATAATCGTGTTTATATACATGTGCATGCTGTGATATACTCTGTTACTTTTAATTATTTTACATATGTTTGTCGAAATAAAAGCCCTACTGGGCTTATGTTGTAGTTAATCATATTCGACGTTAAATAAAGTTTCTATGTCTATGTCTATGTCTATTCCCCTCTTCAAAGAAAAGAAAGTTTTATAAAATAAAGCTTTCTTTTGCAATACTGGATAATTGTATACAATATGTTTAGCAAAATTTGTGCAAAACTAATCAAATACAACAGCACAAAGCTGGACATCAGCATTGTAGAGGCACTTAAGCTCTGCTTAGGGTGTCTGGAATGATATTATCTCTTCCTCGGATATGTCTGATGTCAAGATTGTGCTCTTGCAACATGAGACTCCACCTGAGTAAACGCTGGTTCTTGTTTTTCATTTTATGTATGAAAGTCAGTGGATTGTGGTCACTGAAGACAACAAGTAAACTTCAAAGTGCTGAAGCGCAAGGATTAGAGATAGGCATTCTTTCTCTATGGTAGAGTAATTTCTCTGATGCTTGTTAAACTTTTTGGAAAAATAACAAACAGGATGGTCAACACCATTGTCATCTTCTTGCAACAATACACTGCCTGCACCAACATCACTGGCATCTACAGCCAACTTGAACTCTTTGTCAAAACTTGGTGCTAAGAGAACGGAGCACTTCTAAGTATGGCCTTGAGCTTATCAAATGACTTCTGGCAGTCATCTGTCCAAACATACTTGGCCTTCTTACCAAGCAAGTTTGTCAGAGGCTCAGCTATAGCCGAGAAGTTGTTGCAGAATTTCCTGTAATATCCAGCCATACCCAGAAAGCGCATCAGTTGTCTTTTCTTGTAGGTACAGGAAAATCTGAGATAGCCTCAACTTTAGCTTCTACAGGTTTTACCTGACCTTGACCTACAATGTGTCCAAGAAATGTCAAGTTTGCATGGCAAAATTCACTTTTTGCCAAGTTCACAGTTAGTTTAGCATCACTTAGCCGGTCAAAGAATGTTCTGATTGTCTGCAAGTGTTGTTGCCACTCCTCACTGAAGTTAATAGCGTCGTCGATATAGGCTTTACAGCCATCCAGATTGGAAATCAAACTGTTGACCAGCCGCTGAAATGTCGCAGGCGAGTTCTTCATTCCAAATGGCATGACTTTATACTGGTACAGTCCATCTGGTGTAACAAATGCCGAGATCTCCTTTGCTCTGTCCGTGAGGGGTATCTGCCAAAATCCCCTTAGCAGATCGAACTTTGTAACATACTTGGCATGTCCAATATTATCAATGCAGTCATCGATTCGTGGGATGGGAAAAGTGTCTGTTTTAGTGACAGAATTGACTTTTCGATAGTCTGTGCACATTCTAAATGTCCTGTCTGGCTTTGGTACAAGAATACATGGAGAACTCCATTCACTTTGGCTGGGTTCAATGAAATCATTGTCCAGCAAATATTGAACTTCTTCCCTGAGATATTGCTGTTTTACAGGGTTCATTCTGTAAGGATGTTGCTTTACAGGTTTTGAACCTTCAATAGTGTCAACATCATGATAGAAAAAGGTACAAGTAGGCAAAGATCAGGAAAAGGCGCAATCAGAAAAAGATTCCCACTCCAAAAACCGAGGTGGGAAAAAACCAAACTAACAATCAGGTACTTATACCAAGAAACATATCGTAAGCCGAATGAGCAGCTATTTTCCCAATAGGTGGCCACTCAGTTACCTTAACTTAACTAAAAATATGAAAACATACATAAGGCGCCAACAGCACAAAAAAATTTTATACACCAAAACATAAAACAAAAAGAACCACCACAGAAGTATCGACTTGGAACGATCAGTAACACAAAGTTACTGGCGGGCTTAAACCGGTTTTACATGGCCATAACCTCACCCTCAGCTTCTGCAGTGGTTCATAACATTTAGTTATTCGGTCCTCGTGGTGAATCTCTAACTAGTCAATGAATCATCAAGAACAAACAAATAAATCATGATAAACATCCTGATGAATCAAAAACCAGGACTCACAGACTGAGTAAGCTGCCCGACGATGGAGATCCCTGGGCGCCGAATAACCTACTAACTCCGGAGCAAAAGAAAAACACCAGTTGGACCCCGGTGGGCCAAGCAACAGACAAGAAGCTCCGGCCCCAACCAACTAAAATGAATAGCTTTATGTCGGGGCCATCATAGAGTCTGACGCCCGACCCACCGGCGTGCAATTAAAGAAGGCAGCATAGCTATCAACCATGATTGGGTTAAAAACTAAGCATGCAGACTGTCGCATAACATTCAAGTTATAACCTATACGTCTGTAACGTGTTATGATTTTTCTGAACTGAAAAGAAAAATCATTAATTCCTTTAAGTTTCTTAAATTTGTAAACCAAGTCACCATAAAATTCAGGTTCCGAAAGGCCCTCACTTAGAAGCGTCTTTAACCCAACATTATATTTGGAAATCAATTCATAGTGTCTACGATAAAATTTAGAAAATGTTTTTCGAAGTTTATGATACCGATAGCCCTGTTGGAGAAGTTTTGCCGTTAAACATTTATTTCGAGCGTTGAAGTCTGTAACATGATTGCAGACTCTAGCAAACCTAATAAGTTGCGAAATGTATACACCATAAGAAGCACGACGAGGAACGTCACCATCCAAAAAAGGAAAATTTACTATATCAAAATCAAAGTCATCGCGCTTATCATAAATTTTAGAAGAAACAAATCCATTTGCAACAGAAAGATGTAGATCTAAAAAGGGGGCTTCAGTATCTGAGATATTGGCTTTGTTCAACTGAAGTTCAGGTGGATAAATTTGATTGACCATTCCTTCAAAATAAGGGTTGTCAATGTTCAAAAGGTCATCGAGGTACCTAGATGTGGAATTAAAAGCCTCGATAACATCAGCTTGATTATCATGGTTAAGAGAATCCATGAAATCTCTTTCGTAGCAGTATAAAAATAAATCAGCTACGAGAGGTGCGCAATTTGTACCCATCGGAATTCCAACAATTTGTCTGTATAACTTGGTCCCAAATCTAATATAAATATTATCAAGGAGATAGGATAAGGCGTCGCATACATTCTGACATGACCAAAGTGTATACCGACTTTGGTCAGAGGAAGTGAAAAAAGCCCCGACCTTAGATTTTGTCAGTTCTGGATGGAATGTCCGGAAATAAGTGCTCATATTCGAGAACTAACTGTTTCAGTTCAAATCTTTTGTCTGAATCAAGGTGAGACAGTTTCTGATCAAGATTCTGTAGTATGTCAGAATTCTGGAGTTTCGATGACGAGGGATCAGATTTCTCCAAGTTGAAGTCCTCAGAGTCCATTTGATTTTGTTCATGAGGGACAGAATTAACTATATTTACTGATGAAATAACATAACTATCCCTATCAATATACTTCTTGAGCATATTAATGTGACATAGCTGTTTTTGCTTGCGCCTCCCAAGAGTGTTAACAATGTAATTCACGTCACTTAACTTTTTATCAACAGTATACGGGCCATAATATCTAGCTTGTAAAGGTCTGCCAGGAATGGGCAAGAGAGCAAGTACCTTGTCTCCAGGTTCAAAATTTCTGTCTTTAGCATTTTCATCATAACGAATCTTCATTTTGCTTTGAGCAGATTTGAGATTGGACTGAGCTGCATCACAGGCCTTTGATAGTCTGTTTTTGAAATCAGACACATACTGAAGTAAGTTCAAAGAACTGTCATCATCTGAGAGAAATTTCTCTTTTAGAAGTTTTAACGGTCCACGTACAGTGTGCCCAAAAACAAGCTCAAATGGGCTGAACCCCAGAGACTCTTGTACAGATTCTCTTACAGCAAATAGAAGCAAGTGTATGCCTTCATCCCAATCTTTTTCAGTGTCAAAGCAGTAAGATCTGATCATGTTTTTCAAAGTTTGATGGAATCTTTCTAAGGCACCTTGGCTTTCAGGGTGGTAAGCCGATGACTTGTATTGCTTAATTCCAAGTTCGTACATAACTTGCTGAAAAATTCCTGACATAAAATTTGAGCCCTGATCTGACTGGATAGATTTTGGGAGGCCTACAAATGTGAAGAACTTCACAAGTGCATTTACTATTGTTTTAGCCTTGATATTTCTGAGTGGGATAGCTTCAGGAAAGCGAGTTGAAGCACACATTATGGTCAGAAGATATTCACAACCTTTCTTTGTTTTGGGTAAGGGACCTACACAATCAATAATCACTCTGCTGAAAGGTTCATCAAAGGCAGGAATGGGCTGTAACTGAGCTTTAGGAATAGTCTGATTGGGTTTTCCTACCATCTGACAAGTGTGGCAGGATTTGCAGTGTTGAGATACATCAGATTTTATTCCTGGCCAGTAGAAATGATTAAGGATCTTGTGATAGGTCTTATTTACACCTAAATGGCCTGACATTGGAGTTCCATGGGCCAAGTTTAAGATTTCAGGGCGATAAACCCTAGGGATCACAATTTGGTGGTTAACAGTCCACTCATCTTCTGCTGAGACATCTGGAGGACGCCATTTTCGCATTAATATGCCATTTTTGACATAATAGCAAACAGGGACCTGGGATATTTCTTTTTCATCTAAAGCCCTTTCAAATAAAGGCGAGATCTCAGAATCACTGTGTTGTTCTTTACAAAGCTGTGACCTTGACATCTGGTCATGACCTTGATCGTTTGACGTTGAGGGTGAAAGGTCATTTTCTGACCCCGACCTTGGATTGCTAGGGTCAGTCTGAATATCAGACTGACTAGGGGAAAGAGATGTTGAAATCTCTTTATTAAAGGACTGACCTATCAAAGTGTCAGTTAAATTTATGTCCTGCATCCCATCATATAATTTGGCTTTTTTAGCCATTGCCCTAGTAACATCACATGAAGGGTAAAGGTCAGGAATTTCCTGCTCAATGGGATCAGGCGGTTGATCAACACATGGTGTGCTGGTCAAAAGTGGGTTTACCACAACCTTATCTCCTGCCAAATCATTGCCTAACAGCAAGTGAACACCTTTAAAAGGTATATAAGGTCTAATACCTACAGCCACGGGACCTGTTACTAAGTCAGAGGACAAATAGATATTATGGAGGGGTACGTTAACAAATCCACACTCTACGCCCTGGATAAGGACACTTGTCCCAGAAGAAGACTTCTCGGAAAATGGCAAGGTATCTGCCAAGATAAGGGATTGAGAAGCTCCGGTATCTCGTAAGATTTTGATAGGGGTAGACTGGGCAGAGTCACTGTTAAGTGACACAAAACCATCTGATAAGAATGGTTCATAAATCTCCATAATAGAAACCTCAGAGACTGACTCTTTACAAGTTCTGGTCAGTATAGGGTTTTCTTCCTGGATACAAGACTGTGGTTTAGCCTTTAAGGAGGTGAGGCCTGTCGGTTTAGCACTATCTAGATTTTCTCTTTCTTTCTTTCGTTTCAGTGCCAAACATTCAGAAATAATGTGGCCAGTTTTCTTACAATAATTACAAATTGGCTTGGATAAGGGATTTTGTCCTTTGTTTTCACTAGAAAATTTGGGGTTTGGACTGGAATTGTCAGTTGGATTACTGGGATTGGCTTTGGGACCGGACTGGGGGGAATATGGTTTTGGCTGAGGGGCAATTTGCTTTGATTGAGGGTTATATGGTTTCCTAGGATATGGCTTGTTGACAAATGAAGCCTTATGAGTCAAAGCATAGTCATCAGCTAAACGTGCTGCTGTTTCCAAGTTTTCAACTTCTCTTTCGTTCAAGAAAGCCTTAACATCAGAATTTATGCACCGTTTGAATTCTTCAACAAGCATGAGCTGCCTTAGCTTTGCATGATCAGAACCTACTTTCTTTGAAGAACACCATCTATCAAATAGTTGCTCTTTTGTTCTAGCAAACTCAACATGAGTCTGGTCATGATCTTTTCTACAGTCTCTAAATTTCTGCCTGTATGCCTCAGGGACCAACTCATAAGCCTTAAGAATAAATTCCTTTACTGTATCATAATCTGAGCTTTGCTCAAGAGAAAGCTGAGTGTAAATTTCTCGAGCTTTACCAATTACAACACTTTGCAAAAGCAAGGTCCAGTGCTCTCTTGGCCATTTCAAGTTTTCTGCCACCTTCTCAAAATGTAAGAAATATTTGTCAACCTCTTTTTCTTGAAATGGAGGAACGAGACGAATGTGTTTTGTGACATCAAATACTGTACTAGTAGCCAAAGGCAAAGATTTTGATTTTGATTTGTCATTAAGTTCAATTTCCTTCATTCTTAACTGAAATTGCCTTTCTCTTTCTTTTTCTTCAATTTCAAATTTAAATTTTTCTTTTTCAATTTCAAGCCTTTCTTCTCTTTCTAATTTTTCTTTTTCTAACTCAATTTTTTCTCGTTCTAATTCTCTTTGTTTTTCCTTCTCTCGTTCTTCCATTTCTAACTTTTGTTTATGCATTTTTTCTTCCCGTTCTAAAGTTTCCAATCTTATTCTTTCTTCCCTTTCGGCCTTTTCTGCCCTTATTCTTTCATCCCGTTCTAAAGTTTCCAACCTTATTCTTTCTTCATACTCAAATTTTAGTTTTTCCATCTCAATTTGTCTTTTGATTTCTAGTTCCCTCAACTGCAAGTCAGTCTGAGTGACTAGAATCTGAGAAGTAGCCGAGGAATCAAAAATTTCCTCGTCAACAAAAAACTGAATCAAAATGTTCTTAATTTCATGTTTTAACATGGAAGTCTTGATATTTGACAACCCATAATGATCAGCTATGTCTAAGAGGTCACTCTTTTTGGCCTTATCTAACAGCTCCTGAGAAGGCGCAGCAATAAAGTCACTTAGTTTGAATGACATGGTTGCTTTTTGCTGGCTTTAGCTATTTAAACAGCAAACAGTGAAGATACTTCAGAATTTTAAATAAATTTGGTGCACAAGAAATTTCAATCCCGGACTCGAGCCCCCAATTCTGTTACGTGCCAGGCGTAACTAGAAGATTAAGGAAACCAACAAGTTGGTTAGCCAGCAACAAGCTTTGTTTAAAATCTATTTAGAAGTGATTTAACCAGTAATTACATGTGAAACAATCAAAAGCATATATACAATCAAACAAAAATGAATGTACAATACCTTTCAAGATGTTAATTCCCTTAAAGAATGTCTGAATGTCCCTCAGAATTTTTTAACACAAGTCTGTATCAGTTTCTGATCCCAAGAATTAAAGTTTGTTTCAAAATAGCACTATGTCCCAATCCAGAATCGAATACCAAAAAGTAATCCAAGAATAAGTTTAAATTCCAGTAAGATAGATTTTGACTTCTTAATAGTAACAGTACCCAAAGATTGTCCTTATGAAAATTTGTAGCCCTTATATAGCACTGAGGAACATTCAGGATTCTTCCAGCAAATTCTATGATATCATATACTAAAAATAACAAGTTGTTTACCAAAATTTAATGTTCTGGAATATTCTAGAGAGGCCATTATCCCTCCAGAAAATTCCACAATATTCTTTTGACATAAAAAAAAAGATTTTTCTAGAAGATTCTACATCTTTGGTTCTTCCAGATTTTTCCGGACTTTTCCGTCAAAGAACAATTTGAAATTTCTAGAAAATTCTGAAGTAAACAACCTGTTTATGTCCAATATCTGGGACACTAAAAGTAAATAATTGCTAAGGACAACAAGTAAACATCATATGTATAACATCATACTTTCCTGTGCATACTCCCTTGGGAAGTTTACCAGTACTGAATGCACATCTTTCAACAAGTAACTGTCATACATAACAAGCAATATTTTAAGCAAGGGTACATATACGTATATTTGTGATGAAGAACCACGTACTATTCATTCATGATACTTATCACTCTCCTTTCAATTATAAGATAATTGTAATTATAAGTAACCCTTATCCCACATTTAACGAATGAATTTTCCCATCGAGTCCAGTTTCATTATTAGGAGCATCAGGAGTGATTTTGAATTTTTATTTCATTTTTAGATAAAGTTTCTTTACGCAAACAAATTACGAAAACACGCCCGTGTAATATAGTTTTTTCCCCCAAGTTGTAAAAATTGAAAACTTTCAGTAAAAAATAAATAAATAAATAAATAAAAAAAAAAACAAAAAAAAAAAAAAAAAAAAAAAAAAACTTTTTGATATTTTTCTTAATTTTGCTCAAAACATCTAACGAGTACCAATCTGTTTTGGAGCAAAAATAAGAAAATAGGTATACCCCTGCATACTTTAGTTTTGCTATATAAAAGTGGGGGTATAAGGTTTATTATACCTTATAAATATTCATTGGCTGAGTGTGGATTTTGATTGGTCCAGAGCAGGTCACGCGGAGGGTGCTATTCCGTCATGTCGCATAATCATATTACCCTCTGGCGTCATATCCGCCTTAAAAAGTGCAGATGCACTTGTAGTCACATGCTCTTGCTTATAGTGCCCGTGGAGGGTGATATTCTGTCACGTTGCATGATCATATTACCCTCTCTGACGTCATATCCACCTAAATGTGAAGTTGCACGTGTAGCCACATGCGTTTGTCGTGTAGCATGTCGCTAATTGATTTCAAAAGTGGTATTGGTATAATACAAGAGTGAGGGTGACTTGGCGATTTGTTCACCCTCAGGCAAAATAACCTGTCTCGGGTGAACAAATCGTCATGTCACCCTCACTCAAGGGCAACAATTGTATAATATAATATTATTACACGGAAATATTATCCTGATGGATCTGAGCGAATGGCAGAGCCAGTGCAGATAAATACACGAAGACAGAGGTGCAATTGGTTATGACAAGTTATAAGATCAGTACGCTAAAAGCATTTGTAGGCTAACATTACGAAAACACGCACATGCAAAGTACAGACTTTTCATACGATGTAAAAATTGAAAATTTTAAGTAGAAAAACTTTGATATTTTTCCTATTTTTGCTCAAAACATAGATTGTGGGTACATGTTAGAACCGCCTCACCGAGGCGGTTCTAACGAGTACCCACAATCTATGTTTTGGAGCAAAAATAAGAAAAAATAGGTATACCCATGCATACCCCAATTTTACTATATATAAGTGGGGTATAAGGCGGTATATATTTCACGGACATGTTTTCCTGATGAAAAAAAAAAAAAAAAAAAAAAAAAAAAAAAAAAAAAAAAAAAAAATCAAAAGTCAAACTTTGAGTGAGTAATAAAGTAATACAGATATAGTAAATTATATTTGTCGCTTTTTACAGATATAGTAAATTATAATTGTCACTTTTACCGTATTAGTTTATCATTACTTTGCTACTGCATCAATGTTTGTTGGTAAATTAGTAAAGATAAAATATAAAAAAAATAAGATAGCTGAAGTGTGCACGTATTATTATGTACAATGCATAGTAACTGGCAGGGGTGCACTACAAAACAATACTTAAAAGACGCAAATCATAAAGGTCAGCCAAAAACAAACAAAAATATATGTATATTTTCACATATACGCAACCAGCATGATGAACCTGTTTTAATTTAGATCCATGTATAGAAACTGCCGAATAATACGGCATTATCATCAAATTCCCATTACTCTAGTTCTTTAATTTAAATTTAAGCAACAAGTAAGTTGTCGGCTGTTTTTAACAAAAATGATTTTTGTATATAAAGAATATAATACTTAATGGTACAACAAAGTGGAAACTTCAGTTTACCAGAACGTTTACTAGTAGTACATAAACAAGACTCGATACTTGGTTTTCATCCGTGTCCGCCAGAAATTTGTTGTTACATCAGGAAAGCAAGTCCGTGAAATAAATACCCCCTTATAACCCACTTTTATATAGTAAAAATGGGGTATACATGGGTATACTTATTTTTCTTATTTTTGCTCCAAAACATAGATTGTGGGTACTCGTGCCGAGGCGGTTCTAACGTGTACCCACAATCTATGTTTTGAACAACAATAAGAAAAATATCAAAATTTTTCTGCTGAAAATTTTTCATTTTTACAGCTTTAAAAATATCTGTACATTGCATGGGCAAGTAGTTAAAATTGTCCTTTCTCAAATCATTTTAAGAAGACCAACAGCGAATGGTGATGTGTTGCCTGCAACTGTGCGTCTTTTTTAAAACTTCTTACAATTCAATTCTTTATTCAGATTGCCAAATACATTTTAGCGCATCTACAAAACATTCAATACAAATACACAAATACACTAACTTGACATATTTTATCGTGAGTACTGGATGACCGCAAAGCAAATGCTGAGGAATGCTGATGCAGTGCCCAGAGCAGTTATACTAATATGGCATCCCTGATCTAGGCTGCGTCTGCCAGCAACCATAAAATTGCGATCAAATCGGACATCCAATACGCATGAAAAATAGATACATGTAGGATGATAAGCATATGAATGGTAATATAACAAGATTATGACATGACGTAGGTGGCATCTCCAAAGTAGTATATCAGTACGTGTGTTTCAAAAGTTACACATAATATGACCTAAGCTATAGTGAACTGACATAGACTGAATTGAAAAATTGAAAATGTTACAGTTCCCTACGACATGACTATATGTATATATTTAAACATATATATTACTAGTTACTACTTCATTGTAACAAAATCTATCAGAAAAACAGATGTTTCTATGTAGCGGCTATTATAAGAAAATAACAATAGCCAAACCATCTACTTATTTTGTGGGCACTTTCTAATATGTAAAGCGTCACCAATAAAATTACAAATGCTTTTACAATTTTTAGTTTGTGGGTTAAGAATATGTTTAACTGCGTCTATTCCTTTGCCAAAATCATGTACAATTTCTGATATAAACCTATTGTTTTTGCGTTTGGAACCATACTTATTGCAGTTTAAAATGAAATGTTCCTCAGATTCTATAGTGTCCGGACAGAATCGTTTCTGTCTTACAATTTTCGGTCTACAATAACGCATTGTTTCAATATTAAGTATATGACAACTAAGCCTAAGTTTGGTAATTAAAGATCTCTTAGCTTTACTAAAATTCATGTTTAAATAAATGTTCCTCAGATTCTATTGTGTCCGGACAGAAGGGACAGAATCGTTTCTGTCTTACAATTTTCGGTCTACAATAACGCATTGTTTCAATATTAAGTATATGACAACTAAGCCTAAGTTTGGTAATTAAAGATCTCTTAGCTTTACTAAAATTCATGTTTAAATAACATGGTACACTAAAACTATTATAAAGGGTACTAAAAAGTTCGAGTTTACTATCAGAAGATTCCTTGATATGTGCTAAGTTAGTCTCTACTTTGTTCTTATAAAATACTTGTAAAGTCTGAATTAAGGCACCTTTACTCAAGCTATTAAGTTCTTGTATATTCAGAAGCTTTTCCAAGTGTCTAATGTTTGTGAGCCACGAATTACTACCCTGCAGAAACAGCTGTTTGTCAGTTTGATATAGTTTATATAGCAATCTGTCAGATGGAAGCTTGATGAGCCTGCAGTAGTAACTGTGCATAAGTTTAAGTATTGATATTAATATAGGGAACCGACCTAGTTCACATCTCGATGCTAAATTAGAAGTTTTATTATGTACTCCTAAAGAGAATCTGCAAGATTTCAAATGGACAAGCTCAAATGGATACTTATCATCCATTAAATCTATCTTATAATCAGAAATCCAGATTTCACTAGCATATGTTAATATTGGCTGGATAAGTGTATCAAATAATTTGGATAAAGTTTCAACATTTATGTTACTGTATTCTTTAATTTTTGAGTTAAGGCTAAATAAGGCCTTTGTTGCTTTGGCTGATAAGTCTATTGAAGCCTGTTTCAGATTGCCTGTGAAAGATATATTGACTCCTAAATACTGATAATTGTATACTTGCTCAATCGAAGAGTTCTTATATTTCATATCATCCATGAATACCTTCCGTCTTCTGCTAAATATAATAACTTTGGTTTTATCTAAGTTGACCTCAAGTTTCCATCTGTTACAGTACTGTATTAAAATAGATATACAATTTTGCAAACCTTCCTCTGACTCAGATATAATTAGTAAATCGTCAGCATATAATAAACAGTTTATATTAACATCTTCAATTAAAACTGGTTTACAATCTTCGTCAAAACTATCACATAGGTCATTAATAAAAACATTAAAAAGTAGAGGACTTAATCCATCACCTTGTTTAACGCCTCTGTAAGAAAATCTTGCTGGTCCTAACTTATTGTCTGCTTTAAATCGAAATTTTGTGCTTGAATACATACTTTTAATAAGTTTATAAAAGTTGCCCCCAATGTTAGTTTGTGTGAGCTTATAAAGCAGAGAATTTCTTGAAACTGAATCAAAAGCTTTAGCAAAATCAACGAAGCATCCATATACAGGCTTCTTTAATATCTTTACAAGATATTTTGTATGAACTATATGAATTTCCATTTATTATCTTTATTTATTAACTATTCACATCCCTATAAAAATCACATTAGTTTAAAACCTTGTCTGTGATAGTTTTTTTTTCGCAGACATTTTTTGCGTTGAGGACGATATGATAATTATTTTCACGACAAAATCTTGATATCAGTTTGTCGTAATAGACCTGCAAAAATTTTGAAAATCGGCCGGCAAAAGATTTCATGGCCAAATCGTATTTTGAATAAGGATTTTCGCATCGGCAAAGGAGGTAATCAATGATCAGAAAAAATGCAGTTTCTTCCGAAAAGGTATACTTGATCATGGAGATTTTGTCCCAGGTAAGTAGTTTGTGCCATTTTATAATACGTTTGAGCAATTATAATAATAATAATGAAACACTAGGATTTTTTTCTTAGGGGAGAGGGAAATAGTTACCTCCCTTCCATGAGATTATTGTACAGACATAAAATCCCTATTCAAAAAAGGTTTTTTGACCAGAACTCCCTGCAAGTATTTGTCAACCAATTTTCATTTTTTTTTTTTTTTTTTTTTTTTTTTTTTGCTTCTTATTTGTGACAAAGTGAATGCTCCGTTGTGACAAGAAAATATTTCATCTACAATTAAATAGTTACACAATATCTGCGAAAAATACATTACCAGAAACTAGGAAACATGTTGATCAATCCGATTTTTTTTGATAATGGATAAAAATCAAAACTGACCTGTTTCTCTGTCATTTTCCAGTGTTCAATGAAAACTACTCATTTAAAGTGTGCTGGTTTATAGTAAGAGATAACATTTTAATCGTGCAAATAATGATATCACCTAGTGAAGGGTACCTATCTTTCGTATTAACGTCTCTACGACCGGCTATTAAATGACATGAAGCTGGTGCATATATTTAGTTCAGCATTTTTTTTTCTGAAGGCCAGTCTTGGAAACATTTTTATCCGGATCATGTTCATGGAATTAGGCAGTGCAACCCATACTAAAATCTCTCCGAGTGAGTGATTTCCTAGAAACAAGTGTAAAATACAAAGTCGACCTTCTTTTGTGAATTATCATTAAAAGTTTGAATATGTTTTTCTTTGGGTCCTTTGAAATCATAAAGGATTTTCGGAGAAATCAGCAATTTATTTTCGGTTAAAATTCATTTTCTAACAACTTTTAGAAATTTCCGGCCCATTTTGGACTATACTAGTCTTTGTATCGGCTACCCTGTTGAAAATTGCAAAATTACACTTATTCCCTTTAATTTGTTGACAACTATGAAGTGTCACTGACCAGGCTGAAGTAGTCGAAACCATGGTATGGCCCATCATATTTACCATTAATTTGTTCACTGCTATTAAAGGACCTCAGTTTTAATTTTATTTGGTATTACTACAGCTGGTGTTGTGCCGTGTGGTGGCCGTTTTTGGATAATACAGTGAGATTGTTTAGAAATTTTAATTGACTTCCAAAATACAACAAACCTTTACGAAGACGAACTGCAGCAAATTCTTCAACCCATCTATATGTAAATGATGTTAATTTGTAATGAGCTGTATTGCATAAGTCGAAATAAAAATTATGTTATGTAATGTGTCGCCTTAAAATTCGCATATTATCAGTAACCTAAATTGCGCGATATGGCCCATTCTTTATCCCTTTGAACGTTTTCTCGGCTTCCAAAGGATCTTACTTTTATATTTTATTTTTTACTGCAACCAGGGTTGTGTCGTGTGGCGGCCCTAAAACGTCTCCGTAAATCATCCATAATTATATTTTCCTTCGATCTTTTGAGATCAGTAAGAATATTTAGAGTATAAATACGTTTAAAGCTGACTTGACTCGAACAACATCAGCAAATTATATCCGTGAAATGTATACCCCTTAAACCCCACTTTTATATAGCAAAACTTGGGTATGCGGTTCTAACGTGTACCCACAATCTATGTTTTGAGCAAAAATAAGAAAAATATATTTTTTTTTCTACTGAAATTTTCATATATTTACAACTTTAAAAAGCTCTGTATGTTGCATGGGCATGCTTACCTGTTGAATGTGTTGTTTGACCCCGTTTAGGCATGTGTATTTAATCTAGAATTCCTTTGAAACTGAAGCGTATCTGGCTGTCGTCGCCGGTTTATAAAGGGTCACTGTTGAGCGTTCATTACCCGAAATTGCGCAATATGGCCCATACTTTCTCCCTTTTAACGTTTTCACCGCTTCCAAAGGATATAAATTTATCTGTACCATTGGTACCATTGGTTTCATTCTGGTGTTACGAGCAAGCGTAACAAGACAATACAGGTTCAACGAAAAACAACCAAGTAATTTAAACTTAACAACTTTTAATTAAACAAATAAACAAATAAATGCTGCAAATACATACAAACAAACAAACAGATAAGTAAATAAATAACTTACAAAGTTAATGTCAAATAAATTCTTGTCCCTCAAATGTAAGTCCACAATCCAGTAACCAGAATATGAGCACATGTATATTTAATCCACAATATTTTTTTGTAATCCAAAACACTAGTGACAAAACCAAAACTATAAACTTAAAATCACTTTGAATTTCTGAATCCCTAAGACTGAATTGGGACCTATATATATACATTTGAGGAAAAATCAACCACCTTCTAGAAAAGAAAAAAACTAAAAGAACGTTCTTTAGAATTCTCAAGAGAATTCAAGGGCCGTAACGACCATCAAGACCAAACAAAAGGTCATTAGAAACTTCGCGAAGTCAGTAGTATACATAGCTTAAATATTTTTATATAATGGTAAAAAATATTCATTCTGGTCTCATCTGGAATTGTCTATAAGGTGCTCATAGAATTTTCTATATTTCTAAATTATATAACAGTGATAAAAATAATCAATGACATTCTTCTACAAAGTTCTAGACAATCAACTCTAGAAGCATAAAAATGAAATATATATAATAATTAAGGTTACTCCCCTTTGATTATATATATAAGTTATAAGTAATAGTTTTACAAACAATCAATAATATTGAAACAATCATATATATAACACTGGTAGCAGGTAACACCCCCGGTCTATGACGTAACTGATGTCAGTTCGTTCCGTGTCGTTTCTCCTGAGGTGATGTCATTCGTTTTTAAAATTAAATTTAAAAATTCTTAAATGGCGTGAAAGTTCCCTTGATATACACGAAAACGTTTTCCTTTGATATAGAAGAAAACTTCCGTTAGCACACTGTTTTAGGTCCGTCACAGTGTGAGTGATTCTTTATGATATCAGCTACTGATTCTTGATGATATTAGGTAACGGATTCTTGACAAATGCTACGGATTCTTGACAAGAATTGATACTCCAAATTGCAAACAGCAAAAAATGGTAATTTTAGATAGTTGTAGATCTAAATTTTGTCAGGAGACATATTCATATTAGAAGCATGGTTCATGATAATCCATGTATATATTCTACATGTTAGGGTTTCAAAATAAAACCAATTAGATAAATTGAGCAAATATGAAAAACATGGTAATTCGGTATAATTATGTGAATTCCTAAGCAAACATGTTTGGAAACATTGAAACAGTTAATGAAAGTGATATGTGGACCTTCAAATTCTACATTACTCTGTGTTATAACCTTTTTTCATTTTTTTGCATGCTACGGATTCTTGATGATACGTTACAGATTCTGTATGATATCAAAATGTGGGTAACGGATTCTTTATGATATATGCTACTGATTCTTTATGATAAATGTTACAGATTCTTTATGATTTAAAGCAAGTTTATGATGTTCTACAACTTGAAATGCAGATTTGGACCCATGGGCCACCAATGAACTGTGTTTTTATCAAATCCACACTGCAAGAAATATGATGTGCAGTGTAAAATTAGATCAGATGTATCACAAACCAATTAATAATTGTGATTAATGTAGAACCTTGTTGTATATTTGTGTATATCACAAAACACTATTATTTATTTATTTATTTTTTAACTTTTTGTTAAATCAATTCAATTGTTTTTTCAATCAGTGAGACCGACAATCTTATAAGTAGTATTCATGTGTGTACAATTTTACATTTTTTTTCTTCTGTTTTTCTGTTTTTGGTTTCACAAGGATGGGCATTGATCCCATTTCTAACCACCTTACCGCTTCGCTATGTCACCTTATGTATGTTTTCATGTTTGGGTAACTGAGTGACTGCCTAGTGGGAAAAAGCTACTCACTCAGATTACAAAATGTTCCCTAAGTATACCAAAGAAGTACAAGTAGGCAAAGATCAGGAAAAGGCGCAATCAGAAAAAGATTCCCACTCCAAAAACCGAGGTGGGAAAAAACCAAACTAACAATCAGGTACTTATACCATGAAACATATCGTAAGCCGAATGAGCAGCTATTTTCCCAATAGGTGGCCACTCAGTTACCTTAACTTAACTAAAAATATGAAAACATACATAAGGCGCCAACAGCACAAAAAATTTTTAAACACCAAGACATAAAACAAAAAGAACCACTACAGAAGTATCGACTTGGAACGATCAGTAACACATAGTTACTGGCGGGCTTAAACCGGTTTTACAGGTACCTAACCTCACCCTCAGCTTCTGCAGTGGTTCAAGTACCTTATTGTCAATGTAGTTTTTTCACATTGGTTTTCGGAGTGGAAATTTCTTATTGCACCATTTCCTCTAATCATCATCATTGCATACTTTTTTTTCCTTTTCGGTGCCACTTGAGAGAGGTTACATTTACTGCCAGACTGGAATTCAGGAAATACAAATATTCAAGGCCACTAACGAGTATTGATTATTTGAAACAGATCCACATTCCTTTCACTGCTGTTTCAGGATCTCATTTCTATGGCAAGCCAATTTACTGTTTATTCAAGAAAGCAGATATATGTTATGGAATATTAGATACCTTGTTTAATAAATATGATATTTACTTTAATTTATTAGATATCTATTATAAAGAAGATATCTTATATAGCAAATACGATGTCCATTTAATTATATTAGATATACAAAATGTTAATATTAGATATCCGCAATGTTAATTTAGATGTCTTATATAGTATATTTAGATATCATTCAGGCTATAAGATATCTTATCTGTAAAAAATGATATCTAAATTGACAAATAAGATATCTTAAAAATTATATTAGATATCTTATTTGTAAAAAGTATATAACATATCTTAATTCATAATTTGTCATAAAGATATCTGATATAGCAATTATGATATAAGATATTAGATTTTTTTTTCTTCATATGACATCTTAATCAGCATTTGAGAATATGACATCTTAATCATTATTTGAGATATCTAAAATAGTTGTAAAGATATCTGAGTTAACATATAAGCTTTTTATATTTGTCAAATAAGATATCTTATTGAGTATATAAGATATCTTTATTACATAAGATATCTTATATGCTTAAGTAGATATGGTTTTAGACAAATAAGATATCTTATTTACAAAAAAGTTATCTTATATCCTTTATTAGCTATCTTAATGAGCTAAACAAATAAGACACCTTTAGTTTATAATATATCTTATTTATTTCGCGCAATCACAACCTATTTCTTTTACTTAAATAAGATATCTACTATGTCAATACAGATATCTAATTTATAGCCTTAATTAAGATATATTGTATTAATTCATATATCTGAATTATAAATTAAGATATCGTTTTTTCTAATTAAGATATCTAATTTACCGTAAAAGATATCTTATTGACCACTGTATATAAGATATTTGTTTTACCAATTTAGATATCGCATTTGCTAATTAAGATACCTAGTTTAGCAATAAAGATGTCTTATAAACCAAAGTAGATATCTTGATTAATCTTGTTCGGAAGATATCTTGATTTATCTTGTGAAGAAGATATATTATTTAGGTATAGCAGATCTCTCATTTAGTATATAAGTTATCTAAATTATATTAGTTTCATAATCACTCAATCATCTCAGCGCTGTGTTTGGCGTGGGTTCAAGTCCCGCACTGGGTAATTGTGAGACAAGCCAAGTTCTGCTTGCAGGTGTGACAGGTGTGTTTAGAGAGTCAGGGGTTTGAATGAATCACAGGTTGAATGAACCGAGGCCAGGGATGTTAACCTTTGCTGGAGCATGATACATCAACTGCCTCCTGCAATGTTAAAAGGACACCTTGTAGATCTATCGTAGAATATAATACTAACAGCTGTGGTTTTTTGTATTCCTTTTTAGCTCACCTGAGCCGAAGGCTCACAGGTGAGCTAATAGTATACCCATGCTCCGGCGTCCGTCCGTCGTCCGTCCGTCCACCATTTTCAAAGATCTTCTCTGAAACCGCTTGGCCAATCAAAGCCAAATTTTATAAGAAGCATCTGTAGGCAGGGGGAACCAATGTGTATATAACAAATCCAGGTCACTTGACCAAGATGGCCGCCATGCCCATATATGGTAAAAACCCTTCCAAAATCTTCTTCTCCAGAACCGGTGGACCGATTTCAACAAAACTTGGCATGAAGCATTGATGGCTCAAGCACTACATGTGTATATAAATCATGACCCTGTGATGACCTTGACCTATTTTACGGCAAGGTCAACATAGGTCGCCAATGCATTTGAATGTGGAAAATTTTTAAAATGTCATTTAAAGTGAGAGTCTTGCAGGAAATGGGCAGTAGGACTGAATATTAATGATTCTGAAAAAATTTGGACCCCAGGGGCTCATGTGCCCCCACCCCGGGGCAATATACATGTATATCTCCATAATATTCAAACGTCTTCTCCTCTGAAACGGCTTTTTATTTGAAGCTTCTATAGAATGGGGAAATCAATGTATATATAAATAATCTAGGTCACATGACCAAGATGGCCGCCATGCCCATAAAAACCCTTCAATAACAAGGTCAACATAGGTCGCCTATGCATTTGAATAGGGAAAACTTTTTAAAAGTCATTTGAGGTGATTATCTTGTAGGAAATAGTTAGTAGGACTGAATATTAATGATTCTGAAAAAAAGTTGAACCCAAGGGCTTATATGGCCCCACCCCGGGGCAATATACATGTATATTACCATAATATTCAAACATCTTCTCCTCTGAAACCGCTTGGCCAATTAAAGCCAAATTTTATGTGAAGCATCCATAGGATGGGGGTACCAATGTGTATATTAATAATTAGGTCACATGACCAAGATGGCCGTCATGCCCATATATGGTAAAAACCCTTCAAAAATCTTCTTCTCTGAAACCAATAAGATGATTTCAAGGAAACTTGGTGTGAAACATCGATGGCTAAAGTACTCCAATGTATATATAAATCATCCAATGTATATATAAATCATGACCCTGTGATGACCTTGACCAAGTTTATGGCAAGGTCAACATGGGTTGCCTATGCATTTGAATGGGGAAAACTGTTAAAATGTCATTTGAAAGGAAAAGCCAGCAGGAAATTGGCAAATGGGTAGAATATTGATTATTCTGAAAAAAGAAAATGGCCCAAGGGCGTCATCTGCCCCTGCACTGGGGTTAAATACCATACTTTTCAAACATGTTTATTGGTATATGCAGCAGATCTTAGGTGAGCGTTTACAGGACCATTGATCCTCTGGTTTTTAAATGTTCTCCTACACATGTTAAGTAGAAGCAAATTCTTATTTGTATTGGAATGAAAACAATAATATGCCGTGTTTACAGAATTCTTATTGACTTAATATAACAACCAGTGGTGTGTGATGTGCCGGGGCTGAATAAACCACGCCAATAAGCCACTACATCACATAGCAGGTAGGCCTACGTGTAACTAAATTTTTGCACCACTTAAAAGACCATTTTCAAATGAATATTATTTAAGTGATTAATTCAACTCCACATGACACAGTCCAGCCTGTTTCAGTATTCAGACTTCACTTCAGAGCCCGGTGACATAGTGGTAGAGTGTCGGACTCCAAACAGAGAGGTCCTGGGTTCGATCCCCACAGGCGTCACCGTGTTGTGTCCTTAAGCAAAATACATTAACTCCTTACAGTACTGGTTAAACCCAAGAAGAATTGGCTCTGTACCGACATGACTGAAACAATGTTGACTGGGACATGAAGCCTCAATACAATTTGACTTCATTTTATTTAAAAAAGAAAGTGCAGTGCCGTAGGAGTAGACTACAGGACTCCGATGCGGGAGGCCCTGGGTTCTAGACATAACTCTACCATGCAAGCTGTGTTCATGAATCTATAGTATTGTTTAAAACACAAGAAGTGGTGGCCCTTTGCCCCAACATGACTCAAAACTTGTTTACTGGGACGTCTAGTCATAACTTAACCAAACCATATCATAATATTTGAAAATAAATGATCAAATCTCAGTTTGCCTGATAAAATGATGACTTGTTTACCAAATCGCATAGTACAAACCTTAATAATTGCACCCCCATGGGGGTCTTTGCTCCCTGCTCCCTGAAAGAAAATGACCTTTCTCCCCAGCTCATAAAATGTTTTACTCAGCCCCCTGCTCCCTAAAACTCCAAAAAGTTATGCTTTCTCCCCAAATCCCTTAAAATAAATGACCCTTCTCCCCAAATCTCTGAAAATAGATAGCCATTCTCCCTGAATCCCCAAAAACCCTGGGAGAGCCTCATAATTGGTAGTTTATCTCGATAAAAGAGTGGCATAAAGAATCTGTAACATACATAAAGAATCCGTTACCCATCATTTTGTATCATACGGAATCCGTGACAAAATTTTGTCACAGATTCTTTATGATACATTTGATGCTTTAAAACACAAAAGTCTGCAAAACAATTCCTTTGAAGATTTAAATGCATTGAAAAGTGTTAGTTCATAGATAATTAGTTAAATTTCTAAACTGTTGATAAAATGTTTTGATGTGTTATGTATTTTGATATTCATTTTCGATTTTCCTTGCTTAATTAACCATTTTAAGGATTTAATCACCCATTAACTTTCAACCTGTATACCAACATTGCTAAAATTGATGGAGAACAATTTCCAGCTCCTATATACTGTGTATGTGTGCCAAAAAGGTCATTTCAGGCATCAAAAACCTTAGAAACGCCGGTTTCTCATCACCTACCAATAGATGAGCTAAGAGAATCATAAAGAATCTGTAACGCTATCATAAAGAATCAGTAGCTGATATCATAAAGAATCATCTCGCACTGTGACAGACCTAAACCCCTGTGGTTAGGAAATAGGAATACAGATTTCCAAAGGATCAAGCTTTTATAGTCTATTTGCTATTACTGCAGCTGGCGTTGTGCCGTGTGGCGGCCCTAAAAGTCGCCCCGTACATCATCCATAGTGCAGATTATATTATTTCTTTCGGTCCATTGAGATCAGTTAGAATATTCAGAGTACTAAAGTTTATACGTTTAGAGCGGTCTTCTAAACGTTGTTTTACTTATTTGACCCCGTTTATGTAGGTGTTTTTGATTTAGACTTACCAGAGTAAGAGTCTAGAGTCTGCAATCATGGTTTGCTAGAGTCTGCAATCATGTTACAGACTTCAACGCTCGAAATAAATGTTTAACGGCAAAACTTCTCCAACAGGGCTATCGGTATCATAAACTTCGAAAAACCTTTTCTAAATTTTATCGTAGACACTATGAATTGATTTCCAAATATAATGTTGGGTTAAAGACACTTTTAAGTGAGGGCCTTTCGGAACCTGAATTTTATGGTGACTTGGTTTACAAATTAAAGAAACTTAAAGGAATAAATGATTTTTCTCTTCAGTTCAGAAAAATCATATCACGTTACAGACGTATAGGTTATAACTTGAATGTTATGCGACAGTCTGCATGCTTAGTTTTTAACCCAATCATGGTTGATAACTATGCTGCCTTCTTTAATTGCACGCCGGTGGGTCGGGCGTCAGACTCTATGATGGCCCCGACTTAAAGCTATTCATTTTAGTTGGTTGGGGCCGGAGCTTCTTGTCTGTTGCTTGGCCCACCGGGGTCCAACTGGTGTTTTTCTTTTGCTCCGGAGTTAGTAGGTTATTCGGCGCCCAGGGATCTCCATCGTCGGGCAGCTTACTCAATCTGTGAGTCCTGGTTTTTGATTCATCAGGATGTTTATCATGATTTATTTGTTTGTTCTTGATGATTCATTGACTAGTTAGAGATTCACCACGAGGACCGAAGAACTAACTAAATGTTGTGAACCACTGCAGAAGCTGAGGGTGAGGTTAGGTACCTGTAAAACCGGTTTAAGCCCGCCAGTAACTTTGTGTTACTGATCGTTCCAAGTCGATACTTCTGTAGTGGTTCTTTTTGTTTTATGTCTTGGTGTTTAAAATTTTTTGTGCTGTTGGCGCCTTATGTATGTTTTCATATTTTTAGTTAAGTTAAGGTAACTGAGTGGCCACCTATTGGGAAAATAGCTGCTCATTCGGCTTACGATATGTTTCATGGTATAAGTACCTGATTGTTAGTTTGGTTTTTTCCCACCTCGGTTTTTGGAGTGGGAATCTTTTTCTGATTGCGCCTTTTCCTGATCTTTGCCTACTTGTACCTTTTTATATCAGAGTTCTTGTGGTTGTGCCGTGTGGCGGCCCTAAAAAGTCTCCCCGTACATCCATTTAATGCTCTTATTTTTCCAATCCTCAGGGATTGCTTGCAATCAGTTTGTATTTTCCTATCTCTAACTACCACAACTCTTCGATACCGTATTGAAGGTCATTAGTTGACCGTCACTCGTATCTCGTTGTATAAGCGATTCTTACGTTTCTATCCATGGACTTGTATTAGACATGGACCTGAGATGTGGGTTTCGGTTATACCTTTTATCTTTCATTCGAAAGATTTTGCATTACGATTAAGTGCATTATTTATTCTATAACCGGTATGAGTGTCGCGCTCCTTTTGGCAGTATCAACACAATACTCCCAACTATGACTATCACAAAAAGATTAGGAATTACATTAACTCCCCTTAGGTTGCATGCCGCGTCTACTGTACGGATTCCTCATTCAACTAACAATTTTCAAAATTTATTACCTACTGTTAGGGTGAAACCTCTTAATTTATTTTCGGCATCTACTGTTAATCTACACGGAGCTTCTAATTCTAATATGTTTCGTAATAATCTTCAGATTAGGTTATCTCCACTCAAATCACCAATTTTACGTAAATATATTAATCCGTTCAAGAGACCTGGAATGTACCCTAGTATTTCTAAGTGCAATGCCAAGAAGTGCAACTGTTGCAATCATTTATGCTCTAAGACTACTATCACTTCATCTGTGAATGGTAGGACATTTTCGGTGGTTAATGATTCTGATTTAGACTGAAAATCAATGGATCTTGTATATGTTCTTACTTGAAATACAAACAATTGTAGGATGCAATATGTTGGACAAACTTGTCGAACTTTGCAAAAACGATTTGGTGAGCACTATCGTAGAATCAGAAAGCCCAAAAATAATGATACCTTTCTGTACCAGCATTTTAAGCGCACTGGTCATTCTCCCAATGATGTTAAAGTTCAACCAGTGGAGAAAATCTCATATGATGACAATTCTTCAGTTAGATTCAAAAATATTAAACGATTTGAAACTGAACTTAAATGGATAAAATAACTGCAAACACCCTTTCCACTGGGATTTAACGACAACATTTACCATGAAGGCAATATTTCCAAAATGCCCGATTTTGATGTACTTACACTTTCAGAGTCTCGTAAACGTAAATCTAGATCTCATGGTATACGGAAAAGGGGTAATGACAAACGTAAAAGGTGCGCTGCATTGAAATTGAACATTTCCCTTAATGATTTAGCTGTTAAACTAAGCATTCACGGTCGACATCCAATGCTGTCTTATCTTAGTTCTCTACCTATTGCTGCATTACGTTCCCTGGACACAGAGGCTAATAGATTTTACGATAGAAATCATCAAATGTATGACGCTGCACTGTTAACAAGATGTTATACTCAGCATGCTCTTCGTCCATTTATCGATTCCGAATCTAATCACATTAGAAGTTTTATTAAAATTCCTTTCATCAATAAAGGAATTGACTTTATTGATTTACCAAGCATATTCCAGGACAAATCAGTGATACAGTCTATACCTACCTACTTCCAAAATTCAGAACCTCCTATTATTTGTTACAAATATAACAAACCAATCAGAAATACTATTTTTAATTTCAATAAACTTGTTTCTGATCTTGATATCCATGCTAATACTCCTAAGTCTTGAGATTGTAAAGATTCAAAATATGTTTATCAACCAGCTGGACATATAGTTACTGGAAATTTAAAAATAATTTCGGATTCTAGAATTCGCAAAATTGTTTCTAAAGGTCCGAAATATAGATTCCCTTCCTACATTAATTTCGACAAATGTAGAGAGGAGATTGCATCTGCATTAAATGATTTCGGTAATCGATGGTGTAAACGAGAGGGTGTTGAGGATAATGCTCTTAAAGAATGGAAAAGAAGTATCTTCACTATCGTGGATAAACGTATTAAGTTTTATTCACAAAATACTAATCTTTTACCTCCTAAACCCAAATCGTCATTTAGGCATTTGAAGCAGGGTATCCAAGAATTTCATAGAAAGTATGTCTTGGTTCCGGCAGATAAAGCCGCAAACAATGTTGTTGTCGTTTGTAGACTTCACTACGTTAACACCTTAAAACAGGAGCTTGATGGTACCAGGGCTTATCTGGAGACAGATACTGATGAGGTGTCTGTAGTAAATGCCCACTTAAACGATTTACCTGTTAAGTTTTCTGTTTGTGTCAATGAAGGCCAAGACAAACTTCCTACGATGTATTGGTTACCTAAGCTTCACAAAAGACCATACAAAGCTAGATTTATTGCAAATTCTAGCTCTTGTACTACCACTGAACTTTCTAAATTATTAACTTCTTGTCTTACTGCTATCAAATCTCATGTTATAAGATACTGTGAGACAGTGTATGAAACTTCAAATAAAAATTGGTTTTGGTCAATAAAAAATTCTGGTGAGGTGCTCAGTAAATTGAAGTGTAGAGGGTTCCGTGCGACAAGCTTGTCCACATATGATTTTTCTACTCTGTATACAACATTACCACATAATCTAATTAAAGAAAAACTTCTGGATTTGATAGAGTGGACCTTCAAAAGGGCATTAAAAAACTATGGTTCACTTTATTTGGCATGTAATGACAGAAAGGCTTTTTTCACTTCCTCTGACCAAAGTCGGTATACCCTTTGGTCATGTCAGAATGTGTGCGACGCCTTATCCTATCTCCTTGATAATATTTATATTAGATTTGGGACCAAGTTATACAGACAAATTGTTGGAATTCCGATGGGTACAAATTGCGCACCTCTCGTAGCTGATTTATTTTTATACTGCTACGAAAGAGATTTCATGGATTCTCTTAACCATGATAATCAAGCTGATGTTATCGAGGCTTTTAATTCCACATCTAGGTACCTCGATGACCTTTTGAACATTGACAACCCTTATTTTGAAGGTATGGTCAATCAAATTTATCCACCTGAACTTCAGTTGAACAAAGCTAATATCTCAGATACCGAAGCCCCCTTTTTAGATCTACATCTTTCTGTTGCAAATGGATTTGTTTCTTCTAAAATTTATGATAAGCGCGATGACTTTGATTTTGATATAGTAAATTTTCCTTTTTTGGATGGTGACGTTCCTCGTCGTGCTTCTTATGGTGTATACATTTCGCAACTTATTAGGTTTGCTAGAGTCTGCAATCATGTTACAGACTTCAACGCTCGAAATAAATGTTTAACGGCAAAACTTCTCCAACAGGGCTATCGGTATCATAAACTTCGAAAAACCTTTTCTAAATTTTATCGTAGACACTATGAATTGATTTCCAAATATAATGTTGGGTTAAAGACACTTTTAAGTGAGGGCCTTTCGGAACCTGAATTTTATGGTGACTTGGTTTACAAATTAAAGAAACTTAAAGGAATAAATGATTTTTCTCTTCAGTTCAGAAAAATCATATCACGTTACAGACGTATAGGTTATAACTTGAATGTTATGCGACAGTCTGCATGCTTAGTTTTTAACCCAATCATGGTTGATAACTATGCTGCCTTCTTTAATTGCACGCCGGTGGGTCGGGCGTCAGACTCTATGATGGCCCCGACTTAAAGCTATTCATTTTAGTTGGTTGGGGCCGGAGCTTCTTGTCTGTTGCTTGGCCCACCGGGGTCCAACTGGTGTTTTTCTTTTGCTCCGGAGTTAGTAGGTTATTCGGCGCCCAGGGATCTCCATCGTCGGGCAGCTTACTCAATCTGAGTCCTGGTTTTTGATTCATCAGGATGTTTATCATGATTTATTTGTTTGTTCTTGATGATTCATTGACTAGTTAGAGATTCACCACGAGGACCGAAGAACTAACTAAATGTTGTGAACCACTGCAGAAGCTGAGGGTGAGGTTAGGTACCTGTAAAACCGGTTTAAGCCCGCCAGTAACTTTGTGTTACTGATCGTTCCAAGTCGATACTTCTGTAGTGGTTCTTTTTGTTTTATGTCTTGGTGTTTAAAAATTTTTGTGCTGTTGGCGCCTTATGTATGTTTTCATATTTTTAGTTAAGTTAAGGTAACTGAGTGGCCACCTATTGGGAAAATAGCTGCTCATTCGGCTTACGATATGTTTCATGGTATAAGTACCTGATTGTTAGTTTGGTTTTTTCCCACCTCGGTTTTTGGAGTGGGAATCTTTTTCTGATTGCGCCTTTTCCTGATCTTTGCCTACTTGTACCTTTTTACCTTGTGTAATGTGTTTTTGCTTTTATATTTTATTTGGTATGTTGTGATCAAGTCTAGCCTTGAGCGAAAATGTGTTGTTGTTCATGACGTTAGCATGGGTGAAAGGTCCAAAAAATTTCAATACTGAAATACTCAAGCCATTTTTCCAATACTGAAAACTAAGGTTTCCTATTGGAGAAAAAAATCTGAAAAAAAAAAAAAAAAAAAAAAAAAAAAAAAAAAAAAAACTGAATTCAGTATTAATACTGAAAACCTTCACACATGCGTTAGTAAGAACGCATCATGCAAGATGTTGACATGCGGATCAATTGGATGAATACAAATCCATGTTCATACCATAGTGTTATTATCAAGCCAGAAATATGTATGCCGCCTAGAAATCGATAACGCATCTATAACGTCACAGTTTGATTGCCCCATGTCATGATAGTCATGATGCCGTTTTTTTTTTTGATGATTCATTGACTAGTTAGAGATTCACTACGAGGACCGAAGAACTAACTAAATGTTATGAACCACTGCAGAAGCTGAAGTTATTGCCATGTAAAACCGGTTTAAGCCCGCCAGTAACTTTGTGTTACTGATCGTTCCAAGGCAATACTTCTGTGGTGGTTCTTTTTGTTTTGTCTTGGTGTTTATTTTTTTTGTGCTGTTGGCGCCTTATGTATGTTTTCATATTTTAGTTAAGTTAACTGAGTGGCCACCTATTGGGAAAATAGCTGCTCATTCGGCTTACGATATGTTTCATGGTATAAGTAAATGATTGTTAGTTTGGTTTTTTCCCACCTCGGTTTTTGGAGTGGGAATCTTTTTCTGATTGCGCCTTTTCCTGATCTTTGCCTACTTGTACCTTTTTAGGTAACTCGAGCCGAATGCTTATAAGATAGGCATGCTCCGGCGTCTGCAATCATCGCCGTCGTTGCCGTCATCTCCTTTGACACCGCCTAGCCAATTAAGTGAAGCAGCCTCAGGGAGGAGAAACTAAGGTTTGCCTAAATGGTCAAGGTCACGTCCAAGACGGCCGCAATGTTCATATATGGTAAAATTAGAAAACAATCTTTTATTCCGGAACTAGTTGATTAAGGATCTCGGAAGACTCCCGCCGAAAAGTTGAGTGTTTCTGACGGCTTTATTGTTATTTGTATAGACTATCTGTTGCATTCTCTGTGAACTAAAACATTTGGAACATGGTGGAAACCTCTTGATGTTACATACCCGAAGCATAAATCGGCATCAAAAGGGGAGGGGGTCAGATTTTAAAAAAATATATATATATACTGTCAGAAAACATTTTTGCCATAGATAATCAAGAAAATACACCAATATGCTTATATGCAAAATAAATTAAGCAAGTTTTACTTTGAATAGTGACTCCAAAGGTTTTTAGACATTAGGGAAGTTCTTATAATATCATGTATGTATCAGATGAGGGTAAAAACAATCGTTGTGTGGTACTGAAGTGGTCCACTAAGGTATATTTCTATTAAAACATCAACACAATTTCTATCTCTCTATGCATAAAGACTTCAAATAAAATTGCACACTCATAGACTGAGAGGTTACTGAGTAAAAACAAGTCTTTATTTCAATGACCCTAGGCGCAGGTCAAGAAATGACATTGACCTTTATTAATCCCATACCTTCATAAGAGTTCTGATTTTGCCAATTTTTAGGTCGAAGGCTGCAATAGTTTCCAAAATATCAATTGTTTTCACTTTTTCCCCATGTAGAAGCCTGTTTCCAAAACTGACCTTGCCGTAAAATTTGTCATGGTCACGCTAGGGCCATCATTTGAATAAACTTCGATGGGGGGCTGGAGTCACAGATACTACATACCGTTTCGTGAAAATCGGCCCACTGGTTCTAGAGAGTCGTTTTGAGCATTTGTGAGCAAGGCGGCCATGTTGACCATTCGACCCAGATTTCGCGCATAAAATTGTTCCCTTTAAGTATAGAGACTCCACATAACAGTTCACTTTCATAGGCCCACTGATTTCTTTGAAAACCATAATCTTCATTTTGATAATAAAATGCATTGGGTCAAGGTCATGAAATGACTTGTATTACATACCTTCATTGTCTTCATTAGTTTTCTGCATCTAGCAACTTTCAAGTTTCAGGCTGCAATAGTTTCCAAAGTACCCATTGTTTTCGCCTTTTCCAATGTAAAATTCTATGATTCAAAAATTGACCTTGTCGTAAAATAGATCAAGGTCATCCAAGGGTCATCATTTTTTTCATATATGGGCGTTGCGGCCATCTGGTTCATGTGACCAAGTTCCCGTGAACAAACTTTCATTCTCTCTATCCATGGAGGCTCAACATAAAATAGCGGTTTCAGAGATCTTTGAAAATGTGGATGTACGGCGGACGGATGACGACGGACATACGCCGGATCATGTTTATACTATATAGTCAACAACAAAAAGTTAATATTTTGAGGGCCAGTTACACAAGAAATGACATACATTGTATCTTAAGAAATATAAACGTCTTGATATTTTAAAATTTCCTTTTATCTTTCTGACGAGCTCTTATTTGAGATAGCACTTACAGAAGCTTACAAAATCAATGTCAAAATTGACTGGTCCTCCATCTTTTTTTCAGAAAAAAAGCCATATTGTTTGGTTTGAGTAACAATTATCACTGGAGCTTTGTCATACAAATTACTCTTTCTCCCTAGACACATATGCTGTGCAGTGCACAAACTCACATTTGCTGTGCAGTGCACAAACTGAGGCGAACAAACCTGTTATAGAGCCTGTTATAAAGCCTTCTCAGGACCAGCGACATCTTTGATGACAATACCAGATAAAATTGTCACAGGATCAACAAAGATAACAATGGTTTTTAAATGGCATTTTAATCAATGTGCTTCGTACAACAAACAAGCTTCATTCGTTAAAATGTAATGAACATTATCTTTAAAGAACACACTTTACCATTAACTTTTGAATATTTTCCTTCATTACAAAAACATGATTTCACGTTTCAACCAGAGGACCATTGGTCCTGAGAACGCTCACCTGAAGCCTGATCTTGGAGTATTAAGTCATCAAGAAATGACCTTGACCTTGAATACTCACTCACCTTTATTGACTTCATAAGTTGTCTGCATCTGCAAAGTTTCAGGTCTCAGGCAGCAATAGTTTCCAAACCCAGTGATTTCTTAGAAAACCATAATTTTAACTTTGATACTTAAATGACCTTGGGTCAAGGTCAAGAAAGGACCTTGGCCTTCATTAAATACTTACCTTCATTGACTCCATTAGTTGTCTGCATCTAGCAACTTTCAGGTCTCAGGCTGCAACAGCTTCCAAAATATCCATTGTTTTCGCCTTTTCCAAAGTAAAAGGCTATGTTTCCAAAATTGACCTTAAAATAGGTCAAGGTCATCCTAGGGTCATCATTTCAACAAACTATGATGGGCTGGAGTCCCAAATGCTACATACCAAGTTTCATGAAAATCGGCAAGCCGGTTCTGGAGAAGAAGATTTTTGAGTGGTTTTTACCATATATGGGCGTGGCAGCCATCTTGAATATGTGACCTGGATTTCGCGATCAAACTTTCGTCTCCCCAACACATGGATGCTCCACATAAAATTTCACTTTGATTGGCCAAGCAGTTTCAGAGAAGAAGATCTTTGAAAAGTGTGAATGGACGACAGACTGGCCAAGGTCAAGAGATGACCTTGACCTAAATTAATCACATACCTTCATCTGCTCCATTAGTTGTTTGCATCTACCACTTTTCAGGCCTCAGGCTGCAATAGTTTTCAAAAAATCCATAGTTTTCACTTTTTCCCATGTAAAAGCCTATGTTTCCAAAATTGACGTTGCCGTAAAATAGGTCAAGGTCATCCTATGGTCATCATTTGATCAAACTATGATGGGCTGGAGTCCCAAATGCTACATACCAAGTTTCATGAAAATCGGCCGGCCGGTTCTGGAGAAGATTTTTGAGTGGTTTTTACCATATATGGGCGTGGCGGCCATCTTGGTCATGTGACCTGGATTTCGTGATCAAAGAGATGACCTTGACCTAAATTAATCACATACCTCCATCAAATGCTACATACCAAGTTTCGCGCAAATCGGCCAGCCAGATCTGGAGAAGAAGATTACCATAGTTGGGCATGGCGACCATCTTGATCATGTGACCCGAATTTCGCAATCAAACTTTCGTTCCCCCTACCCATGGACGCTCCTCATAAAATTTCACTTTGATTGGCCGAGCAATTTCAGAGAAGAAGATCTTTGAAAAGTGTGTATGGACGACAGACTGGCCAAGGTCAAGAGATGACCTTGACCTAAATTAATCACATACCTTCATCAACTCCATTAGTTGTTTGCATCTACCACTTTTCAGGTCTCAGGCTGCAACAGTTTTCAAAAAATCCATAGATATCACTTTTCCCATGGAAAAGCCTATGTTTCCATAATTGGCATTGCCGTAAAATAGGTCAAGGTCATCCAGGGGTCATCATTTGATCAAACCATGATGGGCTGGAGTCCCAATTGCTACATACCAAGTTTCATGAAAATCGGTCTGCCGGTTCTGGAGAAGAAGATTTTTGAGTGGTTTTTACCATATATGGGCGTGGCAGCCATCTTGGTCAAGAGACCTGGATTTTGCGAACAAACTTTCGTCTCCCCTACCCATGGATGCTCCACATAAAATTTCATTTTGATTGGCCAAGCAGATTCAGAGAAGATCTTTGAAAAGTGTGTGTGGAAGACAGACAGGCCAAGGTCAAGAGATGACCTTGACCTAAATTAATCACATACCTTTATCTACTCCATTAGTTGTTTGCATCTACCACTTTTCAGGCCTCAGGCTGCAACAGTTTTCAAAAAATCCATAGTTTTCACTTTTTCCCATGTAAAAGCCTATGTTTCCAAAATTGACATTGCCGTAAAATAGGTCAAGGCCATCCTATGGTCATCATTTGATCAAACTATGATGGGCTGGAGTCCCAAATGCTACATACCAAGTTTCATGAAAATCGGCCGGCCGGTTCTGGAGAAGAAGATTTTTGAGTGGTTTTTACCATATATGGGCGTGGCGGCCAACTTGGTCATGTGACCTGGATTTCGCGATCAAAGAGATGACCTTGACCTAAATTAATCACATACCTTCATCTACTCCATAAGTTGTTTGCATCTACCACTTTTCAGGTCTCAGGCTGCAATAGTTTTCAAAAAATCCATAGTTTTCACTTTTCCCATGGAAAAGCCTATGTTTCCATAATTGGCATTGCCGTAAAACAGGTCAAGGTCATCCAAGGGTCATCATTTGATCAAACTATGATGGGCTGGAGTCCCAAATGCTACATACCAAGTTTCATGAAAATCGGTCTGCCGGTTCTGGAGAAGAAGGTTTTTGAGTGGCTTTTACCATAGGTGGGCGTGGCAGCCATCTTGGTCAAGTGACCTGGATTTTGCGATCAAACTTTCGTCTCCCCTACCCATGGATGCTCCACATAAAATTTCATTTTGATTGGCCAAGCAGATTCAGAAATCTTTGAAAAGTGTGTGTGGAAGACAGACAGGCCAAGGTCAAGAGATGACCTTGATATAAATTAATCACATACCTTTATCTACTCCATTAGTTGTTTGCATCTACCACTTTTCAGGCCTCAGGCTGCAATAGTTTTACAAAAATCCATAGTTTTCACTTTTTCCCATGTAAAAGCCTATGTTTCCAAAATTGACATTGCCGTAAAATAGGTCAAGGTCATCCTATGGTCATCATTTGATCAAACTATGATGGGCTGGAGTCCCAAATGCTACATACCAAGTTTCATGAAAATGGGCCAGCCGGTTCTGGAGAAGATTTTTATGTGACCTGGATTTCGCGATCAAACTTTCGTCTCCCCAGCCCATGGATTCTCCACATTAAATTTCACTTTGATTGGCCAAGCAGTTTCAGAGAAGAAGATCTTTGAAAAGTGTGTATGGACGACAGACTGGCCAAGGTCAAGAGATGACCTTGACCTAAATTAATCACATACCTTCATCTACTCCATTAGTTGTTTGCATCTACCACTTTTCAGGCCTCAGCCTGCAATAGTTTTAGAAAATACATAGTTTTCACTTTTTCCCATGTAAAAGCCTATGTTTCCAAAGTTGACCTTGCCGTATAATAGGTCAAGGTCACCCAAGGGTCATCATTTGATCAAACTATGATGGGCTGGAGTCCCAAATGCTACATACCAAGTTTCATAAAAATCGGCCTGCCGGTTCTGGAGAAGAAGATTTTGAGTGGTTTTTACCATATATGGGTGTGGCAGCCATCTTGGTCAAGTGACCTGGATTTTGCGATCAAACTTTCGTCTCCCCATCCCATGGATGCTCCAAATAAAATTTCACTTTGATTGGCCAAGCAGTTTAAGAGAAGAAGTTCTTTGAAAAGTGTGTATGGACGACAGACAGGCCAAGGTCAAGAGATGACCTTGACCTAAATTAATCACATACCTTCATCTACTCCATTAGTTGTTTGCATCTACCACTTTTCAGGCCTCAGGCTGCAATTGTTTTAAAAAAATCCATAGTTTTCACTTTTTCCCATGTAAAAGCCTATGTTTCCAAAATTGACATTGCCGTAAAATAGGTCAAGGCCATCCTATGGTCATCATTTGATCAAACTATGATGGGCTGGAGTCCCAAATGCTACATACCAAGTTTCATGAAAATCGGCCGGCCAGTTCTGGAGAAGAAGATTTTTGAGTGGTTTTTACCATATATGGGCGTGGCGGCCATCTTGGTCATGTGACCTGGATTTCGCGATCAAAGAGATGACCTTGACCTAAATTAATCACATACCTTCATCTACTCCTTTAGTTGTTTGCATCTACCAATTTTCAGGTCTCAGGCTGCAACAGTTTTCAAAAAATCCATAGTTTTCACTTTTCCCATGGAAAAGCCTATGTTTCCATAATTGGCATTGCCGTAAGATAGGTCAAGGTCATCCAAGGGTCATCATTTGATCAAACTATGATGGGCTGGAGTCCCAAATGCTACATACCAAGTTGCATGAAAATCGGTCTGCCGGTTCTGGAGGTTTTTGAGTGGCTTGTACCATATATGGGCGTGGCAGCCATCTTGGTCAAGTGACCTGGACTTTACGATCAAACTTTCGTCTCCCCTATCCATGGATGCTCCACATAAAATTTCATTTTGATTTGCCAAGCAGATTCAGAGATCTTTGAAAAGTGTGTGTGGAAGACAGACAGGCCAAGGTCAAGAGATGACCTTGACCTGAATTAATCACATAGCTTTATCTACTCCATTAGTTGTTTGCATCTACCACTTTTCAGGCCTCAGGCTGCAATAATTTTTAAAAAATCCATAGTTTTCACTTTTTCCCATGTAAAAGCCTATGTTTCCAAAATTGACATTGCCGTAAAATAGGTCAAGGTCATCCTATGGTCATCATATGATCAAACTATGATGGGCTGGAGTCCCAAATGCTACATACCAAGTTTCATGAAAATCGGCCAGCCGGTTCTGGAGAAGAAGATTTTTATGTGACCTGGATTTCGCGATCAAACTTTCGTCCCCCCAACCCATTGATTCTCCACATAAAATTTCACTTTGATTGGCCAAGCAGTTTAAGAAGAAGATCTTTGAAAAGTGTGTATGGACGACAGACTGGCCAAGGTCAAGAGATGACCTTGACCTAAATTCATCACATACCTTCATCTACTCCATTAGTTGTTTGCATCTACCACTTTTCAGGCCTCAGCCTGCAATAGTTTTCAAAAAATACATAGTTTTCACTTTTTCCCATGTAAAAGCCTATGTTTCCAAATTTGACCTTGCCGTAAAATAGGTCAAGGTCACCCAAGGGTCATCATTTGATCAAACTATGATGGGCTGGAGTCCCAAATGCTACATACCAAGTTTCATAAAAATCGGCCTGCCGGTTCTGGAGAAGAAGATTTTTTAGTGGTTTTTACCATATATGGGTGTGGCAGCCATCTTGGTCAAGTGACCTGGATTTTGCGATCAAACTTTCGTCTCCCCATCCCATGGATGCTCCAAATAAAATTTCACTTTGATTGGCCAAGCAGTTTCAGAGAAGAAGTTCTTTGAAAAGTGTGTATGGACGACAGACAGGCCAAGGTCAAGAGATGACCTTGACCTAAATTAATCACATACCTTCATCTACTCCATTAGTTGTTTGCATCTACCACTTTTCAGGCCTCAGGCTGCAATAGTTTTCAAAAAATCCATAGTTTTCACTTTTTCCCATGTAAAAGCCTATGTTTCCAAATTTGACATTGCCGTAAAATAGGTCAAGGTCATCATATGGTCATCATTTGATCAAACTATGATGGGCTGGAGTCCCAAATGCTACATACCAAGTTTCATGAAAATCGGCCAGCCGGTTCTGGAGAAGAATATTTTTATGTGACCTGGATTTCGCGATCAAACTTTCGTCTCCCCAGCCCATGGATTCTCCACATAAAATTTCACTTTGATTGGCCAAGCAGTTTCAGAGAAGAAGATCTTTGAAAAGTGTGTATGGACGACAGACTGGCCAAGGTCAAGAGATGACCTTGACCTAAATTAATCACATACCTTCATCTACTCCATTAGTTGTTTGCATCTACCACTTTTCAGGCCTCAGCCTGCAATAGTTTTCAAAAAAATACATAGTTTTCACTTTTTCCCATGTAAAAGCCTATGTTTCCAAATTTGACCTTGCCGTATAATAGGTCAAGGTCACCCAAGGGTCATCATTTGATCAAACTATGATGGGCTGGAGTCCCAAATGCTACATACCAAGTTTCATAACCAGAGGACCATTGGTCCTGAGAACGCTCACCTGAAGCCTGATCTTGGAGTATTAAGTCATAATGAAATGACCTTGACCTTGAATACTCACAGACCTTTATTGACTCCATAAGTTGTCTGCATCTGCAAAGTTTCAGGTCTCAGGCTGCAATAGTTTCCAAACCCAGTGATTTCTGAGAAAACCATAATTTTAATTTTGATATTTAAATGACCTTGGGCCAAGGTCAAGACATGACCTTGGCCTTCATTAATTACTTACCTTCACTGACTCCATTAGTTGTCTGCATCTAGCAACTTTCAGGTCTCAGGCTGCAACAGTTTGTTTTCGCCTTTTCCCATGTGAAAGCCTATGTTTCCAAAATTGACCTTGCCGTAAAATAGGTCAAGGTCATCATATGGTCATCATTTCAACATACTATGATGGGCTGGAGTCCCAAATGCTACATACCAAGTTTCATGAAAATTGGCCTGCCGGTTCTGGAGAAGAAGATTTTTGAAAGGTTTTTACCATATATGGGCATGGCGGCCATCTTTGTCATGTGACCTGGATTTCGCGATCAAACTTTCGTCTCCCCTACCCATGGATGCTCCACATAAAATTTCACTTTGATTTGCCAAGCAGTTTCAGAGAAGAAGATCTTTGAAAAGTGTGTATGGACAACAGATTGGCCAAGGTCAAGAGATGACCTTGACCTATATTAATCACATACCTTCATCTACTCCATTAGTTGTTTGCATCTACCACTTTTCAGGCCTCAGGCTGCAGTAGTTTTCAAAAAATCCATAGTTTTCACTTCTTCCTATGTAAAATGCTATGTTTCCAAATTTGACCTTGCCGTAAAATAGGTCAAGGTCATCCAAGGGTCATCATTTTATCAAACTATAATGGGCTGAGGTCCCCGATGCTACATACAAAGTTTAGTGGAAATCGGCCCACTGGTTCTGGAGAAGAAGATTTTTGAGTGGTTTAAACCATATATGGGCGTGGCGGACATCTTGGTCATGTGACCTAGATTTTGCGATCAAACTTTCGTCTCCCCTACCCATGGATGCTCCACATAAAATTTCACTTTGATTGGCCAAGCAGTTTCAGAGAAGATGATCTTTGAAAAGTGTGTATGGACAACAGACTGGCCAAGGTCAAGAGATGACCTTGACCTATATTAATCACATACCTTCATCTACTCCATTAATTGTTTGCATCTACCACTTTTCAGGCCTCAGGCTGCAATAGTTTTCAAAAGATCCATAGTTTTCACTTTTTCCTATGTAAAAGCCTATGTTTCCAAATTTGACCTTGCCGTAAAATAGGTCAAGGTCATCCAAGGGTCATCATTTTATCAAACTATGATCGGCTGAGGTCCTCAATGCTACATACCAAGTTTCGTGGAAATCGGCCAGCCGGTTCTGGAGAAGAAGATTTTTGAGTGGTTTTTACCATATATGGGCGTGGCGGCCGTCTTGGTCATGTGACCTGGATTTCGCGATCAAACTTTCGTCTCCCCTACCCATGGATGCTCCACATAAAATTTCACTTTGATTGGCCATGCAGTTTCAGAGAAGAAGATCTTTGTAAAGTGTGTATGGACAACAGACTGGCCAAGGTCAAGAGATGACCTTGACCTATATTAATCACATACCTTCATCTACTCCATTAGTTGTTTGCATCTACCACTTTTCAGGCCTCAGGCTGCAATAGTTTTCAAAAAATCCATAGTTTTCACTTTTTCCTATGTAAAAGCCTATGTTTCCAAATTTGACCTTGCCGTAAAATAGGTCAAGGTCAACCAAGGGTCATCATTTTGTCAAACTATGATGGGCTGAGGTCCTTGATGCTACGTACCAAGTTTCATGGAAATCGGCCCACCGGTTCTGGAGAAAAAGATTTTTGAAAGGTTTTTACCATATATGGGCGTGGCGGCCATCTTGGTTATGTGACCTGGATTTCGCGATCAAACTTTCGTCTCCCCTACCCATGGATGCTCCACATAAAATTTCACTTTGATTGGCCAAGCAGTTTCAGAGAAGATGATCTTTGAAAAGTGTGTATGGACAACAGACTGGCCAAGGTCAAGAGATGACCTTGACCTATATTAATCACACACCTTCATCTACTCCATTAGTTGTTTGCATCTACCACTTTTCAGGCCTCAGGCTGCAATAGTTTTCAAAAAATCCATAGTTTTCACTTTTTCCCATGTAAAAGCCTATGTTTCCAAATTTGACCTTGTCGTAAAATAGGTCAAGGTCATCCAAGGGTCATCATTTTATCAAACTATGATGGGCTGACGTCCCCAATGCTACATACCAAGTTACGTGGAAATCGGCCCACCGGTTCTGGAGAAGAAGATTTTTGAGTGGTTTTTACCATATATGGGCGTGGCGGCCATCTTGGTCATGTGACCTAGATTTCGCGATCAAACTTGAAATGCCACTACCCAAGGAGGCTCCACATAAAATTTCAACTAGATCAGCCGAGCGGTTTCAGAGAAGATCTTTGAAATTGTGGACGACGGACGGACGGACGACGGACGGACGCCGGATCATGGCCATCCTATTAGCTCACCTTGTGAGCCTTCGGCTCAGGTGAGCTAAAAATCGGCCTGCCGGTTCTGGAGAAGAAGATTTTGAGTGGTTTTTACCATATATGGGTGTGGCAGCCATCTTGGTCAAGTGACCTGGATTTTGCGATCAAACTTTCGTCTCCCCATCCCATGGATGCTCCAAATAAAATTTCACTTTGATTGGCCAAGCAGTTTAAGAGAAGATGTTCTTTGAAAAGTGTGTATGGACGACAGACAGGCCAAGGTCAAGAGATGGCCTTGACCTAAATTAATCACATACCTTCATCTACTCCATTAGTTGTTTGCATCTACCACTTTTCAGGCCTCAGGCTGCAATAGTTTTTAAAAAAATCCATAGTTTTCACTTTTTCCCATGTAAAAGCCTATGTTTCCAAAATTGACATTGCCGTAAAATAGGTCAAGGCCATTCTATGGTCATCATTTGATCAAACTATGATGGGCTGGAGTCCCAAATGCTACATACCAAGTTTCATGAAAATCGGCCGGCCAGTTCTGGAGAAGAAGATTTTTGAGTGGTTTTTACCATATATGGGCGTGGCGGCCATCTTGGTCATGTGACCTGGATTTCGCGATCAAAGAGATGACCTTGACCTAAATTAATCACATACCTTCATCTACTCCTTTAGTTGTTTGCATCTACCACTTTTCAGGTCTCAGGCTGCAACAGTTTTCAAAAAATCCATAGTTTTCACTTTTCCCATGGAAAAGCCTATGTTTCCATAATTGGCATTGCCGTAAGATAGGTCAAGGTCATCCAAGGGTCATCATTTGATCAAACTATGATGGGCTGGAGTCCCAAATGCTACATACCAAGTTGCATGAAAATCGGTCTGCCGGTTCTGGAGAAGGTTTTTGAGTGGCTTTTACCATATATGGGCGTGGCAGCCATCTTGGTCAAGTGACCTGGATTTTACGATCAAACTTTCGTCTCCCCTATCCATGGATGCTCCACATAAAATTTCATTTTGATTTGCCAAGCAGATTCAGAGATCTTTGAAAAGTGTGTGTGGAAGACAGACAGGCCAAGGTCAAGAGATGACCTTGACCTGAATTAATCACATACCTTTATCTACTCCATTAGTTGTTTGCATCTACCACTTTTCAGGCCTCAGGCTGCAATAATTTAAAAAAAATCCATAGTTTTCACTTTTTCCCATGTAAAAGCCTATGTTTCCAAAATTGACATTGCCGTAAAATAGGTCAAGGTCATCCTATGGTCATCATTTGATCAAACTATGATGGGCTGGAGTCCCAAATGCTACATACCAAGTTTCATGAAAATCGGCCAGCCGGTTCTGGAGAAGAAGATTTTTATGTGACCTGGATTTCGCGATCAAACTTTCGTCTCCCCAACCCATGGATTCTCCACATAGAATTTCACTTTGATTGGCCAAGCAGTTTCAGAGAAGAAGATCTTTGAAAAGTGTGTATGGACGACAGACTGGCCAAGGTCAAGAGATGACCTTGACCTAAATTCATCACATACCTTCATCTACTCCATTAGTTGTTTGCATCTACCACTTTTCAGGCCTCAGCCTGCAATAGTTTTCAAAAAATACATAGTTTTCACTTTTTCCCATGTAAAAGCCTATGTTTCCAAATTTGACCTTGCCGTATAATAGGTCAAGGTCACCCAAGGGTCATCATTTGATCAAACTATGATGGGCTGGAGTCCCAAATGCTACATACCAAGTTTCATAACCAGAGGACCATTGGTCCTGAGAACGCTCACCTGAAGCCTGATCTTGGAGTATTAAGTCATAATGAAATGACCTTGACCTTGAATACTCACAGACCTTTATTGACTCCATAAGTTGTCTGCATCTGCAAAGTTTCAGGTCTCAGGCTGCAATAGTTTCCAAACCCAGTGATTTCTGAGAAAACCATAATTTTAATTTTGATATTTAAATGACCTTGGGCCAAGGTCAAGACATGACCTTGGCCTTCATTAATTACTTACCTTCACTGACTCCATTAGTTGTCTGCATCTAGCAACTTTCAGGTCTCAGGCTGCAACAGTTTGTTTTCGCCTTTTCCCATGTGAAAGCCTATGTTTCCAAAATTGACCTTGCCGTAAAATAGGTCAAGGTCATCATATGGTCATCATTTCAACATACTATGATGGGCTGGAGTCCCAAATGCTACATACCAAGTTTCATGAAAATTGGCCTGCCGGTTCTGGAGAAGAAGATTTTTGAAAGGTTTTTACCATATATGGGCATGGCGGCCATCTTTGTCATGTGACCTGGATTTCGCGATCAAACTTTCGTCTCCCCTACCCATGGATGCTCCACATAAAATTTCACTTTGATTTGCCAAGCAGTTTCAGAGAAGAAGATCTTTGAAAAGTGTGTATGGACAACAGATTGGCCAAGGTCAAGAGATGACCTTGACCTATATTAATCACATACCTTCATCTACTCCATTAGTTGTTTGCATCTACCACTTTTCAGGCCTCAGGCTGCAGTAGTTTTCAAAAAATCCATAGTTTTCACTTCTTCCTATGTAAAATGCTATGTTTCCAAATTTGACCTTGCCGTAAAATAGGTCAAGGTCATCCAAGGGTCATCATTTTATCAAACTATAATGGGCTGAGGTCCCCGATGCTACATACAAAGTTTAGTGGAAATCGGCCCACTGGTTCTGGAGAAGAAGATTTTTGAGTGGTTTAAACCACATATGGGCGTGGCGGACATCTTGGTTATGTGACCTAGATTTTGCGATCAAACTTTCGTCTCCCCTACCCATGGATGCTCCACATAAAATTTCACTTTGATTGGCCAAGCAGTTTCAGAGAAGATGATCTTTGAAAAGTGTGTATGGACAACAGACTGGCCAAGGTCAAGAGATGACCTTGACCTATATTAATCACATACCTTCATCTACTCCATTAGTTGTTTGCATCTACCACTTTTCAGGCCTCAGGCTGCAATAGTTTTCAAAAGATCCATAGTTTTCACTTTTTCCTATGTAAAAGCCTATGTTTCAAAATTTGACCTTGCCGTAAAATAGGTCAAGGTCATCCAAGGGTCATCATTTTATCAAACTATGATCGGCTGAGGTCCTCAATGCTACATACCAAGTTTCGTGGAAATCGGCCAGCCGGTTCTGGAGAAGAAGATTTTTGAGTGGTTTTTACCATATATGGGCGTGGCGGCCGTCTTGGTCATGTGACCTGGATTTCGCGATCAAACTTTCGTCTCCCCTACCCATGGATGCTCCACATAAAATTTCACTTTGATTGGCCATGCAGTTTCAGAGAAGAAGATCTTTGTAAAGTGTGTATGGACAACAGACTGGCCAAGGTCAAGAGATGACCTTGACCTATATTAATCACATACCTTCATCTACTCCATTAGTTGTTTGCATCTACCACTTTTCAGGCCTCAGGCTGCAATAGTTTTCAAAAAATCCATAGTTTTCACTTTTTCCTATGTAAAAGCCTATGTTTCCAAATTTGACCTTGCCGTAAAATAGGTCAAGGTCAACCAAGGGTCATCATTTTGTCAAAATATGATGGGCTGAGGTCCTTGATGCTACGTACCAAGTTTCATGGAAATCGGCCCACCGGTTCTGGAGAAGAAAATTTTTGAAAGGTTTTTACCATATATGGGCGTGGCGGCCATCTTGGTTATGTGACCTGGATTTCGCGATCAAACTTTCGTCTCCCCTACCCATGGATGCTCCACATAAAATTTCACTTTGATTGGCCAAGCAGTTTCAGAGAAGATGATCTTTGAAAAGAGTGTATGGACAACAGACTGGCCAAGGTCAAGAGATGACCTTGACCTATATTAATCACACACCTTCATCTACTCCATTAGTTGTTTGCATCTACCACTTTTCAGGCCTCAGGCTGCAATAGTTTTCAAAAAATCCATAGTTTTCACTTTTTCCCATGTAAAAGCCTATGTTTCCAAATTTGACCTTGTCGTAAAATAGGTCAAGGTCATCCAAGGGTCATCATTTTATCAAACTATGATGGGCTGAAGTCCCCAATGCTACATACCAAGTTACGTGGAAATCGGCCCACCGGTTCTGGAGAAGAAGATTTTTGAGTGGTTTTTACCATATATGGGCGTGGCGGCCATCTTGGTCATGTGACCTAGATTTCGCGATCAAACTTGAAATGCCACTACCCAAGGAGGCTCCACATAAAATTTCAACTAGATCAGCCGAGCGGTTTCAGAGAAGATCTTTGAAATTGTGGACGACGGACGGACGGACGACGGACGGACGGACGGACGCCGGATCATGGCCATCCTATTAGCTCACCTTGTGAGCCTTCGGCTCAGGTGAGCTAAAAATCGGCCTGCCGGTTCTGGAGAAGAAGATTTTGAGTGGTTTTTACCATATATGGGTGTGGCAGCCATCTTGGTCAAGTGACCTGGATTTTGCGATCAAACTTTCGTCTCCCCATCCCATGGATGCTCCAAATAAAATTTCACTTTGATTGGCCAAGCAGTTTAAGAGAAGATGTTCTTTGAAAAGTGTGTATGGACGACAGACAGGCCAAGGTCAAGAGATGACCTTGACCTAAATTAATCACATACCTTCATCTACTCCATTAGTTGTTTGCATCTACCACTTTTCAGGCCTCAGGCTGCAATAGTTTTTAAAAAAATCCATAGTTTTCACTTTTTCCCATGTAAAAGCCTATGTTTCCAAAATTGACATTGCCGTAAAATAGGTCAAGGCCATCCTATGGTCATCATTTGATCAAACTATGATGGGATGGAGTCCCAAATGCTACATACCAAGTTTCATGAAAATCGGCCGGCCAGTTCTGGAGAAGAAGATTTTTGAGTGGTTTTTACCATATATGGGCGTGGCGGCCATCTTGGTCATGTGACCTGGATTTCGCGATCAAAGAGATGACCTTGACCTAAATTAATCACATACCTTCATCTACTCCTTTAGTTGTTTGCATCTACCACTTTTCAGGTCTCAGGCTGCAACAGTTTTCAAAAAATCCATAGTTTTCACTTTTCCCATGGAAAAGCCTATGTTTCCATAATTGGCATTGCCGTAAGATAGGTCAAGGTCATCCAAGGGTCATCATTTGATCAAACTATGATGGACTGGAGTCCCAAATGCTACATACCAAGTTGCATGAAAATCGGTCTGCCGGTTCTGGAGAAGGTTTTTGAGTGGCTTTTACCATATATGGGCGTGGCAGCCATCTTGGTCTAGTGACCTGGATTTTACGATCAAACTTTCGTCTCCCCTATCCATGGATGCTCCACATAAAATTTCATTTTGATTTGCCAAGCAGATTCAGAGATCTTTGAAAAGTGTGTGTGGAAGACAGACAGGCCAAGGTCAAGAGATGACCTTGACCTGAATTAATCACATACCTTTATCTACTCCATTAGTTGTTTGCATCTACCACTTTTCAGGCCTCAGGCTGCAATAATTTTAAAGTATCCATAGTTTTCACTTTTTCCCATGTAAAAGCCTATGTTTCCAAAATTGACATTGCCGTAAAATAGGTCAAGGTCATCCTATGGTCATCATTTGATCAAACTATGATGGGCTGGAGTCCCAAATGCTACATACCAAGTTTCATGAAAATCGGCCAGCCGGTTCTGGAGAAGAAGATTTTTATGTGACCTGGATTTCGCGATCAAACTTTCGTCTCCCCAACCCATGGATTCTCCACATAAAATTTCACTTTGATTGGCCAAGCAGTTTCAGAGAAGAAAATCTTTGAAAAGTGTGTATGGACGACAGACTGGCCAAGGTCAAGAGATGACCTTGACCTAAATTCATCACATACCTTCATCTACTCCATTAGTTGTTTGCATCTACCAGACAGACAGGCCAAGGTCAAGAGATGACCTTGACCTGAATTAATCACATACCTTTATCTACTCCATTAGTTGTTTGCATCTACCACTTTTCAGGCCTCAGCCTGCAATAGTTTTCAAAAAATACATAGTTTTCACTTTTTCCCATGTAAAAGCCTATGTTTCCAAATTTGACCTTGCCGTAAAATAGGTCAAGGTCATCCAAGGGTCATCATTTGATCAAACTATGATGGGCTGGAGTCCCAAATGCTACATACCAAGTTTCATAAAAATCGGCCTGCCGGTTCTGGAGAAGAAGATTTTTGAGTGGTTTTTACCATATATGGGTGTGGCAGCCATCTTGGTCAAGTGACCTGGATTTTGCGATCAAACTTTCGTCTCCCCATCCCATGGATGCTCCAAATAAAATTTCACTTTGATTGGCCAAGCAGTTTCAGAGAAGAAGTTCTTTGAAAAGTGTGTATGGACGACAGACAGGCCAAGGTCAAGAGATGACCTTGACCTAAATTAATCACATACCTTCATCTACTCCATTAGTTGTTTGCATCTACCACTTTTCAGGCCTCAGGCTGCAATAGTTTTCAAAAAATCCATAGTTTTCACTTTTTCCCATGTAAAAGCCTATGTTTCCAAATTTGACATTGCCGTAAAATAGGTCAAGGTCATCATATGGTCATCATTTGATCAAACTATGATGGCTGGAGTCCCAAATGCTACATACCAAGTTTCATGAAAATCGGCCAGCCGGTTCTGGAGAAGATTTTTGAGTGTTTTTTACCATATATGAGCGTTGCGGCCATCTTGAACATGTGACCTGGATTTCGCGATCAAACTTTCGTCTCCCCAACACATGGATGCTCCAAATAAAATTTCACTTTGATTGGCCAAGCAGTTTCAGAGAAGAAGTTCTTTGAAAAGTGTGTATGGACGACAGACTGGCCAAGGTCAAGAGAAAATCGGTCTGCCGGTTCTGGAGAAGGTTTTTGAGTGGCTTTTACCATATATGGGCGTGGCAGCCATCTTGGTCAAGTGACCTGGATTTTACGATCAAACTTTCGTCTCCCCTATCCATGGATGCTCCACATAAAATTTCATTTTGATTTGCCAAGCAGATTCAGAGATCTTTGAAAAGTGTGTGTGGAAGACAGACAGGCCAAGGTCAAGAGATGACCTTGACCTAAATTAATCACATACCTTCATCTACTCCATTAGTTGTTTGCATCTACCATATTTCAAGCCTCAGGCTGCAATAGTTTTCAAAAAAATACATAGTTTGCACTTTTTCCTATGTAAAAGCCTATGTTTCCAAATTTGACATTGCCGTAAAATAGGTCAAGGTCATCCAAGGGTCATCATTTGATCAAACTTTGATGGGCTGAAGTCCCCGATGCTACATACCAAGTTTCGTAGAAATCGGCCCAGCGGTTCTGGAGAAGAAGATTTTTGAGAGGTTTTTACCATATATGGGCGTGGCGGCCACAAGATATCGCGAACAAAATTACAATGCCACTACCCAAGGAGGCTCCACATAAAATTTCAACTAGATCGGCCAAGCGGTTTCAGAGAAGAAGATCTTTGAAATTGTGGACGACGGACGGACGGACGGACGCCGGATCATGGCCATCCTATAAGCTCACCTTGTGAGCCTTCGGCTCAGGTGAGCTAAAAATGCTATGCTGTACAAATCAAAACGTCAAATGAACAAACATGCACAGAAACAGATACAGGTCAAAAACTTCATTACAATCAATCATAATAAACATTGTCAAACAACTGTAATGTATTTGACAATTAAAACCGATCATAGCAACAAAGTTCCAGTGGATTCTATGTCATTTTCATCTTAAAATCTAAAACACAATTGCATAACGCAAACTGCATGTTATAGTAAGGTAGTATAAAACATGACCATGAAAAACACTTAAAGCTCCGTATCAAATATAACATACCGCTGCAATGTCGCAAAATAAATTGACCTCTCCAACCACGCGCATTGCATCGATCAATCCTGGATGACTATTAATCTAGCTCAAATGAAACTTCTACGTTTTGTGTATATGTTTATATGTGTTAAAATGATATTAAATTTGTATTAATCATGAGCAGTCCGATTGGACAGGAAAGCTGCCCTTGGCGGATACCAAAATTCTGGCAGACTAAAAGTCAAGTTAGTTTTCAAGTTTCTGCAATTCGTATAATGTAAGTACTGTCAATATTGCCACTTTCTGACCTGAATCTTATGCACTGACACTTAATTTAAAAACCTTCAAACTTGCATCACATTCGCATAATCTACAGAAGCAATGACATTGAAATGTACCCACTACATTGTGCAATGCTGCCTTGCAAGTGCATGTTTCCAGTACATAAATTGTCTGCATGTTTATCAAATTTAATAAATTTGCGTCTGAAAACATTAACGGATTGAATGATTATGTAAAAAGTGTTTCGATAGAATTGTATCTTGCGCAACGTGTGCTTGCCTATTTCAAAGTTTTAAAAGTGACCACCTATTGGGAAAATAGCTGCTCATTCGGCTCACGATATGTTTTCATGGTATAAGTGCCTGATTGTTAATTTAGTTTTTTTTCAATCTCGGTTTTTGTAGAGGAATTCTCTTTCTGATTGCGCCTTTTCCTGATCGTTGCCTATTTGTACCTTTTTAGTTATGTAATAGCTAATAGCCTTCTTAAACATATATTTATTAATGACATTTGATCGTGTGTGGATATATTTGATTGAAATGCTGTGACTGGTGAATTTATCAAGACGACATATTAGTAATCATCCAAGAGAAACTTCAACGACTCAAATATTAAATGTAAGAGAGCACAGAAAGACGTGAATAGATTGCTTTCTTGACGCATCAGGGTGTCCACAATTTGAGCCAAGCAGAATCTCCTGATAATTTCCTGACTTTTCCCTGACTCGAATCAAATTTCCCTGATTAAAGTTTGTGTATTTTGCATGCAATTTTGAATTTTCTCGCATCCTGGGAGAAATGGAATGCAACCAGTGATCTATAATACAAGTGATTGGAGTCTAGCCCTATTTAATAGAATATGACTGTCTTGCCACCTGGACTGGGCTGGACAGGTATTCCAATAATTGACTATGCAATTAAATAAGGCAAAATATTCCAAACACTGCCTGTGTTTTACAAAATACTCCTACAAGCATACTGAACATAACTTAAAAAGAAATATTCCATTCTAAAGATGAACTGCCCCAGTGTTGTTTTATGTAAAATTCAAATATATTGAGTGAATACTTTTACATAAAAAGGCTGTTACAAAAGAGGTAAAAAACTTCTTCTAGAAGAAAACAATTTTTTCTTCATTTTTTATACAGATGCCTTAGGGGTATTTTTTGGTGTATATATTCAAACTTGACATAAAACAACAGCCCAATATGTGTTTAAACAGGTGACATGTTTTGCTTGAATGAAAATGCAATATAGAAGAAGGAGTAGTTCGTAGAAACTGACCACTATAAACAGATATTTTCTTACTTATTCTCCATGTAAATACCTATTTGGCATATTCTAAAACCTGGCCTGACTCCAAGTCACCCATAAATTGGAACATGATAATAGCAGTACTGAAGTTTCATATCCCTGTAAATCTACTGTCCCTGATGCAACTCAGTTCGGTTTCTGCGCAAAAAAGAAGATTTTTAATAAAATGAATACTCCTTTATTGGAAACATATCTCTCGTTGTTATTCAATTAATGTTATAAATTCCAAGCATAAAAAACGCTGTATTCAGTATTCTGGATACCTTTTGCAATTCATAAACCTGCCTTTCAAAATTCCCTGACCTTTCCTTTGCATTTTGGCTGAAAATGCAAAATTCCCGGACTGATGACAAAATTCCCTGATCTTTAAAAAATCTTTTTTCCTGATTTTTCCCTGAACATGGACACCCTCCACATGTATGTAATGAAAGAAATAGCGTCAATTTAATCCTTATTTCAGTACTTTAAATAATATTGCGAATGCGGTGCAAGTTTTAAGGTATCTAAACAGATGTCAATGAATAGCATTCAGATCAGAAAGTGGCACTATTCAAAGTACTAACATAACACCAATCGCCAAAACTTGAGACACTGAGTAAAGAACTGACATAATTTTGGTATTCGGCAAAGGCAGCTTTCGATCTAGATCAGCTGGCTAACCTGCACTCCGATACACTTCGTGACCTCGCTCCTCTCCCGTGACAGCTTAGCATTAGTTGCCTTTAAACTATGGTCGAACAAATTATGGATTTCGTAAGAAGCTTATAGCTGCTTTATTTGGTGATAAGTGTTAGAATTTTTGTTATGTTTTGTTAGAAAATGCATAAATCTTTCAATAAACTTCTGAATAGCCTGTATAATTTCAATAAACTTGAAAAAGCAATCGATTTTCTACTTTGTTTCCCATATTCTACAGTCGTCTCCCCTTATCTATTTATAGAAGTGTGTGATATTTTCCACAGAAAACACGAAGTATTTTATTAATCTGCGTACTTTTTCATAAGGAACATTTATAAATTAAGTCTCATCGTTCAGAAAAGATATACCATAACATAATTTTCAATTTAAGACAAATCATTTTTCTACCATTTCATGCAAACATTTAATTTTTTTCAATCAAACGACTATCAGTTATTAAGTAAGATTAAAGGTAGGGGTCGCCCAGTTCAACCACAGACTATCCGCCAATTGGAAATTGTTATCACACAGGAATGGGCAGGCATTCCTCAGAACACTGTTCGCCGTTCCGTTTTGTCAATGCGACGACGTTGTGTAGCTGTATCTGGTGAGTTAGGTGGCCACACCCGCTATTGAGGACTATATCCATTTCTCTGTGGTGTATCTCTAAGCTAATCGTGCGATTTCATTCCTCCAAGTCAATACATCATTAAGTGTTTTGGCACCCTTATTTGATATGTACTTCAAATAAAAGAGCTTTCAAAATCATGAATTTTGATATAAAGTTGATAAAAATCGGTCGGGAAATAAGGAAGTTATAGGCAATTTAACATGCAAAAAATGATTGTATGGGCGCCGCCATTTTGTTTATTCGGTTAGTTTTCATATTTTTATTAAAATCAAAATAAACACTGAGCCCACTTAGAATAAATACTTCTCCAAGCATTGGGGTCCGCTAGTTATACATTCTGAAGAAAGATTTTTCAAAATTGCCCGTGAAATAGAGCAATAAGAGCAATTTGAAAATATTTAAAATGGCCGCCAGGAGTCTAATTTTGGTAATGCATGGAGTCTAAATGAAAACTGAAAAAATCAAATTAAACTAGAAAAAGTGCCTTGAGAGGCACGTATACCCCCGGCTGGTAGCCACAAAGCCCCCTCCCTACCCCTACCTATACAACCCTGCACATGCTCACCCCTGACATTGAACCTCAACCCCCCCAATGAAAGACAGTACCCTTATCAAGTACACTTTAGAAATAAGCACTGTAAAGCACATTGCATACAAACATGGGGGAGTGGTGTTTTAGAATGACAGATCTATATTAGAGCAGTATACAGAGCTGACGTGTATACTCAATCTAGGACATAATCCACGGACATTATGGGTCAGGTCCTCAGTCCTAGATTGGAATGAAAATAGAGTGTCATTCTTACAAAAAAAAAAAAAAAAAAAAGGGCCACAGACCTTGACCTCAAGTCCCACCCCGCCCCATGCATGGACCCTTGGGTCCATCCCATCCCCACCCCAATGCATGGACCCTTGGGTCTAACCCTTATGTGGTACCTATGTTGTAAGTATGAATGCTTTCTGACAAATGGTTGTCAAGATATAGACCTACAGAATTTTAATCTTGGTAAATATTCTGTATTTTATAAATGTGTCCTAGATTTTGACCTCCAGCCCCACCCCTAGAGTTTGGTGCTATGGAATTTAATTCAACCCTAAGGGGTATCTATGATCTAAATAGGAATACATTCCTATAAGTCTTTGTTAATATATGAACTTAGAGAAGAAAAAAACACTATGTAAATAGCACATTTTCAAGGTGACCTAGATTTTGAACTCTAGCCCCACCCCCCGAGCATGGACCCTCAGGTCTGAACTCACGGAAACAAAGCAAACCTTATAGGGTACCTAAAGTCCAAATATGAATGATTTCTGAAAATTGGCTCATGAGATATACACCATTAGAGAAACTTTAACCAAAACTTTGACGCAAATTAAAGGTGACCTAGATTTTGACCTCTAGCCCCACCCCCAGGCATGGACCCTGGGGTCCGAACTCTTGGAATCAAAGCTAACCCTATAGGGTACCTAAAGTCCAAATATGAATGATTTCTGATAAATGGTTCTTGAGATATACACCACTAGAGAAACTTTAACCAAAACTTTGTCGCAAATTAGAGGTGACCTAGATTTTGATCTCTAGCCCCACCCCCGGGCATGGACCCTGGGGTCCGAACTCATGGAAACAAGGCAAACCCTATAGGGTACCTATGGTCCAAATATGAATGGTTTCTGACTATAACTGCATGAGATATACACCACTAGAGAAACTTTAACCAAAACTTTGACGCAAATTCTACTGAACTAACGAACTAACGAACGAACGAACTAACGAACATACGAACGGATGAACGGACAAACGGAAAAGCGAAAACTATATACCCGTCGGCATAAATGCCGGGGGTATAATGAATTTTTCCCGAATATTTTCATACCAGACTTTGATAGATGTTTATTTATAGCAACAGGCAACATTGTTAATCAAATTGGCACACAGTCTATGTTTAAGGAAGCCTTTAATTTTGATTTTATCCTAATTTTTTAACCTCAACTAGAAAACAAAATGGCGGCTATCCATATTTCATACTTAATTACCCACAACTTTCTTATTAGACCACCGATTTTCATTAAATTTATATCAAAATGCTTCGTTTTGAAAGCTCTTGAATTTGAATTTCATATCAATTAAGGGTACCAAAACACTTTAACTCTAAAGATTAGGTTTGTGAATTTTGTAAACGACCCCTACCTTTAATCTTACTTAATTACTGATAGTCGTTTGATTGAAAAAATAAAATGTTTGCATGAAATGGTAGAAAAATGATTTGTCTTAAATGTGGTATAAACCAGATTTCCATTGTGCACTTATTTTACGGATTTTTACCCCCCAAATTAAGTGTCGGGTTTCTTTTGTCGGTCAGTATGTTTTCAACTTAAAAAAAATGATGTAAATGGTCTTTTTTGATAAAAAGCGAGTTTAAGTAATTCATTAAATTTTGTCAAATGATTATTTTATCTATAGCTTTTGAACATTGCCTGTAATGTTAATATTTGTCATCATTGGGGTGTAACATAAGTATACTGTCTATATATAATTGTCATTTTTGTTTTATTCCCACCCATCGGTATGTACTGTGAGAATTTCTTTCAGATTGTGCAATTTCCTGATCATTGCTTACTTCTACCTTTCTTTCAACTTCATGGCACACAAGTCAGTGTTACAAAGTGGAAAGATGACTGCCAAAACAATTCTGTTTAGAAATAAGATTTTTAAAGTGTTCTAGATTTTGACATCTAACCACACCCCTGAACTGGACTCAGTGGACAGATTCATATAACCTACCGAGTACCTATGATATTAGTATGCATACATGTACTTTATCATCAGTTGTTGTGAAGATAAAGACATCTAATCTAAACAACAATAGTTACTGCAGTCCAGTCTGTACTATATTCTATGTTTTGACTTCTATCACCCACTGGCATGGACCTAGGAATCTCACTTCATGAATTGAAACTCGACCCTGCAGGGTACTTATGGTCCAAGTACGAATGCCTTCTGACAAAAGGCTGTCAAGAACTAGAGTGCTATACCACAGAAAGGCCATTTTAATGGTGTTCTCGATTTCAACCTCTAGCCCCACCCCTAGCTTGGACTCAGGGGTCCGATGCCATGGAATGAAAACTAACCCTACGGTCCAAGTATGAATGCTTCTGATGAATGGCTGTAAAGAATTCTAGAAAACTACACCGCAAGTGTGACGTGCACTGGAACGCGGACGACCTGTGTGACTACAATAGTTGTCTGTACTTTGTGCAGTCAAGCTAATACACAGTGAGTTCTAAAGAACATGCATAAAATACATAAAATATTTAATAGCTATGTTGATATTTGTTTACGCTCTTTATGCTCTACTGACATAATAAATCATTCAGTTTTGACAAAATGACACTTATATTATAGCCCATATTGGTCTGTTTCTCACAGCCTAAAAAGGGCCGATTGTTGTTCTTCTTGTAGAAAAACAATCAAATTGGGACTTCCAACCATAGAAAATTAAATTGGAATCTCACAAACTGGGACCGTTGTCTTTATCAAAGACATCATGATGTATGATACATCATCAGACAAACATAATCCAAATGAAGCTCACGGCGTTAACAAGGCACTAGCGGCACCTGAACGAGTTCGTCTTGGTCCTGCCTTTTCAGTGATTACAATCAGTTTAATCATTGCTCTGGACATCCCTAAAGCTTGAAATGCATTTGCACTGAAGAACACTTCATTAACAGTAGGCTTAACAAGTATTACGCACGGTTTTTCCATGCCAGAAAACCGTCTAACACTATCACAAACAATGCTGTTTGGTACATCTTCTGTACACAACTTAAACCGTATTCCCCTGGAGCTGTCCACAAGCCTGTCATTTGAACTTTCTATCAGCCTATTATACTGCGATGAAAATGTGTCAGCATCTTCCTTTTTTGAAAACAGGATACCAATATCCTCCGGTCTCCAGTGTTGATCCAACAAGGCAGCAACTTTTCCACCCACTTGAAAGTGGAGACCAAACGAGTTGTCAGGTCTGTCCTGTGGGGGGCATATTTCCACTACCTGTCCTTCCACTGCATGTGGACAGGTACTCCGAGATAGCATGTATTTGTACAGTTCTCTACAATCACTTGCATTTATGGTAACGTTTCGAAGCATCCGTTTTACTGCAGCCCATACTGAACACGAACAGCGAATAACTTCAGTGAGTGTCTCAATAGGTTCCTGTTCACCAAGCACTGGTATCCCTGTAAAATAGCGTAAAATTCCAAGACACTTCGGAAGGACAATGTGAAAACAAACGACCGGCCAGGCTATGGAGAAACAATCAAGGGCTGGCCGGTCGAAGCCGCTTTCGGCAGCATCTCTAGAAGTGATAATTAAAGATGTACATGTATTATTACTCTGCATTATATTGTCAACAAAATAAATAGCCTTATCAGAAGTGTTGCATAATAGATACAATCAGGTTTGGCAATTAACCGATCAATATGAGTATTGACCAGACCAGTGGTTATAGCCGGTTATAGGTGGTCGATTGGTGGTCACGTGGTCGAGTGAAATAACCATGGTCAAGTCCTGGTCAAGTCAATTATACTAGGTTACTCATATGTACTAGGCCTTACTATCTTCTTTTTATTAGACTCTACAAATGGTTCCTATATGTATTTTTAAAGATATGTAGTCGATTTAAAATATAGCTCAGTCGGTAGCGCGTTTGGCTTCTGACTAGCTATGTACCTCTGCCGTGCAGGTTCGAATCCCACTGGCGACGCCAGTAAAAACTATCAATTATTGAAAAAAAACTATCAATGGTTCCTGCATCGGTATGTACCAATGGTTTGACTGTCACCTTCCGGGCGCAGTGGTTTCACAGGGTATTTCCCGACCAAACGTCAAGAACTGCCCTGGCTTTCCCCCACCACTAGACAGTCGGCGTCTAAGAAGCAGAATTGCTTAGCTAAGTAGAAATGCCTAGCTTGACGTCTATCTCCAGTAAGTGTAAGTATAACAATTTATGTTACTAAGAACTGTATTTAAAAACAGCGAAACACATAAATCTTCAAAAAAGTACGATATTTCTAAATTTTCAGTGCAGACTTATCAACTTATTCATCAATTTAGATCACTTTAGAGCAAACTAGGCTGGCTTTTAGCCTGAGTAGAAAAAGGTGTGAAAACTGTAATGACTTTTAAACAATACAACATAGAAAAATAAATTAAATTGTCTTAGGACAAACAAAGCCGTCAAAATAATTTACCTGTCTCTCAGACAGAAAAAAGGTGTGACCAACTTATATTTACTTGCCAACGGCAGCGCTTTAAATATACATGCCATTTTCACTATATTGTGCACGGGTTTGTTGCACTTGAGGGTGAAAATTAAACTTCGTAAAACACCTCAGTTTCCAACTCCAGTCAAGATGCATACTATCTGTGCTTCTTGTCCCGAAAGGTTTTGCTTCTAAATCGAACTGTTGAAATGTTATAGCTGATTTAGTGATGGGTGGATAGCTGTTGCGGACACTACATGTTATACATAGTTATACACACTTTTTACCCATATGACCTTAGTGGCATGGGTAGTTCCGGTGAAATTTGATCAAGTGTATGTCAGTCAACACCAAAAACAAAACATTGCACCTCCACTTCAGTGTCGAGTGTTTTTCAAGCAGGTGAATAATCAGAATATCTTTGAAAAAAATTCAGCTTCATAATGCCGAACATTCTTATTACTTCTATTTGCAGACTATATGAAGTCAATATCATTAAAAAAGTACAAGTAGGCAAAGATCAGGAAAAGGCGCAATCAGAAAAAGACTCCCACTCCAAAAACCAAGGTGGGAAAAAACCAAACTAACAATCAGGTACTTATACCATGAAAACATTTCGTAAGCCGAATGAGCAGCTATTTTCCCAATAGGTGGCCACTCAGTTACCTTAACTTAACTAAAAATATGCAAACATACATAAGGCGCCAACAGCACAAAAACTATTTTAAACACCAAGACATAAAACAAAAAGAACCACCACAGATATACTTATTATTTGTTTCTCATAAAAATTAGAAAGGCTTATTTTAAGCTGTGGTTAGGATAAACATGATAAATGACCATGTTCTTGAAAATACATGTACAGTTATAGGCAAAAACATGGACAAATATGTTATGACGAGTCCATGTAGCGAAACGGTACAGATAAACTTTTGTGTTCCAATCATGGTTGGGTGTTGTGGTTTTTGCTTGTCTAAAATTCATCAACAATGAAACACTTTTGTACTACAAATTACGATAACTGATGTCTAACAAAGATATTCATATCATTCATTAGAAAATGGTTTTATAATAACCCGTAGTACATGTAGATACAGATGAACAATCAAATGGATAAACAAACACAATTGGTGTTCTCGGGTTTAATACCTGGGTTTTCGAACCCTGTGGGAAAGGCAGATGGGAGACTGACAGCACACTTGAAAATGCATCTTTGCTCCGCGGCAGACTTTCGATTGTGTGTAGCAAAGATTAACAGCTTAACACTAATAGTTGCCGTAAGGAGAAACATACCTAACCTTGGAACTTCAGAAATGAAACTTGCATAATCCACGCAAAGTCTGTTATAGTAACTTTTACTTGATGTGAAGAGGCCATGCCATCGGCATAAGTTGGGAGCTTTCTGCTGAGTCAGTATACACTATGCTTTGACAGCAGTTAGGTATGAAAGATGCTATTTTAGCTCTATATGTTGATCTCACTCCTTTTAGGATGTGTGACGAAATTGCAGGCAAAGAATGTAAACAAGCTGTAAAAAATGAAAATACCAGCCTTGTCACCTGTTTAGAAAAGTATGATCAGCCTCCGCTACTCGCATTGTCTATAATCAGCCATAAATTAATCCGATTTGGTCATAAACAGAGCTAGAAATCACATAAATCAATTCGATTTCAACACGGAAATATTTTGTCCTGGGCGCAGCCATTTTCTTAAGTTCACAAGGTCACGTAGACACATTTGACCACAATGCACCGGAATGGACCGCAACATTTTGGTTGAGGGTTAGATCAGTCCATTACCATGGAAATAAATAATTGATAATCATTTTACGCTAAAAAGCGAGTAGCCTGAGAAAGTACTCTGGCAAGTAGCAAATCATTTCATATAAAAATCAGGAAGATATATATAATCAATGCAATATTTACATATTTGGTTTCAACCTGTACACCCTTTTCGCCGCTTGTAATGGACTAGTCCATTGGTATAAAAGGAGGTGTTTGCGGCGGCAAATTGAATTCTGCAAATCGGCTTCAGTGCGAAGAGATCAGTATTCAGTAGCAAGCAGGTAATTAATTAAATAAAAAAAAGGCTTCGTGGTGCGGAGTTAGGCCTTTGGACAAACAGAGATCATTACGATAGCTGTTGTCCTATAGTGTTTAACTCTTAGTGCTGAACCAGTGTTTGGAATCTTTGGCCACAGAGATCATTGCGATAGCTGGGCCTTGTTCTAAATTATCATTGCGATAATTGGAATAGGGGTTTCTGACACAGGTTCCTGGGAAGCCAGAGCTATAGGCTTTAGGAATAGCCTGATATTGTTCAGCCTTGCAAGCCATAGGGTTTGAGCTAGGGGTAGGCTGAACCTGAGAGTTAAGTTGAGCTATAGGGAATAGTTTTTAGAGTGAAGCCAAAGAATCAAACGGGCTCAGGTTGAACCCATATATGTCCCATTGTGATTATAGTTTGATTAACATATGTCCAATGAAATCCTAATCAAAGGTTGAAAGACAAAGCAGTCTAATATTTTTGTATCTTTATAATCATCAGACCAGTAGTCTCACGAAAAATTGATAAATCTTTGTTAATCAAGTTTGAACAATCATATACCGCTCGGAAAAAACGTTACAGATGTTTTTAGGGACTTAGTCGTGTGAATCAGGTAATTTTGAGGTAGAAATATGATTTTTCATTATTACTAGCTTCTGTAGTGTCCGCAACACAAACAAGCTTAACAAAAACTGTTTATTTTGAGTAAAACACACAATTAAATAGTTTTAAGATGTTTAAGTGAATACTTTTGATGACTTTCACAATATAAATCATTATTTCGTCTCAAATTATGAGCACTTTGCTAGGTTATGACCATGCTGCAAGTGATAAAGCAGTTGTTATACCCTCATAACAAGTAAAATTGGAAATTTGGATGAATATTTGCTAGTGATTTTGATAGATAAAAGCTGTTTGTAAATGTCCATAGTCCAAAATGAATACATATCTTACTTTATGGTCTCAATGTGTGCAACATTCCTTTTCGTTGCGGACACTACAGCGTTGCGGACACACTCTTTTTGCTGCTACAAGCAAAACTTTTACTTGATGCACAAAATATTGGCTGTGGTGTTTCAGATAGTTGTGCCATTGCAGCCAATAGGTAGTGATTATCTGTGAGAAGACTTTGGTCTTCTGGAGTAACTGCTGTTGCGGACACTACAAAATTTTCTTCTGTTTAGTGACCGGGAACAACAATCACATTTTTGAAATTTACACAACTGCCCCTTTTATTCATTATCTTATGATCATTAAATACTTTACACATTATTCTGAGCACATTCATACCTAGGTTTTGCTCTTTTTGGATTATTCAGCTTGCATATTAGATGAAAGTTTTAAAAATATGCAAAATGCATAACGAAGAAGCCTACTAACATTTTTGGATACTGTTCGCCATCCGGAAGTCCGAACAAAATGAAATAAAAAATATTTTGATCTCTGAAAACTATTTCAACATTTGATATGCCTTTCACTGGCATAAAGGTAGTTTTAAGTACTTCTTTTTTCAAATGAAAAATGTGTAAAACTGAAGTGCAACAGCATAACGTGGAAAAACTACAATTTTTGACACACTGATTCGCACCCATAAACTGGTCTTCATGATGGGCATGTTATATACCATTGTTTTCGTAGAACTACCACTTAGGTTAATTGAAAACTTAATTTTCTTATCAAATATTTATGTAAAAGCTGTACACTTTGATATAACAATTGTCTGTCGGTTTGGTGCACAATATAGTGAAAATGGCGACAGGATATTAGAATGACACTATTGTTTACTCAGAGTTGTGAAAGTGTGAATATTCTGTTATTATTTCTCATACTAATTTCAAAGTGTCAAAAATAGTAATTCACAATGTGTCAAAATAAAGTCAAGATATCCTATATGGAATTTCTATCGTGATGAAAAAAGACTTGTGGTAGGGCACCATAAGAAACCCAGACTCAATCAGACAATTGTCAGCAGCTATGGAGTATCAACAGATACCGGCGGTCCCCGTGGCCGAGCGGTTAAGAGCGCTGTTACTTAATCACTCGATCATCTCACCGCTGTGACTGGTGTGGGTTCGAGTCCCGCTCTGGCCACATGTGAGACAAGCCAAGTTCTGCTTGCAGGTGTGTCAGGTGGTTTTTCTCGGTGTTCTCCCGTTTTCGCCCTACCTACTGATTGGCCCGTCTCATATGAGCTAAAATAATCTTGAAAGGGACGTAAAACTGAATTAAAAAAAATCAACAGATACCAACATGTGGGAGCAGCTGGATGAACATGTAGCCAAACTGTTTCATGCCTGCAATCTACCATTGCTCATCGCTGACCATCCTGAGTGGCGCCAGATGATAATTTAATTTTGACAGAAGTCTACCAAAAGGTCCATTCAACCATTTTTTTCAATTGATCACCGATCAACCACCAATTGACCACTTAAGAGTATTGACCAGACCGGTTATAATTGGTTAGGACCACTGGTAAAAACCAGGGGTGGTTTCTACAGCCGTCGAAACACCCTTATGACGCCGCATTTTTCCAGTGGACAACGCCATGTAATAAATAGTAAATAACTACCCCGTGGCAAAAATAAACCAATTTATTATGCAAGGATTAGTAATTCATAAACAAATTGTCCACGATGCTACACGCCAAGTTTCGTTGAAATTGATACAGTGGCTTCGAAGATATTTGATGGTTTAAACCATATGGCGGCCCTGTGGGTCATGTGACCTGGATAATACATTTAAGTTCCCACTTACTATGGATGCTTCGAAATTACTATGGATTTGGCTTTGACTGACCAAAGGGTTTCAAAGGAGAATATCTTTGAACATGATGGACGACGACACATGATGATGGAATACCGCTTGGTGCCGGCATATCCTATAAGCTCACCTGTTATTTCTAAAACATGTTTTATAAGATTTTCCCACTTTTGTTAGTTTTGATCTTGGTTTAATTTTATTCTTATCTATTTTGATAATCGCTAAAACATTTTCGCTGTACTGATAGAAATGGTAATTTCGCTGTCGTAGTAAAAATCGTTTTATTAATGATAATATATGTATTTCTTGTGTCTTTGGTTGGGATTTTAACTTAATTACATCAAGAGTTTTTGTTGTACATGTGTTCGCCAGTTGAACGCTATGTTTGTTTTGATTTTATTTTCTTTCTTTATGAAATCGATGATGTCCCCAGAAAAAAGTACCCAGGAAAAGTAGTTTTCGGCGTTGTCTTCAGTTAAACCAATATGCGGTGTCCCAGGAAAAGTGGTTTATCTTCATTATACTTGTCCCCAGTAAAAACGATAATGGGTGTCCCAGGAAAAGTGGTTTATATTCATTATACTACTGTTTATTTTGCCTGCCTCTCTGCCGTGCTCATTGCCTTTTGTTGCGGTTGAAACTTAGCCGGATGGCTACCTTGAGCTATGTCCTCAGGAAAAAAATGGTTTTCGGCGTTGTCCTAAGTAAAAACGATAACCGATGTCCCAGGAAAAGTAGTTTATCTTCATTATACTTGTCCTCAGTAAAAACGATAATCGGTGTCCCAGGAAACGTGGTTTCTATTCATTATTCTATTGTTTATTGTGCCCGCCTCTGTCGTGCTTTTTGTCCTTCGTTCCGGTTGAAACTTAACCAGATGGTAATTTTGATGGAAAAGAGCTAGTCATTCTGCTCTTTGTGTGTGTTGTCGGAAAAATGTTTTGTTGTGTTTTATGTATTTACCTTCCCTCCTGGTGTCTATGTTTGGACTTTTAATTTATATGCATCGATTCCTGGTCCCTCTATTCTTACTTTGGCTGAGTAACAACAAAATATTAAAGTTACGTTTTGTCGAGTTCAATTTAGTATTTAGCTTGTTCTGGGATGTGTTTCAATTTCATTTTTGTAATGTGTGCTTCTCCTGTGAGAATTACCTGAATTAAACGTATTCTCTTTCTGGAACATGTCCAAAAAGAGCCATAGATAACCATTCCTCCCGTTTGGACCTTTCCCAGCGACAACTTTCTTTGCCCTTGTATACCAGTGTGGCTTTCTCTTTTCTAGCCGGTAGTGGTGAACCTCATCCATAACGATGTTTCTGATATCACCAAGGCTCTCCATACTCAAGCTCACAAACTTTATTCTTGAGATGCATCTAACTTCTTCCCCCCACTCTTTTTTCAAAAGGGATCTTAAAGGTGAAAAGTGTACAATAATAGTCAGGATATAACACATACAAAACGAAAGACCCGCTCTAAAAAGTTAAAAACGAATGTGGAAAAAAAACTAAATTTACAATCAGGTACTTCACACCGTTCATCCAGATACAACAAATGCGGAAAGGTCTTCCAAACGCGGATACAAACAATTGCATCGCGGGAATACACAAGGTATGTAAACATAAACAAATAGCATTTAAATTGTTCCTATATAAAATGTGTTTATGCAGACTTGATGCGAAATGGTTTCTCTTGAGAATGGTACAGTATCATAACAAAAGATTTGTGTAAACTACAGATACAAGCAATATTAATTCTTAAATCATAATTTTCTCGCCTACGCCCCGATTCTTTTCATATTTGTAAAATTTATTTGTTTGGTTTCGTGCAAATATCTCTTCAAAACTTATGTTCGACATCTATGGAATATATCTATACCATGCATCAAACTGGAAAAGCTTTTTTGGGTGTCGATACCCATGTTTAAAAATCAGCCTTGTTTACTTAAAGGTACAACTTACCACGGATGTTGATACTACACAACGCGGATGATCCACATAATTTGGGTAAAACAAACACGGATTCGAAAATCTGGTTTGAACGTACAAAACACGTTTTCCGAACCTGAATTTTATGGTGACTTTGTTTACAAATTTAAGAAACTTAAAGGAATTAATGATTTTTCTTTTCAGTTCAGAAAAATCATAACACGTTACAGACGTATAGGTTATAACTTGAATGTTATGCGACAGTCTGCATGCTTAGTTTTTAACCCAATCATGGTTGATAGCTATGCTGCCTTCTTTAATTTCACGCCGGTGGATCGGGCGTCAGACTCTATGATGGCCCCGACATAAAGCTATTCATTTTAGTTGGTTGGGACCGGAGCTTCTTGTCTGTTGCTTGGCCCACCGGGGTCCAACTGGTGTTTTTCTTTTGCTCCGGAGTTAGTAGGTTATTCGGCGCCCAGGGATCTCCATCGTCGGGCAGCTTACTCAGTCTGTGAGTCCTGGTTTTTGGTTCATCAGGATGTTTATCATGATTTATTTGTTTGTTATTGATGATTCATTGACTAGTTAGAGATTCACCACGAGGACCGAATAACTAACTAAATGTTATGAACCACTGCAGAAGCTGAGGGTGAGGTTATGGCCATGTAAAACCGGTTAAGCCCGCCAGTAACTTTGTGTTACTGATCGTTCCAAGTCGATACTTTTGTGGTGGTTCTTTTTGTTTTATGTTTTGGTGTTTAAATTTTTTTTGTGCTGTTGGCGCCTTATGTATGTTTTCATATTTTTAGTTAAGTTAAGGTAACTGATTGGCCACCTATTGGGAAAATAGCTGCTCATTCGGCTTACGATATGTTTTATGGTATAAGTACCTGATTGTTAGTTTGTTTTTTTCCCACCTCGGTTTTTGGAGTGGGAATCTTTTTCTGATTGCGCCTTTTCCTGATTTTTGCCTACGTGTACCTTTCTAATAAAATACAATGATGAATCTAGATTTTTATCAAGTAAACGTGCTATAAATGCATCCTGTTGGCTTTTTGGTCGGTTATTCACTTGATATATGATCGAAATCGGGGGTGGCATATAACATATACCACCATATTATAACATATCTGCTACCATTTTTCCCTATGTATAATTACTTCGTAGAATCAGAGAAACGATATATACACCTGTAAAGGTATTTGTATGTTTGTGTTGTGAATAAACATCCTGGTTAACGACTCTTCAGTCGTGTCAGGAAGGAGCCGCCGCTTCCTGGGTGCTAACCAGTTCTACGGAAATTAAAATGTCTTGTTCAAAGACAAAACCCTGGTATCAGCATGCCCCCTCCCCCACCTCGCCGGATGAAGAGTCAAAGTATGCCACGTTGCTATAAGTTTTTGTTCTTAAATTGCGTACAGGATCAGCGTTTGCATGGAGAAGAACTCTAAAAGCTCTGCTTTCGTTCCAACCTTTTTCGTCATGTATGTAGATAGGTTATTTGTGAATATGAATAAAATATGTTTAAACTTAAACTACAGGACCAACAGCCAAGGTCATATTGATACGGTTAGTCATTATTCTCACACCAAAAGCCTTCCAGCGGCATGGTAACACCGTGAGTTCTTTGTGCACATTTCTTTCACCACTAATAACTGCTCTTCTTGAATCTACGTAGTCTATGTACGTTTGTATTCATAATTTGTTTTCGTACATGTTGTCATAGAGGACCTTTCACAAAGGATTTCACTTCATCACACTTAAGAGTGAGAGAGACAATCATGATAAATCTTCATGGAAGATATACATCCATACATTACACCGTATGTTTTACATGTAATAATCTACAGACATACGTAAAAGAGTTGATGTTTGAATATTAAAGGCGAAAACATTTGGAGCTCTGACTATATCTAACAGTATCAAATTTCATGAAGCTAGCTAAGGCTAAGGTTTTTAATTGTCGAATTTAAAGAAAGGAAACAAAGACAGGGACAGCTTCTCGGTTAACATGTGGCTGATATGGGCCTATCATTCTATACAACATGTTAACATGGTTTCCTAATGTTATAGCCAGTGTAGTGAAAGTGCTCATCCACGTTCCTTGTGGTTTTCTCACGCCATATTAAGCCATAATTGGTCTTAAACCAACCATCTATGGACTCTAAACCATACAAAAGTGGCGTTAACAATGGCTGCAGCCAGTTTTCCCTAGAATAAGACAAGAATTTGGTTTTTATTATCCGTGTTTGTTGCACCGAATGGTCAGAGTTTGTTTCACCTGCTTGAGAATTTGAACCGTGGTATGTTGCACCATATTAAATGAGAGTACCCAATTTCAAAAAGGTCTTATTCTCTTTCTATAATTTTGTGTGGGTTCTTGTAACGGCAACACTTGAAGCAATCCCCGATCTTCCGAAAAACATAAATGTGGTCATATTTTCGTGCTTTAATAATGATTTACAGACATTCTTACCAAGATTCTTCTCTTTTCGTGCATCCAAGTCAGATTTAAAAGCATATATTTCTCCAACAAATAGAAATTATGAGACAGGGTTTTAGGCAAACATTTGCAAAGTTATGTACTTTTTCATTGTATGTCAAACAAACACCAACTCAGCCGATATTCGTTATCATTAAAGATGATAAATACTCCCTCTGTTTTTCCAGCCGTTCAAAATACTATTGTTTATATCCGCGTTTGGAAGACCTTTCCGCGTTTGTTGTATCTGGATGAACGGTGTGTACTTATACAAAGAGAAAACATGATATTGTTAGCTGAGTGAGCAGCTAATTCCTTATACGACATTTTGTTTCCGTACTTAAAAGCACAAAAGGACGTATTCCTTCACAATAGATTACATCTACCAAATTTCTAACTAATCTGAGCTCATGCATGTGTCATTGCTTCTTAAAAGTAAGACAAAGATCCAATCGAAACCAAGAAAACTTTTGGACAAAATTTACAATTGATGATTACTGCTTTAAAATGAATGGCGCAGATTAAGCCAAAAATCTCCTGTTATCCATAATATCTCTATTTTATCTAGACTGTGTACTTACTCAAGTTTTAAGACTAAGCCTTCATTTTCTGCCACAAATAGAACAGGGCCTTCATGTTTTACAAGATAATTTATCATCATCACTGCTAATACTGTTTTGCCGCTTCCTGGCAATCCATGCACCCATAGTCTTCTACATGTGTCCAGACGCAGACGTAAAAGCAACTGAAACTGTTTTTCTGTCAAAACTGTAAAGTTAATGTCAAATATGTATAAGACCAGAGGACCAATGGTCCTGTAAACGCTCACCTGAGATCTGCTGCATATACCAATAAACATGTTTGAAAAGTATCGTATTTAACCCCAGTGCAGGGGTAGATGACGCACTTGGGCCATTTTATTTTTTCAGAATAATCAATATTCTGTCCATTTGCCGATTTCCTGCTGGCCTTTCCCTTCAAATGACATTTTAACAGTTTTCCCCATTCAAATGCATAGGCAACCCATGTTGACCTTGCCATAAATTTGGTCAAGGCTATCACAAGGTCATGGTTTATATATACATTAGAGTACTTAAGCCATCGATGTTTCACACCAAGTTTCCTTGAAATCAGTCTATTGGTTTCAGAGAAGAAGATTTTAGAAGGGTTTTTACCATATATGGGCATGACGGCCATCTTGGTCATGTGACCTAAATCATTAATATATACATTCGTGCCCCCATCCTATGGATGCTTCACATAAAATTTGGCTTTAATTGGCCAAGCGGTTTCAGAGAAGATGTTTGAATATTATGGTAATATACATGTATATTGCCCCGGGGTGGGGCCATATAAGCCCTTGGATTCAATTTGTTTCAGAATCATCAATATTCAGTCCTACTAACTATTTCCTGCAGGATTTTCACCTCAAATGACTTTTTAAAAGTTTTCTCCATTCAAATGCATAGGCGACCTATGTTGACCTTGTCATAAAATAGGTCAAGGTCATCACAGGGTCATGATTTATATACACATTGTAGTACTTAAGCCATCAATGCTTCATGCAAAGTTTCTTTGAAATCGGTCCACCAGTTCTGGAGAAGATTTTTGAAGGGTTTTTACCGTATATGGGCATGGCGGCCATCTTGGTCATGTGATCTAGATTATTTATATACACATTGATTTCCCCATTCTATAGATGCTTCAAATAAAATTTGGCCTTGATTGGCCAAGCCGTTTCAGAGGTGAAGACGTTTGAATATTATGGAGATAAACATGTATATTGCCCCGGGGTGGGGGCACATGAGCCCCTGGGGTCCAATTTTTTTCAGAATCATTAATATTCAGTCCTACTGCCCATTACCTGCAAGACTTTCACTTTAAATGGCATTTTAAAAATTTTCCCCATTCAAATGCATTGGCGACCTATGTTGACCTTGCCGTAAAATAGGTCAAGGTCATCACAGGGTCATGATTTATACACACGTTGTAGTGCTTGAGCCATCAATGCTTCACGCCAAGTTTTGTTGAAATCGGTCCACCGGTTCTGGAGAAGATTTTTGAAGGGTTTTTACCATATATGGGCATGGCGATCTTGGTCATGTGACCTGTATTTGTTATATACACATTGGTTCCCCCTGCCTACAGATGCTTCATAT